>CM068967.1:10821814-10835676 GCA_035128595.1 Eptatretus atami | reverse complement strand
CCGCCTACCATGGGCCTGTCCAATGAGGGACGGCCAGCGAATCGCGCGATGCAACCGTCCAATCAGGAGGTGAGTGGCGAGGAAAGAAATCGCTCCCACCTCAAGAGAGGCTGAGTGATCGGCGCGTTCTGTCTGGCGCTCTGGGTCTGCCTCGCCTGGTGTCGCCTGATCAGGGGAAGTTTTTTTCGGGCTTGATCGCCGGTCGCCTCTTCATCTCTCGCCTCGTCCGCCTTCGTGCTGGCTGGCGTCCGTCGCTCTTTCCCTCGTCCCTGGTGCCTGGTGCTGCGTTGTGGTGGTGGGTTCGAGTCTCGCCACCGGACAGCTCGACCAGACCGCATGAGGCGGACAGGTGCAAGTGTAGGCTCTTGCCCTCAGCTCGCCTTCCCTCCGAGCTGAAAGGCCAAAATAAAGACCCGACGGGGTCCATTTCGTGTGTGTGTGTGTGTGCGTGTGCGTGTGCGTGTGTGCGTGTGCGGCGCCATCCTGTAAGTAGAAACTGTTTAAGTTCCTTTTACATTGTAAATTGCATTTCTTATAGTCGTGATAACACTGCTCTCTGTGCTCCCCTGCCCCATTATAAATAAACCCCGCCAATTGTTCAATGTACCAGCTCGTTGTCTGTCACTTTCTTTCATTGGTTTAGCACGATGCATATTGATAATTAGGGAGGCCGTGTGCCGTAAGTTGTAGTTTGGACCGACGGACTTTCGGTTACACCGGACTGAGGTCGCGAGAGCGACCCGGTTCGACAGAGTCCGTCGAGGGTGTGACTTCCCCGGTAATATGACGACGTGGGTACTTAGGTATATTGAAGTTAGGCAATTAACCCTACCCCACGCCATCAAAATATTGACGGTCCGCTAAGGGACCCGTGACCTTTCGGACTTATCCGAGAGTCACGACCTAAATTCCGGGGTGTTCGGTGGAGACGACCCTTCTGCTCCCCCTGGTGGTCGTTTATCGCCGCCGAACCCCGCCCACAACAATATGTTTTGAATATCAACCTGATCGGACGCATGGTTTGGCACCCAGAATTATTTAATATTTTGAATCTGGGTTCAGGGATTTAAATCAAACTTGGTACAAGTATGTGATGTAATAATGTGGGCAAAGGCATACCTGACAATGTCGCGACATCAAGGAAATGTCCTAGTTTTCATCATCATTCCTTTGTAGTTGAAATCTAATTTTAAGTCCATGCAGAACTTTATCATAAATCACAAAATCCAAATATACCTTAAAGGGGAACTGCCATGGTAAAACTATTACCAGCTTTTGTATCATCATTATACATTGCCTTTCTTGATTATAACTCATACGAGCCTCAACAATGTATCCAAAAAAAAAAAATCTCATCTCCACTCAACAAACTTATTTGAACGAGAACCAAGTTCAACAATTGTTTATCAATATTTTAATGGTGATGACCCACAAGAGAAAACAATTACATAAAATAGAATCCAAACAGATATTCATTGGCTCTCTTTCTGAGTTTAATGTAAAGATATTGGTATAATAGATAATAAAGAGGTTAGAGTATGGTGGGTGTCTCTCTTATTCATACACACACACAAGTAGATTAGAATCTTGATTGTGAGATAAAAGCTCGACAGGGAGCAAACATGGGTAAGTGACAATTAACATCAGTGAGTGTCTGTTGAGTGGTTGTAGGAGGGCTATGGGTGGAAGGATTTAATTCCGAGGTGCAGAAGGGAAAGTCTCTCTCTCCCATTGACTTAATATTTGGGGAAACGTCTCACAATCAACATTCTTCCCCTACTTCTGTGCAGCATTTTTTATACATGACCCAAAGCATGCTGGGATGTTATTTGCTTCACTAACACATGGGCCACACCTGTGTGGAAGCCGTTGCTTTCAATATACTTGGTGTCCCTCATTTATCAGGTGTTTCCATTTATTTTGTCAACTACCTGTTTGTGCTTAATTGTGTTAGCCCAATAGATGTACGTTAGATCCTGAACAATGCCGGGTACCTTTATGGAAGGAAGAAGGGAGGGGGATGGCTGGGAGGATGCCGGGTACCTTTGCAAGTTTGTAACATAAATACAATATTTTATCCCAAGATTGTGAGATTTGTTTGAAAGTACAATTTTCCATTTGTGTACAAATAAATTTGAATTTCAACTCTGATTTGGGATTTGAAGAAGGAAGAAGGTGAAACACATGCAGAACCATTGATGTGACTGCAGATGGGACAGCCGGCTGAACATCCCATCCAAGGGGACTGTACATTGTTCTCTCCACATGCTTTTCAGTTTCAGGAGGACTATACGATGATAACAATGGATGTGTAATGGAGGAAATCGTCGATCATGGCTCCCTGAGAGAGAACAAGCACAATTGCACAATTGGTTCAAAAACCGCTTTAATTTCATTCCATCCAAACAAGACTAATATTTAACAATCTATACAATCAAACTAAACCATCTATGTAATCAAACTAACCCTCCCTCCAACCCCCCCCCTCTCTCTTCCTGTTCCAGGTGGGTTGAAGGTTGAGTCACCATATGCAGTGGGATTTGTGGATGGTGAAAATGTAACTCTTCCCTGCACCTTCACCTTGGATGATAATTCTGGATCAATTGATCTCAGAAAGCTAGAGGTGGAATGGATACATGGTTCCACAATCCTCACCTATAAAAATGGGAAGATTGAACCAAGTTCTTCATACAAGGGACGAGTAATGATGAATGAACAAAACCTGAGAAATGGAGATGCGACGTTGATTCTCAACCACGTGACTCAAGTGGACATGTTAACATGTATTGTTACATACAATGGAGAAACTCTGAGGGATACCATTATTTTGCAATGTGAGCTTAATCCCCCCTTTTCTCACACTCTGGATTATTTATCTTGCCTTATTTTTCTTATAACATTTTCAGGATTCTTCTGAAAAAAAGTATATTTGTTTAAAGTACGATGCCATTACTGTTATTCAAAATACCATGGACAAAGCCTTCCCTCTCTCTTTGCTCTTTACTTATTCTGGTTCCTTGTGATGACTCCAATTCAGTATTTGGTGTTTAGTTGGGGTGAAAATATTTTCTCGAGAAATGAAAAAAATAAAGAAGTAAAAATTAAAATAATTATTTTTATGAATCCAGACTGTTCACATTTAGTGAGTGCTCCATGATAGACAAAGTATAGACAAAGAACGATTTATTTTGAAGCATAAAATAAACATCGCCATTTTGATCTAATACTTCTGTGTTCGTTAATAAATAAAATTGTGTTTAGAAGATTACGCCCAATAATTTCTTCGACTTTCTTTTCTCCGTTGTTTTTTTCACATTGACGCGCAATATCAAGTTTCGTTCAAATCGGGCAACGAAAAAAATTATTTAAAAAATCAATTCTCGATTCAGTCAAGTACTCTTCGGGAGTATTTGATCAACACAAACAACCTCCGCGGTATAGTTCGCTGGAGCTATCTTTTTATTTTTATTTTGAATTTTTTTTTTATCAACTGCTGTCACAACGGGAACCCAACTGGTTCACGGGTCGTCTCGTATAATAATAAAGCTGAGTTCGTGTCTGTGGGTCATAAGGACCGCCCATTCTACAGGCCATGCCCTCCAGCCGTCCAAAAATCGCCACCATCTTTTTCTCTCCACATTGCTCAGATTGTTTGAAAGGCCTCATGTACATTTGAAGACTGAACAACGCATCTTCTATCATTCCATGAAGATACCATTTTGAGGAAAAAAAGTAACATTTTGATTACAACTCAAATGAGGTAGTGCATGTTTTGTCCGCAGCAATCGCGGCGGCTGTCTTATATACACCGCTCAATGAAGGTGCGTCAATTCTCATATTATGCAGAGGTAAGAAAATCGTGATATTTCATTTTAAAAAGAAATATTTGTGGGATGTCAAACGCAGTTACTTTCTGTGTGTGACAGAGTGACGTGTCACTTATACTTCAATGATTGTTTACCAGAATTTGAAATGAATATCCCATGTTTGCTACTGTGTAAAGTATGAAAAAAGACGTCCCTACGCATGACGTCATCACATTGCGATGTCTGCAACAGCAGGAATGCACTAATAATTGGAGCCTTTTTTATCTATGACTAAAACTCTCATCTTGTATGTATGTATGTATGTATGTATGTTCCCGAAATACAGTCAAAACGGTACACGATAGTGCAAAAATTTTAGGGCCACCATACTCACCATTCTCCTGCGGTGCGCAGTATCAAGTTTCGTTCAAATCGGGCAACGAAAAAATTATTTAAAAAATCAATTCCCGATTCAGTCAAGTACTCTTCGGGAGAATTTGATCAATGCAAACAACCTCAGCGGAAAGTTCGCTGGAGCTATCTTTTATTTTTATTTTGAAATGATTTTTTTCATCAACCGTTGTCACAACGGGGATGCAACGGGTTCACGGGTCGTCTAGTAACATGCTAAAACTCATGGGAAAATGATATGATGGAGGATATATGTAATAAAAAAGGTTCCAGATGATAACTCATAGAAAAATGATATGATGGAGGATAGAGGATAGAAAGTTTTTCGCTGATTACTATTTGAGAGAGAAGAAGAAAAGATTAACAAGAGTAAAAATATCATGTAAATATGGCAGTTTCATGTGAGGTGTCTCATTGTTACCTAATCTAATCTAATCTACTATATAAAGCTGAGTTCGTGTCTGGGGGTGGATGTGTGGGTCTGAACAAGGTACGTTTTCATTATAACGAAATTGCTCATGTGCTGTATGATGTTGAGATGGCCAGTGGGGGAAGGGATGGGGTGGGAAGAGGGACCCGACGTTGCTAGGCAACACCGGGTACCCCTGCTAGTATATCTTAAAGTTAGCTGGAGAGCATATTATAGTAAATTCTAATCTACTGCATATTTATCTATGGAACTCAAAGGGCTGTTTAGGGAAGGGATCATTGGGGACTTTTTAAAAAATTTACAATCCTTTGATTCCAGCACAGTGAAAACTTAAATTTACTGGCTCAAGAATAGGTGCTCATGGTTGTAGTGACAAGAACAATGATATTTAAAAATAATTGTTTACACTTCCACATTATTTAAAAGCATTTGAAAGCATACAAGGAGAAAATGAGTACGTATATTTGTGGACAAAGAGCGCCAATCCCACAATGGAAAAACTTGGTTTGCAGCATGATTAATGCAGAACACCAATGCTTTATGATAGTCATGTGATCCACAGAACTTTCTATCACCTTATATGGCCATAAATTGTTGGTGTAGCATATTATACACATTTCCCAAGATGGGATTAATTATTTTACTTCGACATTATCATCAGGAGGAATTCCATGATTATGTGCAACCCCTTTTACCTGTGAGTTCATTTTAATCAAATCCTATTGTTTGTGTTTTCAGCTAAATTGTTTGTTCACTGCCCCAAGTTCATTGAGGCTTCACCTGGTGAAGAATCTACCTTCACCTGTAACTTCTCGACGGGTTCAAGTGGAGTTCAAATTTTCATTGATTCCCCAGCATTTTCTATAGAGTGGAACAAAGACTCCAACAAACACCCAATTGCTCGTTTTTCCAATGTACGAGAACATCACATGGACGGTTTGAACATGTCCGTGTCCGGGGTACATCACGGAACATTTTCATCAACATTCAAATCTGTGAATCCTGATGATTATGGGAATTATACCTGCAAGGTGAACTACCCTCACTGTATCCAAGGTTCTGCAGTTACAACCCTGTACATGGGTAAGTGTCCGTGTTTACCGTGTACCTGTAGTGTGGATTAGAGAGGGACATGGTGAGAGTTAAGGATGCATTGTCTCATCACTTTGAGTTTCAATGATTATTCAATCAAAACTTCAACCACAAATGTAAATGTGACATATTTATTTATTTGTACAAGGATTGTTAAACGACATTTAAAATGATTTATTTGCTGTGTTTCGATCACTAGTGATAATCAATTAATTTCACTGATTACAAAACGAAATGTGAAGAAGCTTTTCCTCATCAATTATTTATTTCACACTAAATAAACATTTCTTGTTGTTCAGAACACGTGACTCATTGTGCACAAGGACCCATTATAACTGAATCGAAAATAATCTTAAATGTAAAAGTTTTTTAAACTACAATTTTAATTTGTACTGGTTATTCCACAAATTTGTGCAAATATTTAAAATGATATTCGTACTTTATTTGTATGCTGCACAACGCTGCGGGGTAGCGTCATTGGCTCAGGGTGTGGCTGTTCCACTGATGAAGTGGCCTCCACTGGTTAGGGCAAGATTTGTAATTTGTCCACAGTGCCGATGATAGCTTGCCTCCTCTTCACAAAGGACACCGTGGGATCTTTAACGTCCACCAACGAATGTCGGCACATTCGCCCTTCCCTCTCTCTTTCTCTCCCCCCCCCCCCCCCCGCCCCCCCCCCCCACCCCCCCCCCCCCCCCCCCCCCCCCCCCCCCCCCCCTCCTTCCTCCCCCCCCCCGCCCCCCCCCCCTCTCTTAATGTTCCCATCAGTGAAGTGATGAGTTTTATTTGCTTGTAAAAATAAAACGAAACAACTTACTGGGTCGTGTACACGGTGTTTGGTACTTTGGTGAAAATAAAACTTTTCAGAAAAACTAACAAGAAAATCCATTAATAAAATAAAATTTATATTTTTAATTAGTATTGTTTAATTTTACAAACTCTTTAAATAATCTTTCTTCTGATTCACAAAACCATTTGTTTATTCTGAGTTTTGGTACATGCGGAGCATGATATAATGTGCTCGATGTTTTTATCCATTTTGTAAAACTTTCATTGTTTGTCCATTACAGGTCACGTGATGGTGAAGAGTACAAAGACTGTTGAAGTAACACCTGGTGATGATTCGAGCTTCATTTACACATTCTCTCTCGACACGCAGGAAGGTTCACCTTCTCTAGATAATTCTCTCCTTTCCATCGAGTTCCACAAAGATTCCAACAAGAACCCATTTTACCTTTTTCAAAATGGAGAAGAACAAGTCCTGGATGGAAGGATGAATATCTCCAGAATACCAAACAGGGATTCTTTTATTCTGATCCTCAAGAATGTCGAATTTCATCAAAATGGAACTTACACCTGTACGATACGTTACCCCAATTACAAGGAGGGATCTACATCGACGATCCTTCTCATCCGTAAGTCTCTCAGTTCAGTCCAATATATGTTGTTCTAACCATTTTGCTTAGATCTCTAATATCGTGGATTTCATGTTTGAGTGAAGACTGCTTTCCTTCCCAAAAGTTCCCTGTCGTGTACGGTCCTGAAAGTCCCTGTTATGTCCATCTTGTATACCCCGTGTTCCTCGCCCCATCCCTCTCCCTTCCACAGATCTCCTAATGTCTCTGTTCCCCACTGTTTTGTCCTTCCCTCTCCTGTCCCCCTTGTGGTGCGTTATTTGTTAGCTCTCATACGAGCCTCGACAATGTATACAAAAAAAAAGACAAGTGGGAACATCTTTGAAATATGAGGATGTGTTGATAAGTAATTCCTCCGATTATTTTTCTCCAAAACAGATAGATAATCCAAAGAGCAGTCCGCAGATTCACACTTACATTCGTACTTACTTAGGCCTAGGTCACATTTGCCATGGCGGCCGTGGGGTCTCCAAAATCTCCGGCCACTAGCAATTATACGGCGGCCGCAGTATTTCCACAGTCACACAATGTAGCAGTCACATATATTTTTATTTTCGGGAGCCGCAAGGCGTATTTATAAATTGTGGAGACCGAAAACGTGGGGTTGCCGTACGGTCTTTGATTTGATGTCGCACGGTGACCTTAGGGCGTTCCTGCGGCGGCCATAGAATTTTCAAGGCAGACGCAAGGTGCCGCAAGGCGACCGCAGGGGGCCCTAAGGCGAACGTGCGGCCAGACAGACGATAACGAATGGGTTAATTTTTTGAATTTTTTTTTTACCAGTTTTTTTTTTTGGCTCGTCGAATTGCTACGGCGAACGTAGAAATGAAAAAAGTTATAACTCCGCGTTATAATTCCACGGCGACCTTACGGCCTGTAAAAGATAGCCATACGGCGTAGGGCCACCCTGAGGCCACCTCAGAAACTCTGCGGCCACCGCACGTTTCTGTCAATTCAGAGGGCGTACGGCTGCCGTATCCTCGCCATAGAGCAAATGTGACTTAGGCCTTAGGTCTTAGAAATTGTGGAGACCGAAAACGTGGGTTGCCGTACGGTCTTGATTTGATGTCGTACGGTGACCTTAAGGGGCCCTGCGGCGGCTCTAGAATTTTCAAGGCAGCGCAAGGTAGCCTCAAGGTGCCCGCTAGGTGACGCAGGGGGCCCTAAGGCGAACGTGCGGCCAGACGGACGGTAACAAATGGGTTAATTTTTTTATTTTTTTTACCATTTCTTTTGTTTCGGCTTGTCGAATTGCTACGGCGAACGTAGAAATGAAAAAAGTTATAACTCCGCGTTATAATCCACGGCGACCTTACGACCTGTAAAATATAGCCAAACGGCGTAGGGCCACCCTGAGGCCACCGCAGAAACTCTGCGGCCGCCGCACGTTTCTGTCAATTCAGAGGGCGTACGGCCGCCGTATCCTCGCCGTAGAGCAAATGTGACTTAGGCCTTACTAACACCACTTGGTGCGAACTTTCGTAATTCTGATAGTAGATGTCTCAGGGCGACGTTAGTCAAGATAGCAGAGGGCAACAAGACGTTGTCCATGCTGTGATGCCTGAAGCGCTGGAGATGAGAGTTGGGATGACTGACTGGAAATGAGTTGGGATGACTGACTGGAGGTTACTGGAGATGAGAGTTGGGAAGCTCGACACCAACTGCTCATGAAACCTTGCTTTCTTTACCCTAACAAATTTTTGTTCCTTCCCTCATGAGCCTTCTCAGTCTTCTGAGTCTTCTGCTCAGGAGCTCTTTTTGTCCCTGCTCATGCGAGCCTGTCCCATTCGCTCTCTGCCTTTCTCTTCTCACACTGATCATAAACCTCCTTCAAGGCACGAACGTTCGCTGACAGGCAAATTACGTTGCATTCTGTTATCGCCTCTTCTTCACATTGGCTTTCTTCCCTCCTCCCACAAGCTTCCTTTCCTTTTTTTGCTTTCTTTTCTCTTTCTCTCTCTTCATTGATCCATAGCCGATGGGGGCGGGTCCATGACGTACACTTGTGGAAATTGCCATGCCATTCTGAGGGAACTTTCAACGAAGCCCCAACCCCACCTTTTACGTGCCCAAGGCCATAGCGAGAGCCTTCAGCCCCCCCCCCAACATTTGACAAGGGAGCAAGGACTATCTACACAAAGACCAATGAAATAACTGATCTTCAGGTCACCTACGTATCCATGTATGCTCTCCCACTGGGGTAAGTTTTCCAAAACCAGAACAATATATTTATATATTTTTTATTGTTGTGTTAAAATGTTAATTTTGTACTCAATGGTAAAATTGTGGATCAAATACAATCCAAACAAATCCACCGCAAGGAATGATCTTGAGACCTGAACTCGATCATTACAAATGGTCCTGCTGGGAAGTTCAGACACGATGAGGAATCTCAGACAGGATTCGGGAGAGATTTTAATTTTGGTTTTCACTTTGCAGGTTCAGAAGAAAAACACAAAAAAATCCTCCTTGGTGTCTTCATTCCTGTGATATTCCTTCTGTTGTGGATCCTGTTCTTGAGTTACTGCAAGACATCAGAAGGTAAATTAATTTGATTGTTTTCTGATTCTTACTTTTTCTCATTTAACACTGACTGTATGTTTGGTCATTTGGAAATAAAATACTTAATTGTGGATCTTTTTTTTGGGGATAAAATAAATAAATAAATATGAAATAAAGAGGGAGAGAATAATAAAATAATCTGTCTTGTGCAGTTTACCACGCCACGACTGTCTTAATCACATCTGATAACAAACACGATGGAGATTCTCGGTTTCCACCCGTGAGACGTTGCAATGTTTCGCTCACATTTGCACTTTTACCATTGACAATATATAGAAACATTACCCACCTGCTGGTGGGGTCAGCTGCAGTAAGTTTTTGCCCAAGTCATTCACAAACCAGCTGTCCATGCCTAACATTCGATTGAAGGTGGCACAGGAATGTGGAATTTATTGGTTCATGGTTTGGCAGTCACCGTTTCCACATTGTCTGTGTCCCTTCGGGCCCCCACCCGTGCGTAGCACGGTGACATGACAATGAAATAAAACTGGATTAATATTGTTAAGGACATAATAGACGGAACAACTTTTCATGAAACACAAATTATCGAGAAATTTAAAAATAAAAAAACGTTAATTATTATGAATGTACTTCCATGATGTGTGGGTTCACTTTGGTCCAATAGTGATAGTTGCGTCTGTTTAACATCACCACTAATGTGAAAAAGAGCCCCATCGGAAAATATAGTGTGTGTGTACTGTATGCCAATCAGTATTTGCAACAATTTGTGCCGACATGAACTCACAGACCTGCAAACATGTGTGCGCAGGCGCTTGGTGACCTGTACCACGCCGACGGACGTATGAACATGAACGTGATGACAACTTTCCCAAAGAATGCCGTTTTATTCTCGAACGAACAAAATCCTGCAAATAGGACAGAAGTTCAAACAAGTAGTGTGGAAATATCGAGCAATAAAGCGCATAAATATGACCACAAATGCCAAACGATTTAACGTGTTACAGAGAGGTATTTTCATCACGAGATAACCTACCAAGTGTTCGTACCCGTAGAATGAGTGAATACTCAAGGGAAAACATAAAACGGAGCTAAACAGAGGTTTGTAATGCTTCGAAGCAAAACGCTGCATTATATGGCAAATAGGAAAACAAAATGTCGCCAAAGGTGGTAAATGTTGTTGTTGTTGATGATGTTGCCGAGCCTCAACAGGTGTTGTTGCTTAGCCTCAACATGGTCCCCCGTTTGAACGAACTAAGGGGTCATTCAACATTTTAAGAAAGTTAAACAAACAGAGGCGTTCATGGCACTCACACACATGCATACATATTCCTTGAAGTTTATCATGTCCGTTTGAGGGTCTTCTCCCGTCATCTTAAGTTGCTTCCTCCAGCAGACAAACTACGTACAAACCCATCAGCTTCTTCTGTTCGTACAAACCCGTCAGGGGCCAGGGAACACCCTCGTTACTCGGTCTAGATGCCAGTGTCCGCGGGGCAGATTGTCATCGACAAGGAGGACTAGGTCGTTGGCTGCCAAGTTGCATCTCTCGAGGATCCATTTCTTTCTTTCCTGTAACAGAGGAAGGTATTCGTGCATCCATCTGTTCTCGAAGTGGTTTGAAAGGACTTGCCCCCTACACCACTGCTTCCGTGACTGTACCTCCTTATCATCGAAGGTTCCCGGCGGAATGGCTCGACCTTAGCATTGCTGGAGAAGGTGATTCGGTATTATTGGCTCCCAGTCATTTGGTTCATCGCTGCTTGGACACAGTGGATGAGTATTTAATATCCCTACTGCCTCAGCGAACAATGTGCGAAGAGTTTCTTGACTGACAAAGGCATAAGGGTGACCGCGGATAGCCTTCATTGTCCTTCTGACACTGCTGATGAGTCGCTCCCATACTCCTGACATATGGCTCACCATGGGGGGTTGAAAATGCCATTTCTTGAATGGCTGACAATGCCCCCTCGACCTCCTCCTTGTGTAAAGCTTGCTTAATAGCCAGCTGGTCACACTTTCGAAGGGCTAGCTGAAATTCCTTCTCTCCTCCAGTGAAGTTCATACCATTGTCGCTCCAGATCTCCTTGGCAGCACCTCTAATACAGATAAAGCGACGCACATCTTGGATGAAGGAATCTGATTCGAGGGAGCCAATATATAAACCATTTCAGTGTTTCATCCTCGCTTGATGTAGAAAGGTCCAAATACGTCTAAACTGTTGCAAGTGAACGGAGGTTCGCATGGAGTCAATCTCACTCTTGGGAGGTCCCCCATCATCTGCTTCATGGTGGTCTCAAATCTCTTGCGGCAGTCAATACAGCATCGTAGAACTTGACGGGTTAAGGTACGAGCATTAAGAATCCAATGGCACTGATGAAGTGCTGCCAAAACGTGTTCACGGCCGGCAGGTCCGAGAGCTTGGTGATAGTGTCCGATAAATATCTTGGCAATAGTCAAGGCGAGGGGTGAAAAAATTGTTCATATTGTGATAAAAGCATGAAACTTTGCACAAATGTTCAACACAACATTCTAAACGTTTTCAGGGGTGGAGCCAATGTGAACTGTATATAGCATAGCAACGGTCGCTAGGCAACATATTTTCCTTAGCAACCAGCACATAGGATGACTGTGGACCAATTTTATTAAATGATTATGATGTATTTTAATATCTACAACTTCAATTTTCATATAAACATCAATTTGGAGCAATTGTCAACAACACAAAGCTTAATTTCAGTTGCTAGGCAACATATTTTCCTTAGCAACCAGCACAAAAGATGCCTGCAGACCAATTTTACTTATCAATTACAACGTATTTTATTATCTATAACTTTACCCGTCATATTTGCATCACTCTAGAGCAATTGTCAACTGCAAAAGGCTTAAAATGGTTGCTAGGCAACATATTTTCCTTAGCAACCAGTATATAGGATGCCTGCATACTAATTTTTCAAAACAATCATAATGTATTTTATTATCTAAAATTTTACTCCTTATGCTAACATTACCCTGGAGCAATTGTTCACTGCAGAAGGCTTCATAACCTTTGCTAGGCAACATATTTCCCTGTTTGTATCACCATCTGAGCATTCCCCTCTCGCTTATTTTTGCCTATTTGTAGAGGACAATAATAATAAACAATGAATGCATGTTCCTGTTGATTATTTATTCAATCATATCCCTGAATTTGTTTTTTTTTCTGTGCAGGTATGTATAGCTTCTATTGGTGGTGGAAGATGTGTAATGGTCAACTAACCTACCCCTGCATGCTTAAAAATGGCAAGCCCCTACCTCAGATACCCTGACAACTGACTGGTCCAAATGTGTCCTTTGCAGGTAGACAGCAAAGAACAATTGACATTCCCACTGATGCAGGTTATAAAACCATAGTGAGAACATCCTTCAATCTGAACAATGAACTTCTGAACAATGAACTGATAGCAAGTGCATCAGCAGAAGCCTCTTGTTGTTACCGATGGTGATACTGTACTCTGTGTACCTGCACGAGACACGACCAACATTGCTCCCTGCAATCACAGAGAAGCAGATTCCAGGATTATGGTACATGTCGCTGACGCTGTCATGCAGGGCTTTCACAAGATCCTTGTTCGAACAGTGGATACCGATGTAGTTGTGCTAGCGGTAGCGGCTGTACAGCAGCTAGGAAGGATAGAATCTGGATTGCATTCGGTAGTGGAAAGGACTTTCACTTCATCCCGGCTCATGAGATATGTGCATCACTTGGCCCACAAAAATCCTTAGTACTTCCGTGTTTCACGCTTTCACAGGCTGCGACACTGTATCCCAGTTTGCCAATGGGAAAGAAGACTGCATGGAAAGTGTGGGAAACACATGATGATCACTAGAGCCTTCTTTGAGCTGCACGATTCACAGAGCAAATATCTGAAGAGACAGAAGCTTCCCTAGAGTATTTCATATCCTTCTCTATGACAGGACATCAACATGTGCCTCAATCAACGAAGTTAGGAAGCTTCTATTCACACTCAAAGGGCGTCAGATGTCAGCCCTTCCTCCCACCAAGGCTGTCCTACAGCAACATATCAGGAGGGCAGTATTTGCAAGGTGGGCACTACTGGGGGCGTACTACCATGCCATATCGCCAGTTACCCTCTCCTGCTGAGTGTGTATGGACTTGCCCAGAACAGTGGAAGCCCCTGTGGACAA
>CM068967.1:10795100-10807454 GCA_035128595.1 Eptatretus atami | reverse complement strand
GTTTGCATTGATCAAATTCTCCCGAAGAGTACTTGACTGAATCGGGAATTGATTTTATAATAATTTTTTTTGTTGCCCGATTTGAACGAAACTTGATACTGCACACCGCAGGAGAATGGTGAGTAATGCGGCACTAAATTTTTTGCGCTATCCATGTACCGTTTTGGCTGTATTTCGGGAACATACATACATACATACATATACATACATACATAATACTACATGCAACATTACATATATATATATATATATTACAGCTCTGGGAAAAAATAAGAGACCACTTCAAAAAAATTTAAATCAGCATCTCTACATGTATGCAGCCATTCCATTCCAGTGTCTGTTGAATTCAACACGGCACACCTCATTCTACTTGTGAGGTACTGATTAGGTGATCACCTGAACCGAATCTTATTTAACAAGGAAAAGTATAAAAACCACTGCTGTGGTCATCACTATCCTCTTGCAATAGGACCAGCTGGATGGCAAAAACAGTGCTAGTCGTACCTCAAAAGTAATTGGAATCAAAAATGTAACTATTGACCATGCCAAAAGAGTTGAAAAGAAAATATTTGAGTGAGGAAAGAAGGGTTCAATCTGGCTTTACTGGCAGAGGGATACAGTGAGCGTCACTTGCTTCCATCCTTAAAATTTCAAACGCGGTTCATAAGAACAAGGTCAACAGCAGACATTGGGACAACAAGCTACAGACTGGCAGAGGGCGAAAACGACTTTCCACGACGGGATGACGCCAACTCATTCGAATGTCACTCAACAACCGTAGGATGACATCAAGTGACCTACAAAAAGAATGGCAAACGGCAGCTGGGGTGAAGTGACGGCAAGGACGGTTCGAAAAAGGCTCCTAGGGGCAGGGCTGAAGTCGTGCAAAGCCCTTCATCAATGAGAAGCAAAGAAGAGCCAGGCTGAGGTTTGCAAAAGACCATAAGATTGGACCGTAGAGGACTGGAGTAAGGTCATCTTCTCTGATGAGTCCAATTTTCAGCTTTGCCCAACACCTAGTCTCTAATGGTTAGACGGAGACCTGGAGAGGCTACAAGCCACAGTGTCTCGCACCCACTGTGAAATTTGGTGGAGGATCGGTGATGATCTGGGGGTGCTTCAGCAAGGCTGAAATCGGGCAGATTTGTCTTTGTGAAGGATTCATGAATCAAGCACATACAAGGTTGTCCTAGAAGAATACTTGCTTCCTCTGCTCTGACAATGTTCCCTAACTCTGAGGATTGGTTTTTCCACAGGACAATGCTCCATGCCACACAGCCAGGTCAATCAAGGTGTGGATGGAGGACCATCAGATCAAGACCCTGTCATGGCCAGCCCAATCTCCAGACCTGAACCCCATTGAAAACCTCTGGAATGTGATCAAGAGGAAGATGGATGGCACAAGCCATCAAACAAAGCCGAGCTGCTTGAATTTTTGCGCCAGGAGTGGCATAAAGTCACCCAACAGCAATGTGAAAGACTGGTGGAGAGCATGCCAGACGCATGAAAGCTGTGATTGAAAACAGGGTTATTCCACAAAATATTGATTTCTGAACTCTTCCTAAGTTAAAACATTAGTATTGTGTTGTTTTAAAATGAATATTAACTTGTTTTGTTGTATTATTTGAGGTGTGAAAACACTGAAACTTTGTTGTTATTTTGACCAGTTGTCATTTTCTGCAAATAAATGCTCTAAATGACAATATTTTTATTCGGAATTTGGGAGAAATGTTGTCAGTAGTTTATGAATAAAACAAAAAAGTTCATTTTACTCAAACACAACCTATAAATAGTAAAACCAGAAAAACATAATTTTGCAGTGGTCTCAATTTTTTCCAGAGCTGTATATATATTGTTACGAATTCTGGCCCGCCGGCGTGCGATCGGCCACGTAACTCTAATCGCAACCGCGTCGCCCACCGGCGGACAATTCAGTCGTGACCCTCCTGGAACTACCACCAGGAGCCAGTCACGGGTGGGGGTTTAACCTCACCACGATCGTGCCAATTGCCCACCGCGCAGGATAGGGTTGCTCGCCAAATCGACCTACCTAAGTACCTGCGCGAGTAGTCGACCGGGCGTCGTACCTCGCCGCAGGTCGCCTAGGACACGAACCCTTAAGCGGTCCGTTCCGTGCTACAGTGATAACCGAGCGGTGTTATCGCCGACCTCGACGGATCAGATTCTCTTCTTTACCTTGGGTGTTCAAAACCCACTACTAATTATTCCGCGATTCAAGATGGCACTTTCAATGGGAAAGAGACGACGAACGGGATACATTGCACACAAGGACATTTATTACAAAGCACATATTGCACACACAACACAAGCAAGGAATCATGCAAATATACAAGCGACAAAGAAAGTACTACTACCGACTACAATTATTATTTACAAGCACAGTCACTTACAGTTCTACTTGCAGGACACGGCGCCACAGCATCCATACAAAAACCCGAAAAGAAAGTAGGGACTTCCCTTGGGGCCGTCGAGTCCTCCTCCCACGACCGTTAGCGTGGTCGGCCTGGCCCCGACCTCTCTCGCGGCCGGCGAACCTCTCCGCATCCTCGTTCGGACGCGCAGGTCCACCACACAAACGGCGCTGCCACGTCTCCCGTTCGTGCCTCCCTGGACAGGCCGCTCGCAACCGCGAGCGCAGGACAAGAGACAGGAAGACAAAGACGAGACGAGGGCCAAGACGACAAAAGACTCAGCAACTCTCGGATGACAAAGACTCAGCAACGAAGACCCAGGCGACAAGACTCCAAGAGCAGACGAGCGAAGAGGAAGAGGGCGCGCCCCGCCTGTGTCCGTCCTTTATGGAGCGGGGCTCTGCCTTCGCAGCGCGGGGCTCGCCCGTCGCTCCGCCCCGTTCTCGGCTCCACCTCCCTTCGAGGCGTTTCGAGAAGCCTCTCGAAAGGGGCGTGCCCTCACTCCGACCGCCTCACGCCCGCATCCACCAATCGGGAGCGAGCCGCCCACCCTTCCCTTCACACAAGCGCGGGGAAAATTCAGGCGGAAGAATTCAGCGGAGAATCCGTTCAGGCCCGCAAGACCTTCTTGCAGCAATCCTGCGTCCTTCCTGTAATGGCTCGTGCCGCGGAGATCGTCGCCGCGTGGTCCGTGGAGGACGGCGTTCGAGTGCGGGAAGTGGTGAAGATGGTGGTGGTGGATGTGGTGAAGGTGGTGTTGTTGGTTTGATCCAAAATAACGACAGAACAGAAAAACGGCTATCTCAAAGAGTTGCAGCCGGTGAACACGGAAATTCCCTCTAAACAACGGTGGGGAAATCTAACTACACAATTACTTATCGTCATAACTGATCTAAAGACCCTTTATGGTGTATTGCGAATTTCCACAGCCGTAACAAATATATATATTATATTATATATATATATATATATTATATATTATATATACATACACAAGATGAGGGTTTTAGTAATATATAGATAGATGTGCGAGTAATGGTTCACACTGATGAGTACCTAATTTGAGGTGTACAGAGTCAGTAGAAGAAACACACAGGTGGTGAGAGAATACAGAAATCTGAAAGAAGTGGAAGAAGGAAAGTGTTATATATGGATGCGAAAACTCTCCCTGTTTTACCCCGATAGCCTGACCACTCAGTTTATTTCCGATTCCGGGGTGTCTCCATCTCGGGCCAGAAGTACTCCAGTACGGCTCGGTCATAAAGCGTAATATTGCTTTACTAGGGATGTGTCAGGTGATGATCGCTATCACGACTGGTGGTGTTTGTATGTACCAGGGATACAGTTTGTTGCGGTTATGTTGATTGCCATGGTTCAGACATCATTCCTCAATGCTCAGGTGAATAACAAATCTTGGTTCATGGATGTGTGTGTGTGGTACAGTAGCCATATCACATCATGCATGTATTGAGTAACACATCTGGAATGAGAGGTTTCTGAGATGGGTGATATAATTGATTGATTACTTGATGTTACGCGTACTGATTTACAATGTCCCAAACATCATTTGTGTATGTTATGACTTCACGTAACAGGTGTCATTACATTGTGACTGTTTAATTTCAGGATTGGCTCTTCCATACATATCATTTAATGGATGTTTCTGGGTTTTTTATTTTTATAGGATGGTTTACAGCCTGATGTGCCAGCCGGGTGATACCATTATCCTCTGCAGATCATGAAGAAGTTGTTGACACTGTATTGGTAACAGACTGACTTCATTATTCAGTGAACGTCCTTCATTCACCGAGATCACATGGCTTGAATGGTATTTTGCAAACTCTTACAACCTTTTGACAATTCACTCGAGAGTAACTAAATTACACGAACATTAATAAAGCAAATTTACATGAAGATTAAGAAACTCACCGACCAGCATCTAGAGGTCGATGGTGTTACCAGGACCGGCAATCCCCTTGAAGTCGGAGGCAAAAATGCTTCACTACGAATGGTCTGAGACCACAAGGAAACCCTAGAGAACTCTCCATCCAGGTGGTCACGTCAGTCGGCTGAGGAGAATCGCCGGAGACCAAACGTATGTCCCAATCTCAATGAAAATCTCGACGACGAGCACTCGCACAAGATGGCTCCCTTCTTCTCCAAAATCGTGCACCTGAAATCCAGACACATGCTCAACCACACCCCCTGTAACATGAATAATTACAACATCCAGCCCAAGGGGAAAACAACCCCTCTACATACCACCACCAACAACAACAACAACCTGTGTCATGTGCCCCCAAAATGATCAGCACTATTCACCTGGCCACATACTTCCCAGCCTTAAGCCTGCCTTCCTCGGCATGCTCGATGCCTAATGACCTGGAATTACAGAACGTGGCAAGTTTGTGAGATTGCTGTTTCTGCCCGCATTCTGTCAGTGTGACAGTCACAACCTGGTCGGTAGTCCAGTAGTCGCCAGTTCAACGGGTTGATTCTTCCACTCGATCTCTAAGTAATGCTTGTCATCATCATCAGAATCAATGCTTTCAGAAAGTGGTGTCTCAACAACTTCTGGATCATACTGATGGATCTTCCTTGAGACATGCATGGTTTGTCCATCCATTGGTTTCTCACAGATTTAAGTTCAGCACGACTGACAACCTTATGTGTTGCTGAGGTTCCATCAGCTGGCTCCACCACGTATGTCTCCTTTACGATCAATCACCTTTAAAACCTCTGGCTTAACAGCATCTTGCATCTTGTGTCGCCGACGACAATGGTTTCTAAGGTAAACGTGCTACCAACTAGAATGTCTGAACTACCAGCTTTCCACAAATATTGCATCATCCTCTTTTCACTATCCAGCTCAAGACTCTCCCCAGCCTTTTGGTAAGCCTGTCTCAACCGCTCCTGATGACATTCAACCCAGTTGTCCACACCATCATTTTCATTTCGGCCTAAAGCTCGGTCCAGTGGAAGATGAGCATCCCAGCCAAACATCAAGTAAAATGGGGCATACCCCGTTTCTGAGAACTTAACTTCTTCACGTGCAACTCCTTCTAAATTACCCAAAAGAAACCTGGCGGCATCACCAGATTCCATGTTGAGAATAATCCCTCTCACATCTTTGACCCAATCAGATACACTTTCATCTGTTTTACCAGAAAACGATCTTAATTTCTGACTGGAAGGTACTGTTACATTGAATAATTGGAGATGGAGCTTGCTGTACTGTTAGTGGCGGAACATGCTGTCTTTCTGCCGGTATGGAAGCGATGCGGTATGGAAGCGATGCCGGTATGGAAGCGATGCGGTATGGAAGCGATGCCGCGTATGGAAGCGATGCCGGTATCGAAGCGATGCGGTATGGAAGCGATGCCGGTATAAGGATGCCGGTATGAAAGCGATGCGTATCGAAGCGATGCGGTACGAAGCGATGCCGGTATGAAGCGATGCCGGTATGAAAGCGATGCCGGTATGAGCGATGCCGGTATTGAAAGCGATGCCGGTATGAAGCGATGCCGGTATGGAAGCGATGCCGGTATCAAAGCGATGCCGTATGAAAGCGATCCGGTATCGAAGCGATGCCGGTATGAAGCGATGCGCGTATGGAAGCGATGCCGGTATGGAAGCATGCCGGTATTGGAAGCGATGCCGGTATGGAAGCGATGCCGGTTATGGAAGCGATGCCGGTATCGAAGCAATGCCGGTATCGAAGCGATGCCGGTATGGAAGCGATGCCGGTATGGAAGCGATGCCGGTATGGAAGCGATGCCGGTATGGATGCGATGCCGGTATGGAAGCGATGCCGGTATCGAAGCGATCCGGTATCGAAGCGATGTCGGTATGAAGCGATGCCGGTTATGAAAGCGATGCCGGTATGGAAGCGATGCGGTATCAAAGCGATGCGGTATGAAGCGATGCCGGTATGAAAGCGATGCGGTATCAAAGCGATGCCGGTATCAAAGCGATGCCGGTATCAAAGCGATGCCGGTATGGAAGCGATGCGGATCAAAGTGATGCCGGTATCAAGTGATGCGGATGGAGCGATGCCGGTATGGAAGCGATGGCGGTATCGAAGCGATGCGGTATGGAAGCGATGCGGTATGAAAGCGATGCCGGTATCAAAGCGATGCCGTATCGAAGCGATGCCGGTATAAAGCGATGCGTATGAAGCGATCAGTATGAAAGCGATGCCGGAATCGAAGCGATGCCGGTATGAAAGCGATGCCGGTATGCAAAGCGATGCCGGATGAAAGCGATGCCGGTATGAAAGCGATGCGGTATGAAGCGATGCAGTGATCGGAAGCGATGCCGGTAGGAAGCGATGCCGGTATGGAAGCGATGCCGGTATGAAAGCGATGCCGGTATGAAAGCGATGCCGGTATGAAAGCGATGCCGGTATCAAGCGATGCCGGTATCAAGCGATGCGGAAAAGCGATGCCGGTATGAAAGGGATGCCGAGTATCGAAGCGATGCCGGTATGGAAGCGATGGTATCAAGCATGCCGTATCGAAGGATGCCGGTATGGAACGATGCCGGTATCGAAGCGATGCCGGTATCGAAGCCGGATGCCGGTATGGAAGCGATGCGGTATGAAAGCGATGCCGGTATGGAAGCGATGCCGGTATGGAAGCGATGCGGTATGGGATGCGATGCCGGTATGGAAGCGATGCCGGTATGGAAGCTGATGCCGGTATGGATATGAAGCGATGCCGGTATGGAAGCGATGCCGGTTGGAACGCGATGCCTCGGTATCGAAGCGATGCCGGTATGGAAAGCGATGCCGGTATCGAAGCGATGCCGGTATGAAGCGATGCCGTATGGAAGCATTTGCCGGCATGGAAGCGATGCGGTATGAAGCGATGCCGGATGGATGCGATGCGGATGAGCGATGCCGCGTATGAAAGCGATGCCGGTATGAAAGCGATGCCGGTATGAAAGCGATGCCGGTATGGAAGCGATGCCGGTATCGAAAGCGATGCCGGTATCGAAGCGATGCGGTATCGAAGCGATGCCGGTATCGAAGCGATGTCGGTATGAAGCGAGCGTATCGACTGCGGTAGAAAGCGATGCCGGTATGAAGCGATGCGGTATGAAAGCGATGCCGGTATGGAAGCGATGCGGTATCAAAGCGATGCCGGTATGAAAGCGATGCCGGTATCAAAGCGATGCCGGTATGGAAGCGATGCCGGTATCAAAGTGATGCCGGTATCAAGATGCGTATGGAAGCGATGCCGGTATGGAAGCGATGCCGGTATGAAGCGATGCGGTATGAAAGCGATGCCGGTTATCCAAAGCGATGCGGTATCAAAGCCGATGCCGGTATGAAGCGATGCCAGTATGAAAGCGATGCCGGAATCGAGAGCGATGGCGTATGAAAGCGATGCCGGTATGAAAGCGATGCCGGTATGAAAGCGCATGCCGGTATGAAGGATGCGGTATCGAAGCGATGCCGGTATGGAAGCGATGCCGGTATGGAAGCGATGCCTGGTATTGAAAGCGATGCCGGTATGAAAGCGATCCGGTATGAAAGCGATGCGGTATCCAAGCGGATCGGGTATTCCCAAAGCGATGCCGGTAATCAAAGCGATGCGGTATGAAAGCGATGCCGGTATCGAAGCGATGCCGGTATGGAGCGGATGCCGCGGTATGGAAAGCGATGCCGGTATGAAGCGATTTGCCGGTATCAAGCGATGCCGATATGAAAGCGCGATGCGGTATCGAAGCGATGCCGGTATGGAAGCGATGCCGGTATCAAAGCGATGCGGTATGAAAGCGATTGCCGGTATCAAAGCGATGCCGGTATCAAAGCGATGCGCGATAAGCGATGCCGGTATCAAAGCGATGCCGGTATGGAAGCGATGCCGGTATCAAAAGGATGCCGGTATCAAAGTGATGCCGGGTAAATGAAGCCGATTGCCGGTATGGAAGCGATGCCGGTATCGAAGCGATGCCGGTATGAAGCGATGCCGGTATAAAGTGATGCCGGTATGGAAGCGTGCGTCGAAGCGATGCCGGTATCGAAGCGATGCCGGTATGGAAGCGATGCCGGTATGAAGCGATGCCGTATGGAAAGCGATTGCCGGTATGCGAAGCGATGCCGTATGAAGCGATGCGGTATGAAGCGATGCCGGTTATCAAAGCGATGCCGGTTCAAAGCGAGTGCGGTATCAAACGATCCGGTATGGAAGCGGATGCCAGTATGGAAGCGATGCCGGTATCAAAGCATGCCGGTATGAAAGCGCATGCGGTATCGAAGCGATGCCGTATCAAAGCGATGCCGGTATGAAGCGATGCCGGTATGGCAGGATGCCGTATAAAGCGATGCCGGTATCAAAGCGATGCGGTATAAAGCGATGCGTATCAAGCGTGCGGTATAAAGGATGCGTATCAAAGTGGCCGGTATGGAAGCGATGCCGTATGGAAGCGATGCCGGTATCGAAGCGATGCCGGTATGAAAGCGATGCGGTATAAAGTGATTGCGGTATGGAAGCGATGCCGTATCGAAGCGATGCCGGTATGAAGCGATGCCGGTATGGAAGCGATGCCGGTATGAAAGCGATGCGGTATGGAAGCGATGCCGGTATCGAGCGATGCCGTATGGAAGCGATGCCGGTATGGAAGCGATGCCGGTATGATAAGCGAATGCCGGATGAAAGCGATGCCGGTATGAAAGCGATGCCGGTATCAAAGCGATGCCGGTATCAAAGCGATGCCGGTATCAAAGCGATGCCGGTATGAAAGCGATGCCGGTATCGAAGCGATGCGGTATGGAAGCGATTGCCGTATCAAAGTGATGCCGGTATCGAAGTGATGCCGGTATGGAAGCGATGCCGGTATCGAAGCGATGCCGGTATCGAAGCGATGCCGTATGGAAGCGATGCCGGGTATGAAGCGATGCCGCGTATGGAAGCGATGCCGGTATGGAAGCGATGCCGGTATGGAAGCGATGCGGTATGGAAGCGTGCCGGTATCAAAGCGATGCCGGTATCGAAGCGATGGCCGGTATCAAAGCGATGCCGGGATAACTTCTTATGGGAGTCATACTCGTACGGCGATAGCGATGGATCCCGGCCTGTGCCGATTACCCACACTGATCTTGCTTTAAAACAAAATAATTTTAGGCCATAGGGCATGCAGTATATATGCGTTTAATTTCAATTTTCGTGCAACAATGATGGGGCAACTTAAACTTTAATGGGTTTGTAGAAAATGTGTCACTGATTAAGAATATCCATGTCCCCACGCACAAGGGTGCTCAGAAATTTATAACGAGCAGTTGATGAAAATGTATATTATAAACAAATGGTACATGAAGTGTATGATGGCTTCCTGCTTTTTAATCAGATTGTTCAGTGAACATGTTATTATGTGTTGGGCTTCATAAATTTATAATGTGCATTTATATAATTATAATAATAATAATACTAAGAGTATTAATGATAAAAATATTTTATTATTATTAACATTTATGCGCTTAATCTCGTTTGAGCCATAAGCACCCACACAAACTGAAACAAACACAAACTAAACCACACACAACAAACACCGAGAGAAAAAGAGGCAGGAAATTGGGAAAAGTCTTGACGTGAACAGATGTTTTAGATTTAATGAAAACCCATTAACAAATGATACTCCAAATGTATGATCATGGGACTGTGAGGTTCTGTTGTCAATTGATAACTTCAATGTTAAGGCAGCATTAAATAACATTCGCAGACTGTATGGCTGGATCCATTGCTACTCTTTCAATTGGTTAACTGCATCATCTGTTGAACTTTCTGCAGAAGTAGTGTCAGTGTCATCAACAAGTTCCTGGGCTAGGTTCTCTGCACAAAGTCCTTCACTGAAATGATGTCACTCATACTTCTATTGGTGGGGCGTGACAAACACAAGTTGTGGGAATGTTTCTTTGCAGACGTGTCTTAAATTCCAGGTCCTATAAGGAGCATCTACATTTTCAACCTCTTTTGATGCGTGGATAAATATACGGTTTAATTTGACAAAGTCAAGATTTCTTTATTTTGAAGTAATCTTTTTTCACCGTTTTCACTGAATACAATGAAAGCATCCATGTAGCCACTCTGAATGGGTGTCAAAGGCTACAGCTTACTCAGGAACTTGGTAGATTCTGTGACAGTCATGATGGTACTGCAACTCACGGCTACCAAATCTACCCTGTATCTGCTGTAAAGTGCAATGTCTTCCTTTTGCTTTGCAGCTTCCAGGAGCTGCCCACCACAAATAAGCTCACATTTGACTAACCTTACAATGACCTTTTACCAGTTATATATTACGCTTGTACTTGTTTGAGTGGCAAATTATGCACTCCTCTGGAACATGTTGAGTTTGTCATCTGGTGCATCTGGAACAGTTGTGGCGTAGTCACTTGGTTGGTTATCCAGTATGTTCATGTCTGTTCCTGTATTTGCATTGATGAAATGATAGAAGATGCAAAGACAACCAAACAGAATGCAATTAGATTGCTTATTTATTTAAAATGTAACATTACAATATTAGATAATAGATATTGGTGTTGTAAAATTTTATCTCAAAACACCTCTTTTGTAGCCAGAATATAGTATGCCTTTTATTAGACAGGCATTTTTGAAATTCAACATTTTCCATAAATTTCTGGAAACTGGCTGAAATTAGATGAAATGGACTTTGTGTTGTGTAATATCTCCCAACAAATCTTTTCATTCTCTCGTTTGCTTACAATACAAGCCAGCATGCTAAGGAGGGGCGGACATAAGTAATTTTTGCGCATTTGTGAGAGAGGACCAGCGATGCCGTTAAAACAACAGTATTTCCATGTTTGTTTACATAGGATTTCTTTGTAACCAAGCGAATATTTCTCACTTTTTAGGTCATTCTCTACGAGATGACCAATAAAAGCCGACCAAATGTCATCCGTCAATTTTCTTTCCGATCTTGATGAAACTTAGTATGTGGGGTAGAGGTCATGAGTGTTGCACAACGATATAACTTTTGTCCGGGTTCAAGGTCAGGGTCAAGGTCACGAGGTCACGTAAGTTATAAAAATCGCCATTTTCAAAACCTATCTAGTCTGCCATTCTACAAGATATTCGGCAACTGTTTATTGATTATGAAGTAAAAAATATTATCTTGTATCTAGCGGACAGATTTTTGAATTTCCTTCCCGTTTGATCGTCACGTGATCTGGAAGATGGCCAAAAACGCCGATGCGATTCGCAAAGAAGGAAGGAAGGAGAAATAATATAAATATAAAACACATTTTTAGCCTTTTATATTTATACATTTTCGCCGAAGGTGCAAAAGTTTCAAAACCCGAAATGTAAACGTCGGCATTATTTTCAAATATTAATTTTCGTGCGCGCCGAGTGCCGAGTGCCAAAATGCCGAGTCATCTTTAACCAAACTGTGCAGTTCGAGCTGCCGCAGTAGAACTGCGCAGTAGTCTTCGGTCATAACTGAACATGGAGAACTGTGGTATTATAGAGATGCCGTCACCCCACACGGGGGTAATTTTTTTCCGTGAATTTATACTTACATATCATAAAAGTATTTATAGCCTCACTATAGGGCTACAAAGAGATATGAGGTGAATTTGAATGAGACACACATGGAAGGGAAGGCTGTTGTATGCACAGCTGCTTCACTGATCCCAGTTAACAGATTTGCAAAGTTTCCTGTAGTCTTATATCCACCCCTCCAATAATGGCTTGAAGTTTAATATCAACATCTGACAGTTATATTCCTGAATAACCATGATTCCAAAATTACATATAAATTGTACTACTACAGCAAGATTGGACATGATACAAAAGTCACTAACTTAGTCTTCCACCAAATCATCATCGTCATGAATGATGCACATTCACATATCCAATCTAACGTTACATAATTAATTTTAAAATTCATTAATCTCTCT
>CM068967.1:10759475-10776971 GCA_035128595.1 Eptatretus atami | reverse complement strand
AGCAGAACCCAAAGGCCTGCTAAAAGCCAAGCTGAAGCAAAAAGCTTACTAAAAGCCTCAAGCAGAAGCCAAAGCTCTACTGAAAAGCCCCAACCCTAACCCGAGCCAGCAGAAGCCAAAGCTCTACTAAACAACCACCCGAACCAACTGAGGATCTCTTCCTTATTCTTCTCCGCCCCCTCCCCCGCTCCCGGCATGACTCATGCCCTCGTGCTCCATCCCCCGCTCAACCACGGGTGGGAGGGAGTTGTTTACATCATGAATCACGGGACGGGAGGGCTCTTCTTCCTCTTCGCAGAGAGGGGCGTCTCCATTGTGTTATGATGCTCCCTAACTATTAAATGGATTCGCAGCGCACTAATCGATTTCTGCCCATTAAACAATGGAAGGTGAACTATCTAGGGAACAAGCACTTATCGACATACTGAGCTAAAGGAACCTGAATGTTGTGTGCAATCGAATTCCCAAATTCGTAACAATATATATATATATATATATATATATATATATATATATATATATATATATATATTATATATATATATGAAGACCACAAGGGAAAACCAGAGATGTCAGGATAAGTCAATTTTGAAGAAACTGAAAAAACAAAGTTTCAAGACTTTGGTGGACTGTTTAATAACTGTCATATAGATTTCTTTTCCAGTAAAAGAAGAGTGATCATTGGCTGATCAAATTAAGCATGTAGCATTTGCCAAGCTTCTGTGTTATTTAATTTAGAGCAAAGAACGAATCAATGTTGCAAACTGACATCACTGGTTATTCCCTTGTTTAATAATTGCCATGCAATTTTAACCAGGATGTGTAGCAAATTCATGCTTGTTGGTTATTAGCATACTTACATGACTTTGGTGATCACAGATTATTTTTTTCAACATTAAACGGTCATTGTTTTATTGTTTGATTGGTGTCAACGCCATACTCAAGGGTATTTCGCTTATATGACGACGGATTCTCCATTTCTTACTCCGTACTACTTAATATGATGGAAAACCGGAGGAAACCAAGGATAAACACCCCCGCGATAGCCGAAGTCACCTCATGTGACTCCCTCATATACCTAAGCAGGTTGATTGGCGGTGGGTACATCGAATGAGGATGGGTACTCAGACGCGCTAACCATTAAGCCACGGTGTGGGTCCATAAAAGTCACAATAAAGGTTTGACCAGGCTTGAACCACGATATGCACCAACTACGGAGCCCATGATATAACCAAATAGGCCATTGTTGTGCTCAGAGTTTATGCTGTGAAAGTTTTACAACCTTTCATTTTTTAGTTTCTCAACTCTGAATATTATGATGGAACAGTTAACATGAATGAAAGGGAGATAACCAGGATTAAAGTACTGACAACTCTGGGTTTCTACTTGTTCAGCTTTGACAACACTTGTTTTTTCATTGCACGGCTAAACTTTATACCATATAAATTATGTGACACCCCTGGTTATTTGTTAAAGTAATATTGTGAGAGGAAACCTTATGTTGCCAACTATTGGGCAGGTGCAATAACCCTGAAATTTATAAAAAGTGAAATCTCTGGTTTTCCCCTTGTGGTCTTCATATATATATATATATATCTGACAGGATTGCCTAGAGATATGCACACTCACCTCTCGCCTGCATTTGAATCTCAACCCAACTATATAAACTGCCATGCCGGTGTGATGCATCAATGTGTGTGCCGTCCTTTGGATGGGTATTAAACTGGAGTGTCCCATCTGTCAGCAATAGTTGGTGGACGCTGAAGATCCCACAGTGTCCTTAGCCAAGAGTATGCGAGTTATTATTGGCATCCTAAACAAATTACTAATTCCTGCCATAATCTACAGGGTACACTGCATCATTGGCACAGCTGTGCTCCCCAGCATATGATGCTCCTTGCAGCCATGTGCTGCATATGAAAGAATAAGAACTTTTGTATGATTTGGTTAGACTAATTTTAGTACATTTTATTTGTCATCCAGTCGATGTTCCTCATCCCTTGACCTTGAGACAGATAATTATTCCAAATACATGACAACTAGTTATGAGTACATTTCACAAAGTATGATTTTTCTTTAAGCGCATTATTATCAACCAATATTGTATGCTATGTCTGATTTGGACCTCCGTGGCCTTGCATTTTATGGTCTACCTTGTAGTTGTGGTTTATCTAACTCATGTTTTTAACATTTCACAGATTTCTTTTTGCTTCTTCAATCTACAAGCTGAAGAATGAACATCATGGAGACGTCAAAGCTGATGAAGAGATTATTTATTCGAAATATTCTCCCAGTCCTGATGTCCTGCTTGTTTATCACCTCCAGCAGTGAGTCCTTACCTGTTTAATGATCCTAATTTAAAACTTATTTATGCACTACTTCCATCAAAGAAGGGGAATGGCAGTTGTGAAAAAAGAGGTTTAGGGTCGGTGAGTGCAGAAAAGCTCAAGAGTGGGTAAGAGGGTGAGACCATGGTGGTCAGTCGCAATATCAAAGGACAGGAGGGAGTAGCAAGATTTCACAAGTTGATTTCACAAGTTTGGTGTGGGTGACAAAGGCAAAAGGGGGGGGGGGAGGCAGGTGCAAAGGAACACAAACATGAGGCTTAAACCCTCGAGGAGTGATCAGGTATCCGTTACTGGAAGATAGAGTGCAACCTGAAGGAACAGGAGATGGATGGATGAAAGGAAAGGAAAGGGAAGGAAGAGAAATTCTGGAAAAGGTTGGAAAGGTAGCAAATCCTCCAAATTATCTGTGGTGAGTGAAAATCTGATGCTGAGACTGGGCCTCACGCCAATAAGTCAGAGGACCTTGGATTTCACACTCTTTAGAATGTAAAGATGGGAACCGGTGACAACAGGCCAAAGTGGGGAGCCATACTCGATGGCATTTTGGAAGAAGGCCTTGTCTTGCACTACAGGCAACTGAGGGTGAGGACTCGTCTCTGTGAAGGAAGCTGATCGAATCATTCATCTCAACTTGTGTTTGTTCAACGATAAGTTGATTTGTTTTTGTACATTGATGAAATTTTATTCTGAGGCCGGTGATATCATGGAGTATGAAAGTACTCCATATGTAGTGATGGCATGGGGAAAAAATGGCCGCCCATTCAAATGTGTACAAAACTATACGCTTGAAAAGTACTGTAGAGTGAAGTCATGTGAATTTAAAATCCATACCTTTTATTCTCGAACGATTTCATGACTAACAAGAATGAAAAATTCCACAAGCACAAGATCGAGAGATCATAAAATCGCTGATTTCTTCATCCTCAAAATGTTGGTGACCGTCATCCTGCCGAGCACAATAACGGCTGAAGCAATTATAATGATTCCAATGGAAGAAAGCGACATTCTCTCTTGGTAATTGCCGGCGTACTTGGCGAGCGTTCTGCAAGAAACTTAGCAACTGAACACAACCCAGGTCATATGTTTGTAGCTGCCATGTAATCCTTCCATTCTGAGTCTGGGAGGTCGGTGGTTCATTTTAAAAGTCTTCGAGCAGTAGAACAGATCGATGAACGGTAATTAAATATACAATCGGGCAAAAGGTTATCAGAGCAATGACTTGAATGTTTTAATGTTTTAAAGTGTCAAACAGGTATTCCAGAAACGATCCGACAGGATGGAATGGAAGTAGTACACTTACGACCTGCCACTATCAGATTGGTGTTTTGCAGGCAGGGTGTTCCATCACAAAGTGCCTCATCCCTTGGAATGATCAGCCAGGTGTCCCAACTACCACCATTCATCAAAGGACGTTAAAGATTCCGTGGTGTTTTTCCACAAAGAGTGGGCGAGCTATCACTGGCATGCTGAACAAATGACAAATTCCTGCCGTGACAACTGCTAAGTAAGCAATGGCAAACCGCCCATTGTAAACTTTGCCATGGGGCTGCTTTGGCCTCATGGGACTTGTCAAGGATTGGCCTCAGATGTTTGAGGTCCGGGTCAGACCCCTTGCAGCAATTGCTGGTGTGGCACAAGGGTTCACGGTCACCATTCAAGTGAGGTAGTTTTCGCATTTAAGATTATGACATAACCAGTTAAACTATTGGGGGGTTCCACGCCATGCTGATGAAGTCCAGTGAACCAGACAGGTGTGCATGGATTGATTCCCTTCCCCAGGGTTTGGATGGTTTTGCTAAAATAAAAAAAGAAAAAGGTCAGCTGATTGAGACTGTGGGTAGCCATTTAGCAATGAACACTGCTTGCTTACAGCGAGTAGTTTACAGTGGGTACATAAGTCAGGTGGATGTGTGGCAAGCACTCCCTATTTGGTGAGACTCCTTACAGCAAACACTGGTGTAGCACAAAGGTTCCATTTATTTATTTATTTATTTTGTTAGTTTTGTCCAACAATACATAGGATTGATGAAATTTTTGTTTATTATTGTGAAAGATGCATCAACAAGCACTAACGAGCAATATCATGAGTATTTGATGAAGTGCTCTATCCAAGCATCGTGCTTCTGAATGGCAGCTGCCACACGGACACCGACGTTGGTGATAACTCGACTGAGAACTGGAGCTGGTATGCGTCTGATTTCCAATGTGATGTTATTTTTCACCTCCTGCAGTGTGCCTGGGTTGTTTTCTTAGAATTCAGCTTTTAGGGACTCCTGTAGAGGTAGTCATAGGGAGGAAACAAATCTGGAGGCTAGGAAGGCCGTGGGTTGTTCATCCATTGAGAAATGATTCAATCACCCTGGAAATGTCTTCTCAAAAACTCCGTAGCACCGTTAGACTAGTTCGGACGGTAGTGCACCGTCTTGCTGGAAAATGACTGAATTGGTAGTGGTCTTGCTTAATCTCAGTACCGGAAGGAACCTTCTTTGCGGCATGTCCACGTGTCTATCTGTGTTGACTGTCACTGTTTGTCCAGCTTTCTTCTCAAAGACGAAAGGTCGTATTGTACTGTTACATCCGATAGCATACCAAACCATTACTTTCGCTACACAAACTGGTTGTTCCTGATGTTCATGCGGTTGGTGTTTCACCCAAAATCACATGTCATGTTTGTTCATGTGACTGATGAAGTGGAAGTGGGCCACATCGCTAAAGAAGATGTTGTCCAGAAAATCCTGAACTTCTTCGATCCGCTGGGCAATGGCAGTGTAAAATTCGAACCTTCCCTCTTATTTCAGTCTGGTGCTGCAGGAACTGCATCTTGTATGTATACAGTTTCACATTATTGTGAACGATTCTGCCAACGGTCATGTGAGAAGTTCCCACCAACCGTGCAAGTCGGCATGTCGACCTTTTCGGAGAAGTCTGCAAAGCTTCTCTTACAGCCTTTATCTTGTCGGGTGTTCTCACTGAAGGTTTTCGTCCACTCTGTCCTTTAGTTTGGTCTTTCACCCTTCCAGTGTCTCCAAACATCGCACAAATACATTTGATGGTTTTATATCGTGGAAATCTTGTATTTGGATAGAACCGACCAAACTGCCTTTGTATAGAAGCATATAACTTTGTCACTAAAAAGGTCTCTAAAATGAGCTTCTGCTGGGGCCACAGAAATTGTTTGACATGTTTGAAACGCCAATGATAAAAACTTTAAACCTTGTTCTTTCGGCAAGCTGAGCATGAAACAGAGGGTCACTTTAATAAAATTATGATAGCAGTTTTAAAAGTTGCACATAATTTTGGACCACTCCATATACCACATATACATATTTACTTTTAAGCATATCATTTTGTACACATTTGATGGGGCAGCCATTTTTCCTGTGGCATCCCTACATTTTGAGTACCACTGTACTCCATGATAGACTGTATATACGTACAGTACATACATCTTAAGTTATCAGAACTTATACCTTAGGCCTTGAATTTGATTTGTGGTTTTGGTAATTTATGCCTCTCTGATACATTATAGTAACCTGCATCTCCATGTCTCTGTCTCTGTCTCTGTCTCTGTCTCTGTCTCTGTTTCTCTCATCTCTCGTCTCTCTTTTTTTTCCAGATTCCTTGAAAGTTGTGGCTCCACGTGAAGTGGGAGTTGTGGATGGTGAAAAAGCATTTCTTCCCTGCATCTTTACCTTGGATGACAAATCTGTGCCAATTAATATCAGTACGCTGGAGGTGGAATGGACAAATGGTCCCACGATCCTCACCTATAAAAATGGGAGGATTGAACCATATTCCGAAAAAGCGTGCAAGGGACACGCGATGATGAATGAACAGAATCTGAGAAATGGTGACGCGACGTTGATTCTGAGCAACACAAATCCATTCGAAGATACCCTGTTTGTGTGTGATGTAACTTACAATGACGAAACTGACTGGGGTGTCGTGAAATTGAAACGTGAGTTTTTAAAAATTTTAAACACTGACTTCTTCTTCTTTGTCTGCTTCTACCTCATTTCCCTTGATATGGAGTGAGGTCTAATTGTACCAAGCTGCTGCTACCCCACCATTTTAAACAATACCCCTCCACTGTCCGCTCTCCCCAGCCAACTCTCCACTCTCCCACCACCCCCATCTTACTTGTATCCCTCCTCACACAGTCTTCCCATCTCAGCTAAGGTCTACTGTTTTCCTCCTACCTCGCTCCCTCACCCGATCTGCTTTCTTTACCATTCTCTCTTCCTCCACCTGCACCAGATTCCGAGCCTTCCTCAGTCGGTTCTTCGCCTATCTTTCTGTCAAGCTCATCCTCCCATCCACCCTCTTCACTCATGCTATCCTCCTGACCCAGATGTTTTCACAGACCTGCAGTCTCTGTTGTTGCTTCTCTGTCAGTGCCACCATCTCCAGGCCATAAAGGTAGGCCTAGCGCAGCACTTTCCCTTAAAATTTCCATGATATTTTCCTGTCTGCCATGGGTCCCTCCAATTTCCTCCACGCACATGTACTCCCCGTGTATCCTCCTCCACACCTCTGCTTCAGAACTGCCATTGTCAGTCACCATTCGACTTGGATTCCAAACTCTTCTTCCCTGCCAGATCTTCTTCCCTTCCAAGCTGATGTTCAGTTCCTTTCTCGACATCTTGTCTTGTCATCTTGCTGGCTCAACGTTTTCACTCAATTGTTTCCTGTGTGAAGTTTAAAAATTAAAGTTTCTTCAGATAGTCCATGAGCCAGGCCAGATATCGGTACCACCTGGGGTGACTAAACACGAATGGTACTAAAATGTTTATAGAGTGACTGTAAATACATTAAGATATGATAGCCTTCCCGCACTGGTAGCTTAGTCTGATTTTGTGATGCAATGGGGGTGCTACCCATAAAAACAGATACAACAGAGCAGTGAGACTACACAAGCTCGTGTATGAAGCACTGATGAGGCTTGCATGGAAAGGCTTCCTTCCATGGCTAGAAGAAAACCATTCAAGGGACATACACCATCTGGATGGAACACTGAAGAACATCAACAGCTTCCACAGCAATGTGTCTCAGGGAACCTTTCAAGAGCTGATGGAGAGTGAATCATGCACACATATCCTGAAGCTCTTCCAAGTTTATCTTGAGACCCTAAGAGATGAACACAACCTCTCAGCATTCTGGATGTCATACCTGGACATGGTTGAGATCATGCTGGACCTGGTTCGAGCCTCCCGAGAAGGCAACTGGATGCTTCACCTAGGAGCAATCCGACAGATGATACCGTGGTGCATGATGCATGATGCATGAAGAGCATGATGGCATGACTGTGCTGTCTTAAATAACTTGGGCATCCCTCAAAGCTCTTGTCTTAATTCAACGAGAGAGATTTTCTTGCACAACTCCAGGGATTTAAGCAAACGGTGCACCGCCATCTCCAATTCTGACCCATGATAATTATTACCCTCATTAACCTTTCTTAACCCAACCATCTTACTTGCTAGTCTCAGTGTTTCCTCCCCTTCTCCATCTCCTCTCTTCCTGGTTGTTCATTCTCTTGATGTTTGTCCCACTGTCAGTTTCACCTTGCTCTTCCATTTATCTCATTCCTGGAAAGAAAGAAAAAAGGAATCATGATGTTTTTTTTGCTGTTTGAGTTTATGACACTCCAATGCCAGCCACGCGTAGTCATTTCTCTCTGCCGTGTGGACCCGAGCCACCTAGTCATGTTGCTATGCACTTGATATTCTACTCTCACTGTAGTGAGCAGCTTGAACCAATGATATGACAACTCCAGGAACTGCTGGGGTTTATAGATAGCTTGAAAAACATTTAATCTTCAGAAGCTGTACCTCTGCCAAGGGATTATCAGTGAATGAGAAGATTTATTACAAGCCTCAACTTTAACACAAGCGATGCTCCTGTGGTTGACTTCATCGCTGCTCTCGAGCCCATCATTTAAAACCTACCCACTGAACAAGAAGACAAAGAACGACTACGGGCACAACTCACCACAACACTCGGCAACCAGAAACGTAAACTGTTCATTACAACCGACGAGTCAAAGGCGCTACGAAGTCTCCGCCAGGACAAGTCCATTGGCATCGTCCCCGTCGACAAAGTCCGTGCCACGGTTGTGATGAACCACTCCGACTACAACCACAAAGCCAAGGCTTTATTAGATGACAACAACACCTACCATACAAAGCCTTGTGACCCTACAAAGACCATTAACAAGCAGGTAACCACCACTTTACAGAAACTGCGAGATGTAAATCTCACAAAACAGGAATGGGACGCGATGAGACCAACCGACTAGGTCGTACCACGATTCCACGGGTTACCGAAGATCCACAAGGTTGATGTCTCACTCGGACCCATCGTGGCGCTCCGACGAGCACCCACCGACAATCTCACTAAGTGTCTGTTCCGCCGACTTGAACACTTAACAACCCATTCACCACATGATGGAGACAACGCCGAAGACTTTATTGACCGGATCAGAAATGTCCTATGGTCTCATTCGACGTCGTTTCATTATTCACATCAATACCTGTCAAATTGGCGACACAGACCTTAGAGCTGTATATCAACAATGACCAAGAGCTAGTCAGCAACAGCCGCCTCAGCTCTGGTCATCTCATGTCACTCGTTCAACTTCACCTCAAATCAACGTACTTTGTATTTGACGGAACCATATACCATCAGCATGGAGGAACCCCGATGGGCTCAGCCATCTCCGGGCTCATCACCGAACTTGTAATGCAACGCTTTGAAGATCTCGCACGACACGCATGATCCTTCTCCAAGGTTGTGGCTGAGCTATGTTGATGACACATTCGTGGTCATTAAGAAGGTAGACGTTGACCGTTTCCTTCTAAAGATCAATTTAACATGGCTGGCAATACAATTCATGCGTGAGGTAGAACCAACACACACGGTAGCCCTTCCTTACATACAACACGTTTCTGAAACCAGAAGCCGCATGCTACGTGAGTACAATGTCAACAGCACCCACAAACCACAATCATCCTTACAAGCACAGCTGTCAGAGCCGAAGGACCACGTGAACACACTTAACAGGAATGACGTCATCTATAGTGTCCCATGTGAAGATTGTGAAACCAAATACGTGGGCCAAACGACCGAATGCTTATCCTCACGACTTACCGAACACCAACGTGCTGTCAGGCGACAAGACAAGTTGTCCTTGGTTGTAACAGACACACACACCACACACACACACACACACAGACACACACAACCACACACACCACACACACACACACACACACACACACTTTTTATTGAATCAGACAAGTATCCTTGGCACTGGATCAAGGGTGAACCTTGAGATTATCGAGGCTTGGTACTCTTGTGAAAACTCCATCAACCGACACAGAGTCATTCAAATTGCCAGGAAGTCTTGTGATTGGCTAGGACTTGGAACAATCCATGATGCGAACCGTTCCCAATGGAACTTAATGGTGTTTCCACCACCGCACTCTCAACGCCCTGAGGAAGAGAACTAGTTACCCTCACCAAAGCAGAGGTTATTGTATTTTTATTTTTTTTTGTATACCATGTCGAGGCTCATATAAGAGCTAAACACCAACGCACAGCAAGAGGGGCATGACATAAGAGGGGTAGAAGTGGGAAGGACAAAATAGTGGGGAACAGAGACATTCAGAGATCTGTGGAAGGGAGAGGGATGGGACGGGGAACACGGGGAATACAAGATGGACACTACAGGGACTTTCAGTGAGTTTGGGCTGATTAATGGGGGTAGAAAAGATCGAGGATTTGGATGGGGGATGATAAGAGGGGTGGTGAACAGCTGTTTTGAAGGCTTGGGGGAAGAATGGGATTGAACAGAGTGAGGGAGTTATTCCAAAGGTGGGAAGAAAGAAGAATGAAAGATGAAGGTGAGCAGTGATTTTGATAGTTTTACCAAGAGGGGGTTGTTGGCGGACCTTGAGCGCCCTGCGGAAATATGGTGGGGACATATCCAGAGAGAGAGCCATGGGGGGGGGGGGGCGAGACCGGAGAGGAGTTGGGAGAAGACAGCAAGACCACCGACCTGCCTGTGGTGAAGAGGAAAGGTCCAAAGACTTGGCCTCATCGTGGGAGTACCAATGATCCGAAATGCCTTGCTTTCCACAGCGTGAAGCCAAGAAAGGTGAGAGGCAGGAGCACCAGCCCATAGGGAAGAGCAGTACTCCATCAGGCTGCGGTCGAAAGCGTTGTATGTGGTCAGGAGCCGAGGAAGGACTTTGAACGACGGAGGATTCCCAGTCGGCGACTGGCTTTGGAGGCCAGGTGGAAATGTGGCTTTCCAGGAAAGATTCTGGCAGATAGTGAGACCCAGAAGCTTGAAGTAAAGGACTTCTTCCAGAGGATTGTTAAGAAAGTATATGGGGGGGGGGGTTCAAAACGTCCTTCAGAGAACCATAGTGAGAGTGTGAGATTTGTCTGGATTGAAAGACATGTTCCACGTGTTGGACCAGTTTGTGATTTTACCCAGATATGCAGTGAGTGAAGAAGCTGCAGCTTGCCGGTCAGAGGGATGACAGATGGTGCGGCAGAGGGTGGAGTCATCAGAAAAGAGATATGGAGGATTTTCCAGAGAGTCGGAGAGATCATTGATGAAAACCAGAAAAAGAACAGGAGCCCAGAACGCTACCTTGAGGAACTCCAGCCTGGACAGGAAGGGGGGGGATGAAAGAACTCCATTTAGGGCCACACGTTGACTGCGACAGGAGAGGAAGTCTGCGAGCCATGAGTGGAGATGGCCTTGGATACCATAGGAGAGAGTTTGGTGAGTAGGGGAGGGTGCCAGACCGTGTCAAAAGCACGCGATATTCTGGGGATACGGCTCTGATTTCATGTCTGGCATTGAGGACCTCCATCCATTGTTGGAGAGCAGAATCAGCATGTCCAGGGTAGAGGACCTGGTCTGAAACCAATTGATGATTGGAAATCAAGCCATTGGAGAAGAGAGGATTTAATGTCTGAAGTAATGATGGATTCCATAACCTTGCTGATGATTGGGAGAAGGCTGATTGGTCTGTATTTGCAGAGATTTGTTTTTGCACATTTTTTATGCAGAGTGGTAATGTTTGCTGATTTCCAAGCAAATGGCAGATGACCTTGAGCAACTGAGAGGGTGAATAGGGCAGAGAGAGGGTGAGCAAGAGCAGAGGAGCAGGTGTTTAGGACACGTGGGCTGATGCCGTCTGAACCGGTTGCAGAGTCTGAGTCGAGGTTTGACAGAAAGCTCTCCACCTTGTCAGGAGAAAAGGACACAGAGTCCAGGGACAGTTGGGTGTGACTGGGTAAGGTGGGTACAGAAAGCGATGGGTTTCGGACACAATATTTCAATGCAAACACCGAGTTTAGGCATTCAGCCTTTTCACGTGGGGTATCATCGGAGGTTTGAGAGTTCAGACTTGAGATGAGAAAGATGTTGTTTTCTGCCTCTCCTGAGGGTAGACACACACTTGTTATGAGCTTTATGGAAGGAACTGAGATTACCCTCAGTTGGATTTGCTTTCCATGAGGCAAAGGCAAGTTGTTTCAGGACAACTGCCTCGCCACAACCTTCAGTGAATCATGGGCGGGAGGAAGGGGAGGACAACTGAAGACGAGAGGGGATAAAATTGGGTCCGTTTGTCTGTCTGTCTGTCTGTCTGTCTGTCCGCACAGAACTTTCATGTTTTTATCCGCAACAGCTTGTGGGATTGAAACAAATTTTTCACCATTGGTGCGACTATTCATGTAGAATGTTGTTATGATAATAATGACGTCATAGGTCACATGGTGTGGCAGCCACATTGGAAAAACGGAAAAACTTTGGACCTCTATCTCTGAAACTGCACCAAGGAAAAAATTGAAACTTAGCACACACAAGTTCTCCTCATGGGGAATGAGTGATTTTTTTTAATGACGTCATAGGTCCCCTCATTATGACGTCATAATTGCACATGTAGAACGCCACATCCGATCAGTATGAAATTTTTTGAGGGTCATCTAGGGATAAAATGGTCCACCGAAAAAAATCTGACGACATCATCTGTCACGTGATTTGGCAGCCATATTTTTTTATTTTTTTTTTAAACCGTCAAAAATCTTCTTTTCTGAAGTGGCCAAACAGATTGAAGTGGCCTCCTGTCCATGAGGAACAAAACGTTCACACATATGCCATTGGTCACGTGGTTTGGCAGCCATATTGGTCTTACCCTAAAACTTGTAAAAATATTCTCCAGAACGGCTGGACAAATCGAGGAGAAACTTCACACAAGTGTTCCCCAAGCCACGGGTGTACATGTGGCATATAGCAAGTACTCCTCATGGGGAATCAGTGTGGTGTTTCTATGACGTCATAGGTGCTTGCCTTTGTTATGACGTCATAATTGCATATGTAGAACGCTATATCCGATCAGTATAAAAAAATTTTGAGGGTCATCTGGGGATAAAATGGTCCAAAAGGTTTTTTGATGACATCATCGGTCACATGATTTGGCAGCCATATTGTTGTTTTTTTTCTTTTTAAACCTTCAAAAATCTTCTTCTCTGAAATGGCTGAAAGGATCGAGGCAAAACTTTACACATATGATCGCCTCTCCATGAGGAACAAAAGAGTCACACATATGACATCATCGGTCACATAGTTTCGCAGCCATATTGGACTTACCTGAATACCTATAAAATACACCACTCAAAAGAAGTCCTGGCGAGGGTTTGCAATCTCTGATTGCTCTTTTGTCTTGTTCTTGTAACATCGGGCTTTGAAGAAAGAATTTAAATTTGAATTATTTGATTGCTCAGTGTGCGACTTCCTTCTTTTTCCAATATGAATCCTGAGCTGCAAATCTTTCGACATGTATATATATATATATATTGATTTATTTATGTATATATTCAAATGGAAGACCAAGAAGGAATCTGAAGAAGTAAAGAGCAAAAATGGAGTCGTCAGGAGGATCCTGGATTGGATTCGGGTTTCAGCCGCTACTCTGCTACCCTCAAACCCATCCAGGCACAGCCAAGTGAGCCTTGCAGAAAAATTTCTGCAAGAATTCACTTCTTAGAGAAATAGATCATGAAAGAGAGAAATAGAAAGTAAAAGAGATGAAAGAGAAAACAAAACAAGAATTTTGATGAATAAAGAGAATTGTGAAAAAAAAAAATTCAAAAGAAATGTGAAAGGAACAAAGATGTCAGGAAGAACCCAGACAGATATATTTCAGCAGTTACTCCCCAGGCTGTAAGAATGTCAGAATATCTAAACCCGAACAATGAATCCCCACCGACATATCTTGGAATCACTCTATATCACAATCTGACTTACAAGGAGCATCTGAAAAAAGGTTTGTGAGAAAACTAAGACGAGGGTAAGCCTCATCCATAAGCTTGTCGGCACTAGCTGGGGAGCTGGCACACACAGCCTCCGTATTTCTACCCTCGCTCTCCTGTATTCCACTGCAGAGTACTAGTGCACCTGTCTGGACTGCGAGCAGTCACTAAGCACCTTGACACTATCCTGAACTCTGCAATGAGAAGAGTATCTGACACATTAAAGTCAACCCCTCTACCGTGGCTTCCTGTGCTGAATTGCATCACACCCCCAGAGATTCGCAGGCAAACACAAACGTCCAGATCAAAATGTATACCTTCAGATCAAATAAAATGTTGACCTGCCAACCCACAAATATGTACTGAATCCTCCAAGATCTCAATTGAATTCATGGAAGCCTTTCTGGATTTGGGGACCTGCAGTGGCCAATACTAATGATAAAGAGTTGTGGCAATAGCAATGGGAAAAGGCATCAGTTCAAAATGGCTAGCTACTCAAAGATCCCACGAAGGAGCCCCCGCGCTTTTACCTCTGGAGATGATTTTCACAAACTGTGGACTCCACAGCAAGGACCGCTCATCATATGCATACGAGGAAGCAAACTGAAAGGCCAGTGTGTTCCTGTGGCCATCCAGATTAGACGGTCCTACATATCGTACAGGACTGCGTGCAGAGAAGATTCAGCGGGCCACTGGTGCTGCAATGAAATGACTCTCATTACTAGATGTACAATTATAATTTTCTACAAGATTATACGAAAGAAAAAGGTAGTTGAGGAGGAGGCAATCAAAATTTTAACAACTATCTGGAGCAGGATTGAATGTCTCAAAAGGTGGAAAACAGTCGGTTTACCCATTCTGTTGGCAGAAAGTAAAGAGGACCTGATGAAATTGCTGCAGTTAGTGAAGAAAGAAAGTGAAAAGGCCTGTCTTTATTTCAACCGAATAAAAGACTAAAATCTTGTCAACTGAGAAGATCGATGTGTTCAGATTGGGAGACCATCATTTGGAAATTGTGGAACGTTTCATCTTCCTGGGTTCTAAGATTGAAGTGAGTGGAGAATGTGGAGGAGAAATGAAGAGACGGTGAGCATTGGGTAGAACAGCAATGTCAGGATTGGCAAAGATCTGGAAAGACAAACACGTGAGGTGACAATACAAACCTTGAGGAGGCTTGTGAATGCTCTGGTATTTTTTATTTTTTTTTGCATACCATGTCGAGACTCGTGTAAAGGCCCTGTCACACCTTGACGATTTAGCCAGCGTATGCCGACGTATGAAAAATTTGTCATAAAAACGCTGGCACACGTCGAATACGTAATGGGTAAGTTTTGTATACGTTAAGAACACCTGGCATACGTCGTAGTACGCTGGCATACGTCGTAGTACCGCGAGCTGTTAGACAAATTTTCAATGCTTGAAATTTTTCGACGTTATGCCAGCGTATGACTCACACGTTCCGCATAACGCTGGCCATAAGTTGTAGGCACGTTACGCATCGTTGACACACGTCGACACACGTTACTTGTAAGTTACTCATAAGTCGAAAACGTAGGTAAATGGTGCTCAGTGTTCCAGACTCCCTGGTTTTTTTTTTTTTTCGGTATGACGGTGATGTTGACACTTCGATTTCTAGTGCGGTTATAATATAATATAATTAATAGGCTGCTGCTCAACGATTTAAATCATAACCGCACTAGAAATCGAAGTGTCAATATCACCGTCATACCGAAGAAAAAAGAAAAAAAAAACAGGGAGTCTGGAACACTGAGCTAACCATTACCTGACGTTTCGACTTATGAGTAACTTACAAGTAACGTGTGTCGACGTGTGTCAACGATCGCGTAACGTGCCTACAACTTATGGCCAGCGTATGCGGAACGTGTGTCATACGCCGAGTAGTCAAAAAATTTTCAACATGCTGAAAATTTGTCGACGTACTTGGCGTACTAGACGTATGCCAGCGTGCTTCAGCGTGCTATTAACGTATACAAAACTTACCCATAACGTATTCGACGTGTGCCAGCGTATTCGGCAAATTTTTCATACGTCGGCATACGCTGGCTAAAAGTCAAGGTGTGACAGCGGCTTGACACTTCTGATGTTAGTGCGGTTATGATTTGAATCGTCGAGCCGCAGCCTATATTAGCCTACGCCACGTGATCGTCGGCGATACGCTGCCGCACGCTATGCATAAGTTAGACTATCGTTGGGCATAGGTTTGTGAACGCCGACAACACGCTCAGCATTCGTTGATATAAGTTATCTATATGTTATCGAAACGTTCTGTGTACGTTACTAATACGTTATGCATACGTCCAACTCGTTATGAATACGTCCAAAACTGGAAAAAAAACATCAATAGTTCAGCGTACGCCAGCGTTTTACATACATTTTGATACCTTGCCATACGCTGGCTAAAACGTCAAGGTGTGACAGGGCCCTAAGAGCGTAAGACAAGCAAACAGAAACAAACAAACACCTTATTATCTAAAAAAAATCCTAAAATCCAAACTAAACTCTTCTCTTATTTTGTTCCCGTCTTCTCTCAACGGTGGAATCACCTCCCTGAGTCTGTCCAATGGAATCTGCCCAATGATGTTCTTCTCTCCGCTCCTTTAACATTCTGAGCCGTCACCACCTCCTGTCATTCCTATTCCCAATCTTCTCTATCCTCACCAACTCTTCTCTCCTGTCCACCTGATTTTCCACATTTACCCTCTTCATTATCATTTCCTGCTTTCATGTTTCTTGTCAACTCAGCTCACTCAGTTCACTCAGCCTGTTTGCTACTTCTTACACCAAAGATGGACGGAGGTTATGTTTTCACTCCTGTCTGTTTGTGTGCAGGATATCTCAAAAAGTTGAGGACGGATTCAGACGAAATTTGGACAGGTTGGGTGTGTAATTAGGACAAATTAATTAGATTTTGTTTCAGGTTAGGATCCAGATTTGGCCTCTCATTGGGATACAAAACGTAAACTGTTCAGCTTGGCAGAGGTTTGCACTCTACCGAGTGTAGTTCTGGTATTTTGTGGGTCCCCCCCCGTACTTGTGCTGCCCTCGTGTGCATTCCCTCCTATTTCTTCAGCTCTGTCAATCTCTGTTTGTTCATTTGTTTTATATTTGAAGACAATTTATAGATTTTAAAAAAAATGTATTTTCAATTCGATCTTTGTAATGTATATTTGACCCCTGGGGGGAAGCCTGAACAAGTTGATCGAAGGTTGTGAGGTGTTCAGCTTGTCCTTCAGCAGTAAACACAAGGAAATCAGACACGGGTGGAGGCCATTCAGCCCATCATGCCTGCGCCACATGAACACCACGCTAATTTATCAACACAAGATCAAAATAAGAAAGAGCAAAATGTTTTTTTGTTTTTTAATGAAGTGTCTTTTGTATTTTTTCCCCTCAGGGGAGGGGGCATGGTCTTGGTTAAAAAACACGCATCAACCACACAACCACCCTTGATGAGACCCCCACTAACAGCACTCCATACACACGCACATAATCGCTCATCAATACTCAAACTACCTAAAAGTCTTATCAACATCCCAAGAACCCTCTATCTCCATAACTTCCAGGTACCTATCTAATTCCAATTTAAACTTATCTATTTTTCTGTTGCCACTACCTTTCCAGAGAGACCATTCCATGCATTAACTACTCTCTGAGTGAAAGTCCCCTACCTTACAACCATCTTAACTCTCCTCTTCTTTACTCTCAGGCTATGGCCCCTGGTCCTATCACTGTTTACTCTGTTGAATAATTCATCTTCACTTATTTTATCTCGACCTTTCATTATCTTAAACATCTC
>CM068967.1:10743013-10757470 GCA_035128595.1 Eptatretus atami | reverse complement strand
GTTAGTACTGACATGGAGGGGGTTGACACCATGAATGGATGTACACAGACTTTGCATTGATGCCTCAGGATTCCCAGACTGGATAACCTGTGACAGGCTTCGTAGGTGGATGGTGGTGAGGTTGACGGCATGGAGGAGAATTTGGCTGTAAGTGAAAGAGGAGGCTGGATGAACTAAGCGTTCAGAAGTGAGGAGGTTTTGGGAAATAAGCCTCGTCAGAGAGAAAAGGAAGAGATTTTGATGAACAAGAAGAATGAATGGGTTGTTCATGATGGAGTAATATGCAGAGTAAGGCACTTTAAGATACATTTTGGAAGCGGTTTATGCTGCATCTTCATCAATACGAGGAAAACCATTAGTTTGGTTCTAAATTCGAAGTAAAATGATTTTATAATGAAACTGTGAATGAGTTTAAACGAGTATGTTCTCCAATAGATCAGCGACTTGATAACAAATCGATGTTAAACGGGACGATGTTAAGTGAGGACTTACACTGTACTCTTCGATTTCACAAGTAACAAACAGAGAGACGGGGGTGAAAACATAACCTCCATCCAGCTACGATGGCCGAGGTAAATATATATATATATATTTGTCGCAAAGAACAACCGAAATGCTTGTCATTTGTTTCTCTTTCAGTTGATGGAAGTTAAAGGGTTAATGCAATATCAAAGTACTGACCAAATGATATCAAAGTTTAAATAATTATAAATCAAATGTTTTCTTTGTAGTTACAACAAGAATCATTTTGGAAGAAAATCACAGTTGATGGAAGTTAAAGGGTTAATGCAATATCAAAGTACTGACCAAATGATATCAAAGTTTAAATAATTATAAATCAAATGTTTTCTTTGTAGTTACAACAAGAATCATTTTGGAGGAAAATCACAGTTTACGGCCCCGAGGACTTGCAGTATTAGAGGATGGATTGAAGTTCAATGGGAATTGGTCGGAACACTCGTGGAAATTAAATAATTAATAACTCCTTGAAAAAGGTTTAAAAAAATAAAAAGGATGAAACGGAAAGTTTGTCCAAACAATAAAAACAGTTGAACATTATATTTCGAAGCAGGTATATAATTGTAAATGGTACAAGAACAAACCAAGTTACGGTATTTGTGATTTGTTCATTAACAAATTCATATCTGGTACGGTTATTAATTTGGTTTGTTGGTTGCATCATTATTCACTTGGACGTGCCGGGTACTGATACATAGTGATTAGGCGATACATTAGTGATACTGATTAGGTGAGCCGCTGATACATAGTCTCTTACCATGGCCGATCCTCTCTTGTACCCAATGGTGGTGTAAGTAGGGTTGGGCATACAACCATACTTTTTTTGAAAGGAGTGTTTTTTATGGCCAAATTTCACGCTTATCACGAATCGGTTGAACTTTTTGACATAGAATGATGTCTTAGGTTGGTAAAATGCAAAAATTCAAAAATGGCCGCCAAATTTACCCACTTTTCAGGTAAAATTGATAATTATGGCTTACTAGGGCATGTAATATTAGGGTTGGCACACCGACTTTTTCTCTGTTGTCCCGTTAAAAGGAGTGTTTTTTTATGGCCATCTTTCACGCTGATCCACGAATCCGTTGAAATTTTTGACCTAGGATGATGTCTTACTAAGATTACTACAATGTCTTACTAAGCTAGTCTTACTAAGACATCATCCTAGGTCAAAAATTTCAACGGATTCGTGATCAGCGTGAAAAATGGCCATAAAAAAACACTCCTTTTAACGGGACAACAGAGAAAAAGTCGATGTGTGCCCAAACCCTCTTAGGTTGGTAAAATGCAAAAAATCAAAATGGCCACCAAATTTACCCACTTTTCAGGTAAAAATTGATAATTATGTCTTACTAGGGCAGGTATATATTATTTCATGCCCTATTAAGCCATAATTATCAAATTTTACCTGAAAAATGGGTAAATTTGGTGGCCATTTTGATTTTTTGCATTTTACCAACCTAAGACATCATCCTAGGTCAAAAATTTCAACGGACTCGTGATCAGCGTGAAAAATGGCCTTAAAAAACACTCCTTTCAACGGGACAACAGAGAAAAAGTCGATGTGTGCCCAACCCTAGTGTAAGGATCTTAATCTATATTCCTTCTAGAGTTTCCTGAATCACCACCCTAAAGGGGATGGATGTGGAGATGATGATCCTTTTTGCTCGGAGCTTTGTTTTCGATTTTTGTTGAAAATTTGTTGATGAAAGACGATGCGTCCATGCTGATCAGTTTGAGGTGACCTTGCTCGCATTTTCTCCAATGACCTTTATAAATGGTCCTGCTGCGATGTTATGGACACCGTGTTGAATATTTTACTTGATTTAAGGAGAAATTTTCAATTTGGTTTTCACTTTTCAGGTTCGGGGGAAAAACGCCAAGAATGCATCGCAAGTCAAGAATCCCTTGCTGGTTGGACGATCAGTGACGTTGTTGGTTGGCTTTTGATTCTCGGGGTGGGAATGCTGTTGCTGAATGTGCCAACAGAAATGAAAGGTGAATTTTTGATCCATTTCTCTTTCTCTCAAGTCACACTTTGTGAACGGGTGGTTTTGTTTGAAGCTTTTCAAAATAAAAAGCAAAATGCCAATCGGCAAACACAAACGCAGCAGAAAAGGACTCCTTTGCCTGCCTCCCAGAGCTGCAAAATGTAAGAAGTAACTGTGATGAAGCAACAAATGTACAACTAATTTAAATGGAGACAAAAGGGAAAATGAAGGAAAATATTTGGAAATCCGAGCATTTTGTGCAGACCCAATATGCCCGTCTTATGGGTTAATAAGGCAATTTCCGAAGTGCCGTGGAGTCTCCTTCCGATGACTACGCAAGTTTTCATCAAACGGGTTTATTCAAAGAGAAAATGGGGGAAAAAGGAAGAAATCATGATTAAACAGATAAATTACAACGCACCTGGAAACTACGACTGCCTTAGCAATGGCACCTTCTCATTCATTCAGGGAAAACACGGGCCTCAGTCAGGAATGACAAGACAAAGAAACCTGGCAAACACGGCTCTCCTCATGCATGCGGTGCCAATCTGTTGTCCATGTGGGATCGCTTGGGCGCACAGCGGTTTCACATGGGTCTCGGCTTCACGGCACCTCCTGCGCTTTCCTCCAAGACTCGCAAACTCCAAACACCAGCAGGGCATGCGACCACCACAGCCCCTCTCCACCAGCACCAACAAAGACTGACAGCAGGCACCAAACTGACCGTAGACACCGACCTGAACGCAGACCCGAAGGACTGGACACAGCGTAAACGTGCATGCTTTTATAAAGTCCCCAGGGGACCTATTGAAGTGCCCATTGGGTATGACCATCGGACAACACAGCCAGACAGATGTCCATATCAGGGCACGTCCATATCCTGTCTGGTGTCTTGCACTGACCTTGCAGTCGCACCATGGGTTACTCTCATTGGTTATGGTGTTGGGGAAATTCCATAAAAGAACAGATAGACGACGGACGACATTCAATAATCCAGGGAATAAGGAAAGGCAGGGCTGAGATAGACACTTATAAGGGGAGACTAGATATTTTGAAACACATTTTGTTCATTGCAGATTATAACCACACTTATGCTAACATGTACTTTTTTTTTTTGTATACCTTGTCGAGGCTCGTATGAGAGCTAACACACAACGCACAGCAAGAGGGCATGAGACAAGAGGGGCGGGAGTGGGAGAGACAAAACAGTGGGGAACAGACACATTAGGAGATCTGTGGAAGGGAGAGGGATGGGAATGGACGGAACATGGGAAGAGAAGATGGACATTACAGGGACTTTGAGGAAGGAAAGCAGGGGAATTGAAGGAAGTGGGCTTGGGTGGATTATCGGGGTAGAAAAGATCGATGATTTGGATGGGGGATGATAAGAGGTGGTGGTGAACAGCTGTTTTGAAAGCCTGGAGGGAAGAATGGGAAAGAATAGAGTGAGGGAGTTTATTCCAAAGGTGGAAGAAAAGAGGAATGAAAGAGTGAAGGTGAGCAGTGATTCGTGTTTTGGTAGTTTTACCAGAAGGGGGTTGTTGGCGGACCTTGAGCGCCCTGTGGAAATGTGGTTGGGACAAATCGCAGGAAAGACAGGGGGGGCAAGGCTGGAGAGGAGACGGTAGACAGAAAGACCACCGACCAACCTGCGGTGATTGAGTGAGAGGCCCCAAAGACTCAGCTTCATTGCGGGAGATGCCGATGATCCTAAATGCCCTCGTTTCGACAGCGTGAAGCCGAGAAAGGTGGGAGGCAGGAGCACCAGCCCAGAGGGAGAGCAGTACTCCATCAGGCTACGGACAAAAGCCTTGTAAGTGGTCAGGAGCTCAAGAGGGCCGAGGAAGGACTTTGCACGACGGAGGATTCCCAGTCGGCGACTGGCTTTTGAGGCGAGGTTGGAAATGTGACTTTCCCAGGAAAAGTCATGGCAGATAGTGAGACCAGAAGCTTGAAAGAAAAGACTTCTTCCAGAGGATTGTTGAGAAAGTGGATGGGGGGTTTTCTAAACGGTCCTTTCGAAGAGACATAGTGAGAGTGTGAGATTTGTCTGGATTGAAAGATATGTTCCACGTGTGAGACCAGTTTGTGATTTTATCCAGATCTGCAGTGAGCGAAGAAGCTGCTGCTTGCCAGTCTGAGGGATTACAGATGATACGGCAGAGGGTGAGTCATCAGCAAAAGAGATATAGAGGATTTTCCAGAGAGTCGGAGAGATCATTGATGAAAACCAGAAAAAGAACAGGGCCCAGAACGCTACCTTGAGGACTCTCAGCCTGGACAGGAAGAGGGAAGAAAGAACTCCATTTAGGGCCACACGTTGACTGCGACAGGAGAGGAAGTCTGCGATCATGATGGAGATGGCCTTGGATACCATAGGAAGAGAGTTTGGTGAGCAGGGCAGGGTGCCAGACTGTGTCAAAAGCACGTGATATGTCCTGGGATACGGCTCGAATTTCCTGTCTGGCATTGAGGACTTCCACCCATTGTTGGGAGAGCAGAAGCAGCATATCCAGGGTAGAGTGACCAGGTCTGAAACCAAATTGATGATCGGAAATCAAGCCATTGGAGAAGAGGAAGGATTTAATGTCTGAAGCGATGATGGATTCCATAACCTTGCTGATGATTGGGAGAAGGCTGATTGGTCTGTAGTTGCAGGGATCTGTTTTTGCACCTTTTTTATGCAGGGCAGTGATGTTAGCAGATTTCCAAGCAGATGACAGATGACCTTGAGCAAATGAGAGGGTGAATAGAACAGAAGAGAGGGTGAGCAAGAGCAGAAGAGCAGGCTTTGAGGACACGTGGGCTGATGCCGTCTGGACCGGTGCAGAATCTGAGTCGAGGTTTGAAAGCAAGCTCTCCACCTTGTTAGGAGAAAAGGACACAGAGTCCAGGGACAGTTGGTGTGACTGGGTAAGTGGGTTGAGAAAGTGATGGGTTTAGGACACAAGATTTAGCTGCAAACACCGAGTTTAGGCATTCAGCTTTATCACGTGCGGTATCAGCAGTGCGGCCATTTGAGGTAAGGGAGGGATGGAGGGGGAACATACACCAGAAACAGATTTGATTAAACGCCACCAGGATTTTGAGGAGGGAGAGAGGTTTGAGAGTTCAGACTTGAGATGAGAAAGATGTTTGTTTCTGGCTCTCCTGAGGGTAGATACACACTTGTTCCGAGCTTTGTGGAAGGAACTGAGATTGCCCTCAGTTGGGTTTGCTTTCCCTGAGGCAAAGGCAAGTTGTTTCAGGAAACTGCCTCACCACAAGCTTCAGTAAACCAAGGGCGGGAGAAGGGTAGGACAACTGAACACGAGAGGGGATAAATCTGTGCATGAGGGAGAGCAAGTTTCTTTGAAAGAATTCCCAGGATGAGTTGATGTTTGAGAAAGTAGTGATAGGAGACCAGTCTATAAGTTTGATGGCTGCTTGGAGACCCTGCTAGTCGGCTTGAGTGAAATGCCAGACTCGACGGCGGTGAGGTGGTTCTCTGATAATAGCCAGAGAGATGTCCACTTTGACAAGGACGTGGTCAGAAGAACCGATTGGAGCGGAGGAAGAGCAGCAGATGTTGTCAGGGAAATTTGTCAAAATCAGATCCAGAAGAGATGGAGTACCATTGGTTGAGATCCGGGTCGGGAAGTTGACCGATTGAGCATCCCAATGAGTCGCAGAAAGCTTTTGCTGAGGTGCCATGACAGGTGAGAGAGGTACCCACAACTAGCCAACTGGCGTGATGACAATTGAAGTCACCACATAAGAGGAAGAGAGAGTTTGGATGAGAAGATAGAGATGGTCCATGTTTTCGGATAGTGAGGTGTAGATGGAGTCATCACTGTTAGGTGGACGGTACAGTACACATATAAACATGAGGTGGGAGTGGAGGGGAAGCCGTAGCCAGAGGTATTCCTGGGGGTGTGGGGAGTGAGAGCAGTGCATGGAGAGTGAGGATAGAGTCTTGATGAAGAGAGCAACACCTCACCAGGACGAGGCTCAGGTCTGTCTGGAGGAGGGAGTAACCGGGAGAGATACTTGGGAGTCAGACACGCTTGGGAGAGGAAAGTTTCTGTTAGGCAGATTTTGTCTGGTTTGTCAGTGGCAGCCTGTATGGAAAGATCTGAAAGGTTTGAGCGAAGGCCCGGATATTTGAGGTCCACACTTTTAAAAAAGAGGTAGGGAGAAGGCTTTGGGTGCAGGGGTGGGGGGAGGGGGAGGGTAGGACAAGGGACGAGGGGGAGGTAAGGAGGGTTGTTGAAAGAGTGTGGGGATTGCAGAATAGCTAGGGGAGGGGCCGAATGAGGAGGAGAAAAGGCTCTGTGGTGCTGGGGGAGAGGGAGGACAAGATAGGGGGAAGAAGGCAGTTGAGATTTGAGGAGGTGGAGTGAAGAGATGGAGGTGAGAGGGCAGTGGAGGGAGGCAGCTTGTGGATGAGAGGGGGGCAACTTTGAGAAGGATGAGTGAGGGGGATGAAAGGTGGAGGAAGTGAGGGGGGAATTTTTGAGAGAGGTGAGAGGGAGGCTTGGAGGGAGAAGAGTGGGATGGTTGCTTTGAGAGTGAGAGTGAGGGTGAGGGGGTGAGTTGGCACTGAAGTTGGAAAAAAAGAATGGTTGATGGAAAGCGAACATTCATAGCAAACTGGGGTTTTTAAAGTTTTAGGTCAGAGATGCGATTTAACACAATTCTTGATGGATGCAATAAAGGCGAATTCAGAGAATGGAGAGAAAAAAGCGCTGTAATAGTTGGATTTTTTAGGCAAGGAATGAAGGAGAGGTCGAAATGAGAGCAGCCTGTTAAAATAGCAGAAGAGTAGTGCATTATGATACAGTAAAGAGTACCACACGTGTGAGAGAGGAAGATGAAGCATTATAAGAGATCGTTTTTGTTGTTATTATTAATTGTTTGAGAGAGTTTTCAACAGATTAGGTCATGGAAGTGTTGTAGAAAAAATCGAGGAAGAAGACGAGGAGGAAGATAAGAGGAAGAAGAAGAAGCAGAATCGGGAGAAGGTTAGCGTGGTGTTTTTTTTTATTTTATTTTTTTTGGAGATAAGAAATAGAGATTAGTTGGGAGAATGGGGGACGATTGGAAAGTGGGGAGGATGGAAATTGAAGGTAATGGGGAGGATAGAAATTGAAGGTAAGGGGAGAAAAAACAAAACAAACAAAAAAACGATCGAACACCGAGGGAACCGGAGCCTCAAAACACCCGGTAAGAACGTCGACAAAAAACTCACAAAATAGCACGATTTTTGAAACAAAACCGAACTATGAAAACACAGTAACATGTAGGTGAGAAAATTAAACAGTTAAAACGGGACAAAAAACGACCGGAAACTTAACTTTGAGAACGTCAGCAGAGAGCCCTGAAGGAGATCTCTCGTCGCTCCAAACCCGGAACCGGAAGTGAAATAACTATTCTAATCTATCCCCCATTTTACCCCATTAACCAGATCCATAACAATACATACACATACACACTGTACATACATACATACATACATACATACATACATACATACTTACAGTGCTGTGCATCGTTGAGGTTACTTTCACTTTTGTGGTGCGATTCCCCATTAAACATTTATTGGAAACTAAAAGTGTGCTTGAAAGGAAGACAATAATTCAAATTTCTGGGAAAGTGAATTTAATATCACAGTTACATACCTTTAAGTATAGAAAATAAATCAAGAAATTGAAAAGGTTTTATTTTTGTGACACATATACAAAGAAGCAAGCTAGTGATATCTACTCACCACAAATCAAATATGCATGAAACACTTTCAGGATTTTTGTACAGTAAATAAATAATAAATTATTGAAGTAATCAACACAAGTTACATTAATCTGTATTATAAAAGGAGCCCATCCGTGTCTGTTTTTGGGGAGTTGTGCAAAAACTTGAGACTTAAGAACGGATTTGACGAATTTCAATTAAACCATCGACGGTGGATTCAGGAAACTCCATGGAAGGTTTGTGATGCAAACAAAAAATAAAAATAAAAAAGGAAGGAAAGGGTTTTTTTTTTGTATGTGAGCACACGTGGTGAAGCTATAAAGCCAACTTGTGACTTGCAACCTTTTATATATTTGTATATATATATATTGTTACGGAAAATGGCCCTTAGTAGGCTACTAAATATAGGATTAGCTCAGATCTCCCATTAAATGCATGTTTAGCTAGGCTGTTCGGTAAAATGGACGTTTACATGTGTGTCGGGAGGTTAAGAGGCTGTTATTTGTTGTTCAGTGGTGGTGTTGCGAGGGCTTCTTCTTTCTTCCTTCCCCTCTCCGGACGGCCCGCCAGTCAGCTGAGAGGGAGTGGCCAAAAAGAGGAAGCAAAACTAAGGGGAGGAGTTTGTCGGCTTCGTAAAGGGGAGGAGCCGGTGGGAGAGCGAACGGAGACCTCTTAGAGTAGTTCAGTTTTGGGAGAAGTACAAAAAATGCAGTTGAGTTTTCGAGAGCGAGCGAACGAAGAAAAGGCAGTGGTGATTCTGCCGGGAGAGAAAACTAAACCTGAGGTTTAGGCAGCAATCTGCTTCGAGAGGACCGGGCTGCTGTGTGAGTCTGGAGTCGGCTTCGAGAGGAGGTGATCGACAGGTTCAACCTGCGTCTAACGACGGAGCCTCTGACTGTCCCTACTCACTCACGGCTCGACGACGTCTTGGAATCCCATGGACCCAGCCTGCCGGAGCCCGGCACCCCGATTTGGCCTTGTCTGGTGAACAGGCCAGGCCTGGACTTGTATGCTGGACCTTGAGAGAAATCAGCTGAAACCCATCGTTGATCTGACGGTCTGGTGCAGTCGACCTTGTGGGGTTTGAACGCGCCGAGGCTGCGTGTGCAGCGCTGCTGGAGCAAGAGTATGACGCCTCCATTTCGCCACGCGGCGTGTTCGAGCTTGGGGCTCGAATCCGTGGACATCGGCTTGTTACGAGCGACATTCGTGCTTTTGACACTTTCCTCTCGTCCATGAAACATCACCAAGTACTCTGCCTTCTCTGCATGCTGTCTGTCTGTCTTGTCTACATGTTGTTTAAGGTATATCTTGGTAGGGACCCCTCGAAACCGTAATCCGTAGTTCCCTAGTAAAGAACGGGTTATAGATTAATTAAAACATTGTCATGAATATTTTGCTTGTGTTGTGTCCCCGATGTTCACCAATAAATCTGGTTGATTCGTATGATGTTACCGCTATGGATTAATTCGTGTCGCGTCGAGGAACGATCCGTTTAATTGGTATATAAAACCCAAATGGTTACAGACTGGCAGAAAACGTTCGGCATCTGACAAAACCAGTCTGTAACCGGGGTTCTATTTCCCTAACTGGTAAGGTCCAGGATTACGTTGGTATCGCGATTGAAGACGTGTGACCCGAGGCCTGTGCCGAACCAGCCGGCGTTATAAACCCCGGAGACGGCGGTGGTGAGGGTGGCGCCAAGAGTCGGGTGAGAATCCGCCAACCCGAACCTGACACTTCACGGAGTCTTAAAAAGAGGTAGTTACACGCTCCGGATTCCGAACAAAAACTATATATAACTATATCTCTTCTCTCTCTCTCTCTCTCTCTCTCTCTCTCTCTCTCTCTCTCTCTCTCTCAATATTCCTGTCAGCGCAGCGCCGGGTGGCATTTGCTCATGTGTATTACAAAAACCCACAATAAAAGTTGCAAGTTAGTGAATATGTGAAATTAGTATTCATTATCTTTTTCGTTTGCTTGAAAGTCAGAGTGGGTTCAGAATGGCACTAAGGAAGCAACTTTCAATGGAACTTTGTGAGAAGAAGAGCACACCATGAAGAGAATCAGAAAAGCTGAAGATCTCCTACAATGGTGTAAGCTACCCTCGGCAATTCCTCACACAAACTGGCTCGGTACAAGACAAGAAAGCACCACGAAGACCCAGAAGAACCTCCCCAAGGCAAGACGAGCATTTAAAGTTGCTCAGCTTATGCGATAGAAGAAAATCAAGCCAGCAGCTGAGAATGTCATGAGAGGAGAGCTGAGCATTAATATCTTGCCCAGCACTGTGCACAGAAGGCTGATTGCAGCATGTCTCCATGGCAGAGCTGCGTCGAAGAAAGCACTGCGGAGACCATAAGGTGAAAAGATTGAAATTTGCAAGGAACACCAATATTGGGAGACTGAACAATGGAATCGGGTACTCTGGTCTGATTAAACGAAGTTTGAACTTTTTGGATCGAAGGAGATGCCAGTTCGTACGCCGAAGACCTAGAGAAGGTGATGACACGCAATGTTTGCAACCTGCTGTTCAAGACGAGGGAAGTTCTGTGACTGTCTGGGGTTGTTTCTCAGCTTTTGGTGGAAGGAAATCAATGGGATGCTAACACAAGACAAGTAAAAGCAGATACAGCAGTACCATAATGATCCAAAACATACTTCCAATGTAATAAAACAGTATTTGGAGAACAATGCTGCAGATGGTGTGCTCCAAGTGTTAGAATGGCAATCCCATCCAAGCCATATGGGATCACATGGAAACGGGGAACAAGAGGAACCCAACTAACCTCACAGAACTGTGGAATGTCTACAGGATATTTGGCACAATATTCCTGTAAGTGCTGCAGTCGATTACAGAAAGCATGAGTGATGGCACTCAAGAAGGTGAAGCCTGGTGTTGGATTAACGGTTAAGGTGGCTGGCTTAAGATGTTAGGATCTCGAGTTTGAGCTCCTGTCGTTCCTTTGAAATTACACCATTTGGCTTAATGCAGCCTGTCATCCTTCCGCGATTGGAATTTTTTTAGACTGGGCTAAGGAGTAGTCCTGCATCACAAATGGTCATTTTCAGCATTGCTTCCTCTTCCGAGAGCAGACTTGGAGCATCTGAAGAAGAAAGATGGGGGTAGTGTTGTGGAAATGACTCTTAGGGGTTAATAAATGCTTGATATGGCATAGTTATTTCCTTGGTGAGTGTTTTAGAATAAATGTAAATTAATTAAATGTGATATTAGATTTGCATCGCTTAAATGTAGAGTTAAACGATGTCTCCCCCTCACAGTGTCGATTTCGAAAATTATCAACCCGTTTGAACCTATTTATTGACGTTTTACCCTTCGGAATCTGGAATTTGTGTTTCTCTAGGCATTGGGGCGTAAGTCTAGAAGGCAAAATAAAAAGAGCATCACGACTGCAGCGGATTTCCTCCCAGCTTTGAGGTGAAGGGTTGCCGGAGGAGGGTTCACTCTGCCCCGTAGGACGATCAGCGCCCAATGGTGAGTGAGTGGGGAGGAGAGCGGGACATCACGGCACGAAGTCGGGGCGGGAGGAAATAAAAGCCCACGCACCAGAGGGGAGGAGGAGTTAGAAGAGGGGGATGAGGAGGAGGAGCAGGAGGAGGAGTTACCAGATCGATGATCAATTAGTTCAACTCTTTCCGACCACCATCCACAAACGTCAGTTGATAAGCGAGGAACAGCTTGATTTCAATTGAATGTTATATTATGAACTTGAATTTGAAAACAAACCTGTAGTTTAGCAGTACTTTGGCTTCAAATTGGTCGCAATCACACATGCGCAGAGAGGAGTGAGAAACTTGCTGTTGTGAGGTTTTTATAAACGACACAAACAACAGGCATGAAGAATGAATGTAACGTGTTAAATAAAGTGGTGTATAAAACTGCATATACGGTGGCAAACTTCTGCAGTTTTTTTGTACACCCTTTGAAGTCCCTTATTTCATTTCAATTATATACTTGAACACTGCATGGAATAAGGTGTTCTATGACCTCTTCAGGTATTGACTGTTATTGCTTCATGTAAATTCCCTCCCCGTGCCATTTCTTTGCAAATCTACTTGGTCTCAGGTGAATTCTGGTTTACCTGGTGGGCTTCATTTATTGGTGTCCCTAAGTCTCGTTGAGGGTGATTCGTTGCGGTCTACACCGCTAGATAAGATCGCGTCACGTGACTCAGACTTGCTCGGCTTCTAATCAGATCAGTCACGTGACCGCCTATCAGCGCTACACTCGCCCAATTTGGGGACTGCGATCTGTACGGTAACATGGCTTTGGCCACGAGGATACGGCAGGCGTATTTTGAAACGGGTGACTGTCATGGTAGTTTTGATGTGGCACCATGCCTGGTTGTTGGTTTAATGGTTAGTGTGGTGGGCTTGGGATCTTAGGACCCTGAGTTCAAATCCTGCTCAGCTGTTGAATTAATACCAGGTGGGGTTAACTTGGCCTGTCATCCTTCTGAGGTCAGCAAAATGAGTGCCAACATGCTGGTATACTGTGTCGGAGTGGTGACCCATCCAGGATTGTGCCCAATAGCCAAGGAGACTGCTAAAGCAACACCAACGCTCTGCACAGAGTATGGTCCCAATGGATGTAATGGATGCCAGATTTGAACCGGACAAGTGGAATGACTGACGACTGCAACAATATACAGTATCCAAATTGTAAAATACTCTTTTGTCTCAAGTTTAAACAGTTGCATCATCTCCACCGATTAGGCATGAACTTTACAGAGCTACATCCCCCGACATCTCTATAGGATTGCACTGCAGCCAATACCGGGAAGAGAATTTACTGGTCAATTTTGGACCAGTCCACCCCGGAGAAGGAACATCCACGACTTCAAATGTTCAATCTTCAAATGTACACCAGAAGCCTGAAGCCAAAGGCCTTTTAAGTGGTGACCAAAATAGCAGACTCATGATTATTATTATTTTTTGAAGGTTCATTTGTGGGGGTCAGGCCAGCTGTCCAACCAATGGGTAGAAAGAGAGAACCAGACGGAGAAATCCAGATATTTAATACTTAGATTCATCACTTGACTCAAGTTTTCTTTTCTTTTTTTTAAAGAAAATGAACAATTACCCACAGATTACATAACGATAATCCATTTTATCCTTACCAGAGATGGAGAGGAATGAACAATTGCAAAGGAAACAAAGGAGAAGCAACACAAAGAACAAAAGTGAGAGAATATTGTTTTAGTCCTTTTCAGAAAAAGCTACAAATAAATGTGCCTTTTGTTTTGATTATTATTATTATTTGTATTATACATTTATTTATTTATTTAGTGCAAACTGCGCTGCCATGTTACCAAAGAAAATGTGAAAGTTTCTCCTGCATGGAATAAGCACAACAACGGAAGACCCATGGTGTATGACGCACCCTAACCTGTAATGTTTCCCAGGGTCGTGGAGGAGATAGAGCGGGGGTGAAAGAACAAACACAGTAGAAAGTGGGGGCTGGGGAGGACACAACAGCAGGGTTGGGGGACAAGATATGAGACTTAGAGAAATAAAGGATGTAGGGAAGAATGATGCCAAGAGGAAGACACATGGGGTGAACAAGAAATTGATATACAGCTGCAAACTCTCAAACACGGAAGTGGATGGAGAAACTGGAAACCCAGGGAAGAGTTGGGCTTGGAGAAGGTTAATGGGGGTAAAAAAAAAAGATCATGGTTGTACCTGATATAGTGGTGAACAGCTGCTTTAAAGCCCAAGAGGGAAGAAAATGGGATTGAAGAGAATGAGGAAGTTTGTTCCACAGGGGAGGGGAAAAAAAAACAGAAAAGAGGAATGAATGAGTGGAAGTGAGCAGTGACTTTGCATTTTGGAAGTTTCACCAGAAGGGGGTTATTGGCAGATCATCATGCACCTTGCACCCGAAAGGAGGCGGTAGATTGCAATGACCTATCCATCTGTGATGTGAAAGTGATAAGCCCAAAGACTCCGTTTCATCGCAGGAGATTCCAATGGTTTTGAAGGCCTTTGTTTCCACGGCATCAAATTGAGCAACGTGTGAGGCAGGAGCACCAGTGATTAAGACAGAGACAGTAACAAACTTGGATATATTCTCTGAGTTTAACCTTTAGTAACATTTTTATATTTTACATGTTTTTATATTCATTTATATCACGAGCTAAATTAACTTAAACTCTTTTTGATTCTTTGTTACCTCCACCACCGAAGGTGAAGGAGG
>CM068967.1:10705336-10716463 GCA_035128595.1 Eptatretus atami | reverse complement strand
ACATCTCGGACATGTATAGACGGAATTTTATTCCTACTTGGCACAGACATCATTTCGTTTTCGTCATGCAATCAAAGATGGATGACTGGAGGGCATTTTAGTTGTAAAAAAAAAACCCCCGACATTGAAACGTCCTCAACCTATTTCTCGGACATGCATTTAGCATTGCTGTTCAAACTTGGCACATGATGAATGATGGCTGATACGGACACGTCATTGTTTTTCGGGAGATGATCCAAGATGGCCGACTGGCCGCCATCTTGTTACTTTAAAGTGTCCCCAACCATTTACCAGACATGCGTGGTCCGATCTTGTTCAAACCTGGCAAATATCACAAACGTGTTATTGTATGTCACATGACCACTCCAGTCAGTTGTGCATGCACATGAATCTTGTACATATGAGCTCGCCCTTTAACTGGGGGCGATGACATTTTGTCTTTTTACCTCCGCCACCGAAGGTGAACGAGGTTGTTTCACCCATTTCTGTCTGCTTGTCTGTGTACAGGATATCTCAAAAAGTTGTGGACGGATTCGGATGAAATTTTGTGGACAGGTTGGGTGTGTGACAAAGAAGAATTGATTCACTTTTGGTGAAGCTCTGGATCCGGATCCGGCGACTCAAAATTTTTTTAAGTGATTCTTCACCATTGAAAGATAAGGCCAAAAATGATATATTGAACGATATCTCAAAAATTTTGTGGACGGATTCGGATGAAACGTGGTGGACAGGTTGGGTTTGTCCAAGGCCGAATTGATTCGATTTTGGTGGCTATGAATCCAGATCTGGATACGAGGATTATTTAATTTTTCAAGTGATTCTTAACCATTGAGAGATCGGGACAAAAACGATATCTCAAAAACTTATGGACGGATTCAGTAAAAACGAGGTGGATGAGGTAGTTAAGTGACGAGAACAAGCCGATTCGATGTTGGTTCGGGTCCAAATGCAGATTCATCCAATCAATGGATACAAAATGTAAACTGTTCTGTCTGGCGAAGGTACGTGCTCTTCTGAACCCGCTTCTAGTGTTTTTGTTTATTTATCTACCAAACAGAGATATTGTTAATCTTTTATAATTTTGCTGTTGAAAGAATTTTATATCCAATATATATATATATATATATATATATATATGTATATATATATATATATATATATATATATATATTGATAATATAGATTATATATATATATTATAATATAGATATATATATATATATATATATTGATAATATATATATATAATATATTATATATATTGATAATATAGATATATATATATATATATATATATATATATATTAATATATATATATATATATATATATATATATTGTTTGAACATATAATTATATATTGTTGCGGACCCGGGGTTGGGGGCGAGAAGACCATGAGGGGGGAAGCTACCTTGGGTTCCCACCAAACTCTCCAGAATCGCAGGCCGTTGCACACGAATAACTTCGTGACGCGGTGGGTCGCTAATACCAGGAACACCATATTTCACCACTCTTTCAATCTCATATTTCACCACTCTTTCAATCTCATATTCACCATTCTTTCAATCTCATATTCCACCACTCTTTCAATCTCATATTTCACCACTCTTTCAATCTCATATTTCACCACTCTTTCAATCTCATATTTCACCACTCTTTCAATCTCATATTTCACCACTCTTTCAATGTCATATTTCACCACTCTTTCAATCTCATATTCACCACTCTTTTAATCTCATATTTCACCATTCTTCAATCTCATATTTCACCACTCTTTCAATCTCATATTTCACCACTCTTTCAATCTCATATTCACCACTCTTTCAATCTCATATTTCACCACTCTTTCAATCTCATATTTCACCACTCTTTCAATCTCATATTTCACCACTCTTTCAATCTCATATTTCACCACTCTTTTAACATCATATTTCACCATTCTTTCAATTCATATTCACCACTCTCAATCTCATATTTCACCACTCTTTCAATCTCATATTTCACCACTCTTTCAATCTCATATTTCACCACTCTTTTAATCTCATATTTCACCATTCTTTCAATCTCATATTCACCACTCTTTCAATCTCATATTCACCACTCTTTCAATCTCATATTTCACCACTCTTTCAATCTCAATTTCACCACTCTTTCAATCTCATATTCACCACTCTTTCAATCTCATATTTCACCACTCTTTTAATCTCATATTTCACCATTCTTTCAATCTCATATTTCACCACTCTTTCAATCTCAATTTCACCACTCTTCAATCTCATTTCACCACTCTTTCAATCTCATATTTCACCAACTCTTTCAATCTCATATTTCACCACTGTTTCAATCTCATATTTCACCACTCTTTCAATCTCATATTTCACCACTCTTTCAATCTCATATTTCACCATCTTTCAACTTCATATTTCACCAACTCTTTCAATCTCATATTCACCACTCTTTCAATCTCATATTTCACCACTCCAATCTCATTTCACCACTCTTTCAATCTCATATTTCACCACTCTTTCATCTCATTCACCACACTTTCAATCTCATATTTCACCCTCTTTCATATCATATTTCACCACCTTTCAACTCATATTTCACCACTCTTTCAATCTCTATTTCACCACTCTTTCAATATCATATTTCACCACTCTTTCAATCTCATATTTCACCACTCTTTCAATCTCATATTTCACCACTCTTCAATCTCATATTTCACCACTCTTCAATCTCATTTCACCACTCTTTCAATCTCATATTTCACCACTCTTTCAATCTCATATTTCACCACTCTTTCAATCTCATATTTCACCACTCTTTTAATCTCATATTTCACCATCTTTCAATCTCATATTTCCAACTCTTTCAATCTCATATTCCACCACTCTTTCAATCTCATATTTCACCACTCTTTAATCTCAATTTTACCATTCTTTCAATCTCATATTTCACCACTCTTTCAATCTCATATTTCACCACTCTTCAATCTCATATTTCACCACTCTTTCAATCTCAATTTCACCACTCTTTCAATCTAATTCACCACTCTTTTAATCTCATATTTCACCACTCTTTCCATCTCATATTTCACCACTCTTTCAATCTCATATTTCACCACTCTTTCAATCTCATATTCACCACTCTTCCTTCTTCTCCTCCAAATCCTCTTTTGATCTCATCCTTTTTCGATGAGAACCTTATTTCAATCTCATGAGCAGGTGCAGAACAAGCCTTGAAAGTCAGTGGGAAGTGGGAAGGAAGGGTGTTGGTAATGATGGGACTTCAAATCCATCCCATCCATCCATCCATCCATCCATTGGGACCATACTCTGTAAGGAGCGTTGGTGCTGCCAAAGCAGTCTCCTTGGCTCTTGGACACAATCCTGGACACAGGATACCAGCACTCATTTTGCCGACCTTGGAAGGATGACAGGCACAGTCAACCCCACCTGGTATGAATTCAACAGCTGAGTGGGATTTAGAACTCAGGATCCTAGATCCCAAGCCACCACTCCAACCATTAAACCAACACCAGGCATGACTTGAAATTCCCATTCACATTTCCTGTCAATAGTGGGGGTGAGGTTGGAGGAGGTGAGAAGGGGAGGGAAGGGGAAGGGGTGAGTTGGGAGTCTGGAGGGAGGAGGCAGGGAGTGGGAAAATGTGGGAGGAGGGACCCGGCGTTGCTAGGCAACGCTGGGTACCTTTGCTGATGTATATAAAAAGAGGGCTCATCAGTTGTTTTTTTTGTTTTTTTTAGCTCACACTACTTGAGTCAGGTGAGCTTATTCGATGGAGCAATGTCCGTAGGTGAGTCATTCAGTCCGTAAACACTTCAGTCATTAATATCGCTTGAACCAAACACACGATTTCAATGAAACTTGACCACAACCTTCATCAACCTTGATGTACCAACGTTTGTTCATGGCGTTAAAAAAAATTCAGGGTCTGAGGGGATCTGCGGGGAGTTTGAGTGACTGTTTCTCCTGATCCAGGTGAGGGGGAGAGGGGGAGGGAGGAGAGGGGAGGGGGGAGGGGGAGGAGAGGGAGGGGAGAGGGGGAGGAGGAGGGAGGGGGAGAGGGGAGGAGAGGGAGGGGGAGAGGGGAGGAGAGGGGAGGGGGGAGAGAGAGGGGGGGGAGAGGGGGAGGGAGAAGGGAGGGAGAGGGGAGGGAGGAGGGAGGGGAGAGGGGGGGAGAGAGAGGAGAGGGGAGGGGAGAGAGAGAGAGAGGGGAGGAGAGGGGAGGGGGAGAGAGAGAAGGGGGAGGGGGAGAGAGAGAGAGGGAGGGAGAGGGGGAGGGGGGGAGAGAGAGAGAGGGGAGGGGGGAGAGAGAGAGAGGGGTGGGGGAGGAGGAGGGCTCCGTGATTCAGCACTCCTCTTACCCTCCAAGGTGGACACCAATGAGGTTCCAATATCGAGCAGGTATCCCCAAATAAAGTATCACAGGTGTATACATCGTGATAAGCACATTTATTAATAATAAAAAACTTATTTATAAACTTTATAAAACGACGAGAACAATTGGCCATGTTGTTACCTGACGTGTGGAGGGGGCGGGCTTCGGGCAGGTCCAGGTGGGCTGCGCTGGGCGGGGAGTTGTGAGACGTCGTCAAGGAAAGAGAAGCAGGAAGAAAATTAAGGAAGGAGGGAAGGGGAGAATGAAAGAGGGGGAGCCGAATGGATGGAGAATAAACGAAGGATTAATAAAGAAGGAAAACATTAAACGAACGAACGAACGAACGAATAGTGGGGGCGGGGAGGGGGAGGAGGACTTTGCGAAGAGGAAGAGATTGGAGTGAGGAAGGAAATCACATCGTGTCCATAGACATGCAAACGATGATGGAGGCAAGGACTCTGTACCTGTCCCTGTACCTGTGCCTGTTCGGAGCCAGCCTGCCAGGTAACCATTACCTCCACCTTCGCTCTCTCTCTCCTCTCTATCGTTGCCCTTCCACGAAGGTAGTCCCATTGTGCTTTTAGACGTTATTTCTCTTTTGTTATTTCATGAAACATCGTTGTAATTACAGGCGTTTGTACCCCCCCCCAATGGTGAAGGTAGGATGTATAATGGTGACCCTGACATAGCAGGCTGGGTTCTACCCCCATGGGTGAGGTAGGATGTATAATGGTGACGCCTGACATAGCAGGCTGGGTTCTACCCCCCATGGGTGAAGGTAGGATGTATAATGGTGACCCTGACATAGCAGACTGATCAGATGTCCGAGGGACTGTGGTTGTCTTTTCACATGGTCGTGGACAGGAGTGTTGAAATAATTCACATTTTTTTCTTTCTCTCCTCCAATCTGCTCCACACTGGGTTGATGGAAAGTCCAGTGTAATTCTCATTCATTGACATGACCTTTATGAGTAACAACCTGGGTGTTTGGGGGGGGGGCAGTGATTGGAGGCTCACATGCATGTGTGCCCCCTTTGTTAGCACGTATCCACCAACATCCTTCACGAGTAAAACCCTCCATCATTGGGATTGTATCAAAATAATAATAATAATAAATAAATAAAATGAGACTTATTGTATATCTCAACGATTTGAACAAATATTTTTGTGGAAGCAATTGGCTTGACATTTTGGAGGATGTCATTTTGGAGATTCGGGGTAAACCGGGGTCCGTTGGATTGGAACACCCTCTCGAGCAGCTGGTCTCGCGCAATGTTTTGAAACGTCCATTTGTGTTCTTTCTGCCGTTGAGCTAACACAGTGGTGCTTTTATTAGAATGTTGTGCTCCAAGTACCATTGCAAGTACCATCGGCCGACGTGGTGTCATTGACGAAGAACTGTTGCCGGCGGGGGGAGATTCCCTCCTGTGCATCGCCTTCAATCATGGGGAGTAGCTTGGTGGTCGAGCGGGTAAAGCTTTGTTGCATTGTCCTCAACGTTGTGGGTTTGATCCCCATGGATGCACGGAGGGAGGTGTTTCCATCGTATCGGTTCCCTGTGAGCTATCCAGGGTTTCCGCTCAGCCACGGAAATGTTCATGCGTCGTGAGTGCCTTGATGCCCGGTTAAGAGTACCTAACTACCCACCTTACCTATCTACTTTCCATCAATTATGGAGCATTTGAATGAAAACCTCAGTAAGCAATGGCTCACCCTGTAAAGTAATTAATGCTGAAACCTCGATCTGTTCATTCCCATGCAATATAGAAAAAGAAAGAAAAAAACAATGACAGGGCTTTGTCGACATGGTGTAGTTGTAGTACAAGTCACATGGGATTACAAACCCCAAATTAAACGGGCTGTCCAATTCAATTGGTTCTCATCTTGGAATCCCCGGCCTGCATCCAATTGAACCTCCGGAGCGAAACGAGTGGTCGCCACCAGAGTTAATTGATTCCTTGGCAGGTCCTCGGCCGCAAGGCCAAGAAGATACGGGCAATCGGGCGGAAGGTAATTGTTTTTGAGGGTGAAGAAATTGAGGTGAACACAGGAAGGGAGGATTGGTAACTAGTAAAATGAAGGAGTTAAATAGGGAATGCATTGACATTCGCTGTGCGTGCGGCGAGGTACGTTCGACTCTTTTTGTCTTGTAAAGGTTGAATCGAAATGTGTTTTTTATATTTTTATTTTCCAACTTTACGCGGTGCCTCCAATAGAGTAGATCTGAATGTTCCGATGAATTTATGGCGATCCTCCAAGAGATCAGAATGTCCTGATAATTTGTGGCAATCCTGCAGATCCTTTTATGTCGAATTTTTATTTTGTGAACGTGAGTGTGAGCACATACCAGTCGCTGATGTCACCTCGTTGGGGTTCGCTCCTCAATGTTGAGGAATGGTTGGGACGCTCTTCAATTTTTCACCTTGAGATTCGTCTGGATCCTGAGAATTCCTGGAATTGATTCATCATTTTGATTTCTTTCATTTTGTGCCAAAATGTGGTGGTGTTGCTGGTGGTGTTTCTGGTGGTGTTGTTCTGCTTCGCTTCGTCAAATCACTCTTGAGTCATTGAAACATCTGTGTGATTCTCAAAGGCCTGGGTTTTTTTTGGTGGAAATCTTTGGCAACCTTTCTGCGTGCCTTGACGACGAATCTCCTCGGGTTGGTTTAGGAACTATGCGTTAAATATTGAGAAACCGAGAGTGTCAACCGGTGGAATTTCACGATAAAAACGACGGAGTCATCTTCAAATAATGAGCTTGACCGCTGTACAGTGATTCACAATCTCTGCTCTTGCTTTTATTGTTTGTGTAGTGGAAAGGAATTTCTGGCTTGCTTTTGTGGAATGTTGCTTATTCAGGTCGGTGATTCTTATCTGACGGGTGTGTTCTGCTTTGGCTCATCTTCCCCCGACGGGACAGAACCGTGAAGAACGAGGCCCCACGCATCTCACTTGATACGATTCGTGTGAAATCCAGGATTGCCCGATAGAGTTGTGCTTAGCCCAGATTACCGTGAGCTAACTTACTGGGGTTCATGAAGTGGTCCCGGTGCTGCACCTCATCTTTGAGCATACCTGTACCTGCCACGCACTGCATCAGATTGTTTTGCTTCACATTGATCCGAGGTTCATGGTGGATCTCGTACAGGGAGATACAAGGACATTGGTAGATATAATTGTACTTTAATTAATTAGTTAATCATTTTGTATGCAGCCTATGGCTGCTTGTTTGCATCATTGCTGGGAGCATTACTGTGCTGCTGATTCAGTGTCCCCTTTAGGTTAGGGCAGGAATTTGGAATTTGTTCATGGTGCTGGCGATCGTTCGCCTTCTCTTTGCGAATGACACCGTGGGATCCTTAACGTCCACCAACTAATGCCACCAGATGGGCCACCCAGTTTAACGTCCATCCGAGAGACGTCACACACCCTGATGACGATGTAAACACCTCATTCTGTGCAGCCTGTCACCCTGTCTGCGAAACACCGGGATGACAGTTTTATAGCTGGATCTGGATGAAATCCCAGGTTAGATAGCTTTGAGGTGAGTGTTCGTACCTCGAGGCCACCCTCCCAGCACATTGAACTTCAATGAGAAATACAAGCACATCGAAAGATATTTGTGGACTTTCTGGAATGTAGGGCCTGTTGGACGATGTGGCAATTGCATATAATCTAGCTTATGGAATTTTAACCCGAGTTCAGAGCTTCATGAGCCATCGGTTGAGGTGAGAAGGCCAAATGGGCCTACCCGTGGCTTGTGCGTAAACTTGGGCCCAAGCCGTGACTTTACGAATCGGTTTATTGGAGAAGCATTCGTGTGAGAAACGCTTCTTGCTTTTGGAATCGGAATATATGCCAAGGGGATTGCACCTCTTGTTTCTATTACGAGCGAGGCTCTGGGAGGCTTGAAGGACACGTACGTTGTGGATAGTAGGATGCGGAGACAGGCATTCAAAGGGGTTTGGATAAATCAATACCGAGCAGTTTTTGCAGTGCCACAGTTGCAGGCTCTTTGAGCACAAGTTTAGAGGATAACCCACAAGGAAATGTATCATATAAGCTTAGCTTTTCATGGTCTCTTCTGACTCCCTGTTCTCAACACCGTGAATCTTGTGAGTAAATGAGATGGATGGGACCGATTCTGGACTGCACGTGCGCTTCGATTAACGGCGTCACGTGATGCGGTAAGAAAGTAAATTTGGCGCAACAACCTCTGGGGCCTCGAGGTTAAAATCCATACGAAATTGCGTGGGATTAATCCCCGAGTTCCGCACACCAGGCTCTATTGGACCTCTTCGAGCCAGGCAAGGATTTGCATCCTCATTCGCTCGTCCGTGTTCGAGAGCTCTTGGCGAGTTCCAAACGAATAGGCCATTGTTTGAGGCTCCCCCTCTTGTGCAATGGGCACATTCCTGCCTTGAAACAAAAGTTCCAGCTTTGTGTGCTCTCCGTGGCGTCAGATTGTGTGTGTCCTTGTGGTTTGCTTGTGTCACAAGCACCGATTTCATGGTTTAAATTCCACAAACTTCTTAATTGTAAACTCGGGATGGGGGGGAGGAGTTGGCAATTACATCATGTACCATGTCACACCTGTTCATTCATGAAACAGTTCCCCTATCCCCATACCTAACACATGCGTGATTACGTCGCAGTGCAGCTGCATTTGTCAGCTCTGTTTAGAAAACAATAATAATTAAATAATTAAAGGAACATGGCAAAAACAAAACTTCTTGACTTGCATCACCATTTAGTTTACGTGAAATTGGCATTTGCTCGAACGAAAACTCAGATGCTGTGCAGGTAAATGGGCACCTCCGGCCAAGTGTAAGCTGTCCAATGGATTTTGAACGTTTTGTTTCACTAGAAATGCATTTTTATTCATCGAGATCTGCAGTCATCACAGGAAGCCGCGAGTAATTCCATTGCGAGATTGGAGAGTTTCCAGTTTTTTGGCTTTTCATCGTTGGACAATCCATTCCATACCGAGGTTTGTAAACTGTCGGAGAACAGCCAAAGTGAAGATCCTTGCCGGTGAAAGCAGCGTCGAGGAGGAAACCACAAGAGAGTGTCCTTGCTGTTGTTTGTTTGATAATTGGATGTTTTTATCGCGGCCTTGACGCCTTCTTAAAATTCTTCCACGAATCTGCACTTTGCATAATAATCTGTCAAGTTTTCGATTTTTTAAGACGAAGAAGCCGTCCATTCCCTGTGGGACAACTACAGCCCGTGTCGTTCAGTGGACCGATGTTGTGTGCTGGTGTTCGGACTCTTCTTTAACGTCTATGATCTAGAGCCGTTTGGATGACCGGCTTAGCGTCTCTTTCCCCAAAAAAACACATCCTCCATGAAGATTCATCTCCAACATCACATGAGGACTGTTTAACGTCTGAACGATGGTGGTGAGATCCGTCTACAGTCTACACCAAGTCGTGTGCACGCGTGCGTGTCATGGACTATTTGGGATTTTGAACAAGATGTGGTATTTTTTGGTATTTTTGGGGGCATTGAGCCGTATTCATGCCTGGTGTTGGCTTAATGGTTCAGGTTGGTGGGCTTGGGATCCTAGGATCCTGAGTTCAAATCCCACTCAGATGTTGAATTAATACCAGGTGGGGTTGACTCTGCCTGTCATCCTTCCGAGGTCGGAAAAATGAGTGCCAACCTGCTGGTATCCTGTGTCGGAGTGGCGACCCGTCCAGGATTGTGCCCAATAGCCAAGGAGACTGCTTCGGCAGCACCAACGCTCTGCACAGAGTATGGTCCCAATAGATGGATGGATGGAGCCGGATTCGATGCCGTGTGGTTTCCGCAATCCCGCCCTCATCTTTAGCAAGCATCTCAACGTTTGTTGTTGCTCGTGGATTGTACACGGACATGTATGTTCTGGATCACAGTTGTACATGTGAGTGATCTGCCACCGTCGATGTTGGAGCGCGTGGTGACACTTTTGGACAAATCCGATACGTGTATCTCTGCTCTCCCTTCGTTTTGATTAATTCCTGTTCCCATGGTAACGGATGATGGGTCGTGGCTCAGTATTTGGCAAGCTTTGTTGCGTGCTTGCGTTTTTGTGTGTTTTTTTTGTTCTGCTGTGATGCACAAACATACAGTAGAGTGTTTTTCGTTTTTGGTTAACACCCCCTCCTCCTTCCTCACCCCTTTTCAGTTTGTTAGTTGTCGGTTGATTTGTTCCTTTTTTTTTGTCCCCCCCCACCGCTTCTCCTTCCTCATCTTGCTGTGCTTGATTCAGTTTGTGTGCAGCCTCTTCACGCACATGCGTCCGTCTCCCATCCTCTCACTTCTGCTCTGGTGTTGGCGTTTCCACATTTCCATTTTGTTCCCGTCCTTCTGCTCTCGCTGTTCGACGAACCTCGATCATGTATACAAATATTTATTTTTTTTGACATGAGGACTTTGAACTCGTGAGGAGGTGTGCGGTTTGGGAGGGTGGGGCATGATCCCTGGAGATGACTGATTCTGTTTTTTAAATTATTTATTTATTTTAATTTTAAAAGGCAAGTCTTCAAAAAGAGTGAAAAGTTCTGTTTTTGCCGTGCGTCCGCTTTAGTCTGAACACCTTGGTGACATTATTCTTGCGGTTGTGGATAAGACTCAGATTTCCCCACAAAAGATTATTATGGGGAGGGTGAAGGCTTAAATTTTTCACTGCTGCCTGACTTGTTTTTCTGGTTTAACCAAGTCGGTGTCCAATGGCTGGATTTTC
>CM068967.1:10667366-10705326 GCA_035128595.1 Eptatretus atami | reverse complement strand
GGATCTTGCAGAACGATGTGGAAGGCCTGTCGCAAGCTAAACACGATTACCTCTTGACACGAGCCCGAGAGCACGACATTGATGTCATCACACTCCAGGAAACGCACATCGCTGACCCACCACCTCCTCGTTATTGAATCTGTGGTTTTAAACTTGCTGCTGTGGCCTGGTGTTGGCTTAGCGGTTAGGGTGGTGGCTTGGGATCCTAGGGTCCTGAGTTCGAGCCCCGTTTTTCCACTGAATTAACACCAGGGGGTTGACTCAGCCTGCCATCCTTCCAAGGTCTGTGCAATGAGCACCGGTATACTGGTAATAGGGGCACTGCATCAGCGGCATAGCTGCGCCACGAACCAATGATGCAATCAGCAGCGAAAAAGGCAGCACACGATGGGAACTTGCTGCTGCAGTACATCATCATAAATATGCTGTTGCTCCCTATGTTCATCACACACTGTAATATCTGAGTCCAACACTTCCGATATCTTCTTGGTAACTGGTAACTTTGAAGATTGGTTGCTTAACAATTAGCAACATCTACAAAACACCTGTTAGTGTTTGGCCGCTCCCTGCTCTCCCAGTGTCACAGCATCCTGAAATTCACCTTGGAGATTTCAATATCCACCACCACTGATTGGGATACAGCAACAACAACATTGCTGGTGAACAGTTGCCTGATTGGGCTTCGGCTCATGACTGTATGACGCCAGACAACTCGACTTCTTTTACTCATGCAGACGGAATAGGGATTACAACCCTGATCTCTGCTTCGTATCGACTGACAAGTCATCGCAGCCCTTGATGGGGTTGCAAAAGATGCTCCTTCATTTCCCTCACAGCCAACACCACCCTGCGATCATCCATGTTGGGATCAAAGTGCCACTCATCTCATCAAAGCCTTACCCTCAATGGAAATTTCGTAAAGCCGATTGGCCAGGTTTTGTCACGGAAGTAGATTATTTATTTATTTGTATGCAGCCTGTGGCTGCTTGGCTGTATCATTTTCTGGTGGTGCGGTTGTGCTGTTAATGCAATGTCCCCTGTTACCAGCGCGCTGGTACTCCTTTTGCCGAACTCGGAAGCATGACAGGCCAAGTCAACCACACTTGCTGTTAATTCAATGGTAGGACAGGATCCTTGAACTTTCATACCCCCAGGATCTTAAGCCAGCCACGTTAACCGTTAAACCAACACCAGGCCGACAGAAGTAGATGAGAAGATCACTTCATAGATCTAAGACCTGAGAATTATATAACTGTTTGTCAACTCCTCAATCTGCTGCCACGAACAACATCCCTCGTGGCTACAGAAAAACTTTCACCCCTTACTGGATTCCAGAGACTGAAGCCCTTTTTGAAGGAGTACGAGACGATTGGAAACCCAGGCACAGCTACACAACTTATCTCAGCTCTTGAATCTACACACCATCAAAGATGGATTTAAATTGTCGAGAGTATATATTTCACCCATTGAACCTTCTCCACCGCCTTGGTGCTGCTGGCCCACTCCAACATCACCCACCCATCAGTTAATGCAAAGATTGTTGCATAAAAGTTTCTTCAGAATTCCAAAGGCATTTAGGATCATTGGTATATCCTGCGATGAGGCTGAGTCTTTGGGTCTCTCACTCTCTCACCGCAGGCAGGTCGGTGGTCTTTCTGTCTTCTACCGTCTCCTCTCCGGCCTCACCCCCCCCCCTGTTCTGTCTGCTACTTGTCCCACACCCATATTTGTGCAGGGCACTCAAGGTTCGCCAGCAACCCCCTTCTTGTAAAACTCCCAAAATCAAGAATCACTGCTCACCTTCACTCTCTCATTCCTCTTGTTTTTTCCCACCTTTGGAACAAACTCCCACACTCTCTTCAATCCCACTCTTCCCTCCAAGTCTTCAAAACAGCTGTTCACCACCATCTCTTATCTTCCCCCATCCAAAACCATGATCTTTTCTACCCCCATTAATCCACCCCAAACCCACCTCCTTCAAATTCCCTGTTTTCCTTCCTGAAAGTCCCTATAATGTCCATCTTGTTTACCCTGGGTACCCCACCCCATCCCTCTCCCTTCCACAGATCTCACGTCTCTGTTCCCCTCTTGTATCCTGCTCCCCTTGTTATACGTTCTGTGTGTTAGCTCTTATATGAGCCTTGACATTGTAGATTTAAAAAAAAGGCATCGTGTCCAAGCAATATCGGACAAATGTGCATAAGGAACTTTCTGCTTCCATGGCAACACTACCGACTAACTCCAGCTTGGCATTCCCATTCATGCTGCATGAAGTGGAAGAGGCACTCAAATCAAAGTCTGGGAAAGCAGCTGGCCACGCTGATGTATACCCAGAATTCCTAAAGAATCTCGGGCCTAAAGGTAAAGTTAGGTGCGCTTCCTTGTTTACTGCTGTCCATCAGTCTGGTACCGTTCCTTCGATGTGAAGAGAAGCTAAGGCTATCGTCATTCCCAAGCCGGGGAAGCTGCCAGATGATCCTTCAAGCTACCGACCAATGTCATAGCTCTGCACATAATCAAAGTTGTTTGAGCATCTTCTGCTAAGCTGTATCTCATCGCGAGTTGAGCCTTCCATCTCATTGGAACAGGCATGATGCAGACGAGGGAAAGCCCTGTGGATCATGTCCTGGCTTCAACAACATACATTGAGGCTGGACACAAGTGCTCGTTTAAAAGTGTTGTTGTCTTGATCGAGCTGCCAAGAGCTTATGAAACGATCTCGAGACCTGGGCTCTTTCTCAAGACAGCAAAGCTCCTTCCCTGCTGTGCCACCGTGCGAGTACTAGCATCTATGCTGAGCAACCGTCGTTTCAGAGTTTTACTTGGGGATATAACCAGTGCGCCAAGTACTCTGAATGATGGTCTCCCTCAAGGACCAGTGTTAGCCCGATGCTTTTCAACACACATGCAGGTGACCTACCTGTAACTATTTCACAAAAGTTTGCTTATGCTGCTGATCTTGCTCTTGCCTTCCAATCATGCAATCTTGACATGAGTGGAGTTCTCAATAACGGCCTCGAGATTTTGGAGGAAGATTTCACCAAATGGAGACTCCGTCGCAATCCATTAAATTCCACCGCCGCTGTTTTCCATCTGAGCAATCTTCTGGCTCGTGCCAATCTAGATGCTACCTTCTATGGCAAGTCAGTCGAGAATGAACCACACCTCAAATATCTTGGAATCGCTCTGGATCGCAGCCCGACATGTCGGAAACATCTGAATTGGGTTTGTGAGAAAACGAAGACCGTAAGCTTGTCGACACTAGCTGGGGAGCCGGCACACAAAGCCTTCGCACGACTACCCTCGCTCTAGTGTATACCACTACCGAGTACTTTGCACCTGTCTGGGCTGCGAGCAGTCACATTAAGTACCTTGACACTATCCTGAACTCTGTAAAGATAATTATCTGGCACACTGAAGTCAACTCCTTCACCGTGGCTCCCTGCGCCGACTAACATCGCAACCCCGGACATTCACAGGCAAGCACAGACGTCCTGAGTATACCTTCAGATACAATCCAATTCTGACCCGCCAATCCGCAAAGAGCTACTAAACTATCCAAGACTTGAATTGACGTCATGGAAGCCTTTCTGGATTAAGGGACCTGCAGTGGCCAATACTAACGATAAGGAGTTGTTGGAGAGGCAATGATAAACGGCATCCGTTCAAATTGGCCAGCTAATTAAAGATTCCATGAAGGAGCCCCCACACTTTGACCTGAAGAGACACCAGGAGAGTGCTCTTAACTGAGTGTGAACTCCACATGTTAGGGCCACTCGTCATATGCATAAGTGGAAGAAAACTGAAAGGCCAGTGTGTACCTGTGGCCATCAAGATCAGACGGTCCTACCTGTCGTACAAGGTCTGCGTGCAGAGGCGATTCAGCGGGTCCTTTGCAGAACTGCCCCGGGCCACTGATGCTGCAGTGAAATGGCTCTCATTACGAGATCTACAATTATAATTGTCTTCAAGATTATACGAAAGAAGAAAACTGCTGCCATGGTCGACGTGTCATCAGAAAGCTTCCTTCAAGCTTTTAAGGCACTTGTATTGGGGTTAGGGTTATTTGCCCTGAAGGCCCTCACCTGATTGAGATTCATTTTTTTAGCTCACCTGGAACTCACCTTTTAGTGAGTTTTAGCTCACTTTTTAGTTTGGTTGTTGAACTGGTTATGTCTGTTTTTTTGTGCTGTCACATCTTATTCATACGACTTCCCATTCCTGCATCACTCCATATCCCTTCCCTGGTACGTTTCTGAAAATGAATAACCTGTACATGCAGCTTTGAAGTGGCTCACACATGGCTCCAACCATCAATGAGGTGTCCACTTGCACAGGCCGCCCTGTGTATAGGTAAACGGGGTTTTTGCTGTCACGCATCACGGCCTCATTAGTTACGAGTCTGAGTATCCACAAAATGTCCATGTCACAACTGCGGTGATTGTACAACTTTATCGGGTGAAAAGATTTGTCGCATGGTCACTCCCTTGGGTGGAGGGTTGCAAGTGGTACTTTTGTAAACGGAGGTGTTGAGGCTCGGCCTTCACGGTGTCCAGAAATTCCAAAGGGAACCATCGATATGCCGCTCGATTGCATCAAGGGTATCAATACGGGTATGTCGGCCTGAGGTTCCAAGAATAGCTGCGGTGTGAAGGAAGGAGTTGTTCTTGGTGAAGGATTTTCAAGCTTTGTCAATTGGTACGTGTTAATAATGTATGATGTATGATCATAACAAGGATTTGATTTATGGTGTCTGTGTGCTGCCACCTACCACAAACTTCATTATCCTTTCTTATTTAGATCTGCTTTGTCCACCCTGTCCACCTATGAAATTGCTGCCCCTTCTGCCTCCCCCCTCCTATTCTTGCCCCCAATCAATGACTTCCTCCACCTCTTCTCACTTTATTTTTTCCTCGTCTTTTTGACTGACCTGCTTGTCCCATTCCACAGCAATCGAAGGCCTTGAGGTTCGTACAGAGGTTGAAGTATTCGCTCACCAAGGGGATGACAAGGTGGACCTCCGCTGCTCCTACACTGGGACCGAGGTACAGTTATCACCTGCTGAGCCTCCACACGAGTCATGAACCTTCATTTTTTTTGGCTCCAAATCTCTCTGGCATTTTCTCGACTTCCTTATTCTGTATTTATTTCCTCTGGTTCATCACCTTACCCATGTACCAATTTCCGCTCAGATTTTACATTGACCATACATATCGGTACAGAATCGAATAGACAAACGAGCAGTTGAGGATAATATCACGATACGATGACTGCGGTAAACCGCATGTTCAAGGAAGATTCCTCAACCACGCTGCCATGACCATTGTACGCAAATGGAAAGTACATGAATAACTAGAAGGGCACTCGGTGGAGCGCGAACCTCCACCAGGTTGAACAGTTTATGTTTTGTTTCCCATTGATCGGCTGGATTTGGATCAGGATCTGAACTAAAATCGAATCGGCTTGTTCTTGTCACCTCACCAACTCGTGCCTGGTGTTGTCTTAATGGTTAGGGTGGTGGGCTTGAGATCCGAGGGTCCTGAGTTCAAATCCTACTCAGTTGTTGAATTCATACCGGGTGGGGTTGACTCTGCACGTCATCCTTCCGAGGTCGGCAAAATGAGTACCAGCTTGCTGGTATGATTGAGCCATTCGAGTATCCTGCGTCGGAGTGGCGACCCGTCCAGGATTGTGCCCAGTAGCCCAGGAGACCGCTTCGGCAACACCGACGCTCTGTACAGAGTACGGTCCCGATTGATGGATAGAACCAATTCATCCACCAAGTTTTGTCACAACTCGTCCACAACTTTTTGAAATATCAGTGGGTTCGAGAGTCTGATATCAGGATTACTTTGTGAACAGAAGGATTTCTCTGACATCAAGGATGAAGAGAAGCTTCCTGTTGTGATGATGACACACGAGTTGCTCGTATGATCGTTCTGTGCCTTTTTGTTTCTGCCGCAATGTTTACAAACTCCTTTTGGTAGAACGACACCAAGAGGGATCAAAAGGTGAGTCGGACTGGATGTGTCAGAAGGAGATGAGAACCTTCTCTGTGGTGCCTGGCGCGGTCCTGGGACCAAGAAGTCCTGGGATTCAAAGTGGCTTCTTCCTTCGACTGGGCCAGCTTCAACAAAATGCAACGAAGCACGAGAATGGCAGAAAGTCGTTTGGCTCATCCTGCCTGTGCTTTATCAACACAGGGATTAATTTAATTTTCCCTCCATTATTCCAATTGCGTTGATTTGACAGAATCGAAACTCTGAATATTATTCCACATCGTACATATCGAACGGGTTTGTCCCATTGCGATTTCTCGGCAAATTGCATCTCTGTTCATGCCGTTAAAAGATGTCAGCCGCCATTTTGTTTGATTTGAAGATGTAGCTTGGAGCCATAAGCCTGGGGATTCATGAGATGCTGTTGGTGTTGAGTCCAGAATATGACGATTGTTTGTCCATGAGTACCGATTCAGGACTTCATGCAGCAAAGCTTCGGGTTGGAGGATGCCTCCTCGGTCCTCAAAAGGCAATGTTCAAAATATAAAATTCAACTGAAATTAGTTATTCCTTGATCATAGACTGACAGACAGACAGAGAGATAAAGTGAACCTATTGCTTAACCTCACTTTTCACTTTACATGCATGGGGTAGAAATGATGGAAAGACCAAGTGTTGACCAACCAGGTTAGTGAGACGCTCTGTTCAGAGTATGGTGTGAAATGACATAATTCATGATTCAAGACTTGATACTCAGCATTGCTTGCACGATCCGTTATAATTGTTGACTACATATTTTGTCACCCCTCGCTGAAGGAGAGGGAATTGCGTTTGGGTCTGATTGTTTGTCTGTCTGTCTGTCTTTCTGTCTGATTGTTTGTCTGTCTGTCTGTCTGTTTGTTTGTTTGTCTGCACAGAACTTTCATGTTTTTCTCCGCAACCGCTTGCCAGATTGAGACGAAATTTTCACCATGGTGCAACCACTCAAGCAGAATGTTTTAATCATAACTATGATGTCATAGGACACATGGTGTGGCAGCCATGTTGGAAAAATGAAAAACTTTGGACCTCTATCTCTGAAACCGCACCTCGGAAAAATTTGAAACTTGTCGCATGGCACGTACTCCTCCTGGGGAATGTGTGATTTTTTTTTGATGACATCATAGGTGCCTTCGTTATGACGTCACAATGCTACATCTGATCAGTGAAAAAATTTGAGGATCATTGGGGGATAAAATGGGCCACAATTTTTTTGTAGATGTCATCGTCACTTGATTCGGCAGCCATATTGTTTTATGGAAGAAGAAAAAAAAAACCCTTCAAAAATCTTCTTCTCCGAAATGGCTGAGCAGATCGAAGCGAAACTTTACACATATAACTGCCTACCCATGAGAACAAAAGGTTCACACATATGACGTCACAGGTCATTATGGTTTGGCAGCCATATTGGATTTAAGAAAATATTAAATAATGTTTTCTCTGGAACCGCTTAACGAATCGAAATGAAACTTCAAAGTTGTGATCTAGTAGTCATGGGGAATACATGTTTTAAATTTCAACTTGATTGGACACATAGTCTGGTGGGCAGAATTATTTATTTTATTGATCTGAGTTTTTGGGGGTTTTTTTGAATAAGACTCACTCGGCTGTACCTGGATGGGTTTTAGGGTAGAGGAGTAGCACCTGAAATGTGACTCCTATCCAGGTTCCTCCTGATGGCTTCATCTTTTCTTTTTGCTTGTTTGGGTTCCTTCTGATGACTCCAATGCAGGACTGCATCTATTTGGATTTCCATTTGATTTGAATTGAATTTATTTTAATCCCATTCTAAATTCAATTGAATAAATAATAATTAAAAAACGTCATGGGTCAGGGTCAGGTGTCAAATCAAAGCGGGGTTTCATCAAAGCGGGACGTCTTGGTACCCGGTCATCACTGCCAGCAGTTATAAAGTGGCAGTTCTAATTATGTCTCTTATTAATTATGTAACAAACTAGTACACAAAGCCACACAAACACTACACAAACACTACACAAAACAAGTCCTGGCAAGGGTCTGCAATGTCTGATTGCTCTTTTTCTTGTTTTGCATCGTTTTTGTTTATGGACCATTTACTAGCAATCTCAACATGACTGACCACAAACCAGCCAGCCTTCACCCTTTTCTTTCTACCTTCGATTTCCTTAGCTCCTTGAGTGCACCGGTGTTTAACTTGACTTGATTTGTCTACACTCAGATCTTTCCTCTTTGATTGATGTAACTGTTCCCTCTTCACCACTATGCTCATCGTCCCTTTGTTTCTTTTCTCATCTCTCACTAAAGGTGATGACCCAAATCAGTTGGCAGCGAATAACGAATGAGCTGGGCGAGCCAATTAAGTCGAATGTAGCAGTGTATAACCCCCAGCATGGCAAGTCGTATCCATCATCGGCACTCCGGGACAGGGTGCAGTTTCGCAATCAGGACCCCAAGGTAGACCCTTCTTTGGTGCTGTTTAATCCTCGGTCCTCTGACGATGGTCTGTACGTTTGTGAGGTGTCAACATTCCCGACAGGAAACGCTGATGCAAAGATCAACCTCACCATCATTGGTACGTGGTGTTTTTGTCACACCTGAGGTCCACATGCTCCTTTTATTATGTGTAGCTGTTGTTCATGTCAAACCTGTTGCATATCCTCAATGAAGTTGTTTGCATTGAGTTTTGACAAGTCCTTTTGTCATGTTTGCAGTGAAACCCAAGGTTAACATTTCCTTCATTCCACAACGTCTTGTTCTTGCTTCCGCGGGTCCACTCGAGGTCGCCAAATGTGTGGCTTCTGGTGGTCGGCCACCCGCTACTTTTTCTTGGACTGTCCCAACTGGGCTCAAATACGGTGAAAAAACCATGCTCACAACCGAGCCTGACAAGACGCAGACCGTGACCAGCACTCTGCAGGTGGTGGATGGAACGTGGCGAGTGAACGGGATGCTTGCCACTTGTCACGTCTCTCACCGAGCATTTGACCACCCTTACAACCTGAGGACCACACTGGAGGTCATGTGTAAGTTTGTCGGTTGATATTGCTCAATGTAATGTAATTTTATTTGGTCTCTGTTTTGAGGCCCTTTTTAAATGTGATTTGTCCAGCAGCAAATGGGCGGCTCCTGTTTACAAGTCGTTAATTTCAAAGTACACACAGCAGTGTTTCTACAATCTATATAATAATTCAGTATGGTGGACTTCGATTGAAACCTTTTAATTTGCAGAAGAAAACTGGAGCACTTTAGAATGGAATTGAAAAGGCAAATGACCTGAAGCATTGCGACGGTGGTAAAATGCATGACCATCCCCTGTCACTTTGAAGGCTAAATTGTGTCAAGTCACAGATCCACATGAGCAGTGTAGCCTTTAAAACATCATCACCCTCCCAAGCGGAATCCGACAGAGTGGAGAGCCGAGGTATGAAAAAAACGATGAAGATCGATAGCCGGCTCCTTCAAACCCAAAGCTGTGATGAAACCTCGTATTCTGCCAAGCCATGAAGGTTTGCAAATCGAAGGTGGCCTTGTCCCAAGCCGATGCGGACAGACTAGAGCTTGCAAAGATGTTGAGATTGGAGGCCAGCATTAACTTGGTTATGCGTGGACATTCACTCACCGTATGATGAAATCAAGCCGCCATGACCGGACTCTCGAGTCGAAGCCATATCCCGGCCCACGGAACCTTCAACGATGCACACGGAAGCTCATCGCTGTGTCAGGATAGGCCATGAAGGCAACTTGTGAGTGGACAAAGCAACACATGTACTCGAATGCAAGAAAGACAGTGTACAGTATATCTATGAAAGATTATCTGAATTTGAATGAAACGGTTGCAAGCAAATTACATTTTTGTGAAGATGCGGTTCCGTCCTATCGGTGGGCTACAAAACGTCAACTTTTTATCCTGGCAGAGGATTGCGCTCTACCAAGTGCCGTTCTAGTTCTGTTGATGCATTGATGCCATGCTGTAGAAATCTTTGTGACGACGAGGCAGTGATTTAATGTTTTGGAGTCTTCCTTGTTTATAAACTTGATACCGGGCAGATGTTCTTTGAACGTCCAAAGAGATTTATATCACCAGGTGACGAGGACTGTATGGCGGATTATTTTAAACATCACAACTCATTTCAATTGCATTACCCAGATGTTTTAAGGTCTGGTGGAGTAGTGATCCTATCTTCCAAGAGTTTGATGGAATTCCATGTGCGGATGAATGATTTAGTGACGAATTGGGTTGCGTGTGAGAATGTTCAAGATTGCTCACCAATTCACCGCCATGTTTGAACTCTCTGCACCAATGAAACACAATTATGCGAAAGATTCCCGCCGCCAAATCGTGCAGATGGTCTCCTGTGAATTTCAGCTCGTTTGATGATCTTCACAAGGAACTCGGTCGTAAACCTCTGGAGCACAGCACTCATGGTCATCGGCCACAGAACCCAGCATGTTTGTTTTACCCAGAATGCCTTGAGCAGTAGATGCAACTTCTTCACGGTAGACAACATCGGTGCACAGAATTTTGGCATCGAACCATTATATTTCCATCACGCAAAATTATTAACAAGATCACATCGACCTTCAACTGCAGTCCAGTTTTGCATCATCACGTGAATGGCTTGCCGTTGGTCAGCTGTGCAACGTTAGGATTACCAATTAAACACGAGTTGTCATTATTTCAACCAATCTCTTTATCAGTGTTCAGCTCTTTTTAGAATTGCTTTATTTATTTATTTTTTTGTTGTTGAAATAATTGGTGTGAAAACCAAAAGATGTCTCTTGCTGTTAGAATGAGCAGCTGCAGGTGTGAAAATGGCACAAGAACCGGGAATCTACTCCGCACTTCATTACCAAACATTCTTTTATTTCTTCGACATTCAGAAAAAAAATTTTTTTTTTAAAGACAAAGAAGCAATTTGGGATAGAACATGGGAATGCTATTTGCTTTCGCTTCTGGTGCTGCTCTTGATGCACAATGAAAAAATGAATCAAAGTATGATACGACAATGAAAAGGAAAAGTTTAAAAACAAAAACTCCATCGATGTTGAAATAACATTCAGGTGTGACAAACTGCACCACCACATCCGACGTGTTGATTGTGGGGCTGAAACACTGTCAGCTCTGGAGGTCGAGTGTGGAGACAACGGTGGTTCATGACAGGCTTAAAATGGAAAAGTCAGCAGGTGTTACATTATAAAGAAAATAAACAAAAGTAGTTGTTTTTTTTTGTAGAAAAGCTTCAAAACATCGCAGTAATGTTGAAGACTCCAGTACCTTGTGCGAGCCAAACTAAAATTGATGCCACGCGAGCGCCAGCTTTCACTCAAAATGGCTGTAGAGGGTGTGGTTGCCGGAGGAAGGTTAATGGCTCCAATAGACCAAATTATCAACACCCCCTCAACTTACCTGCTCCATCTATCCATCTATATTGGAGTAGAATATATTATATTATATAAATTTCTTTATGTATTTATGGTATAACATTGGGATTATACATTTTTAAAGAAGAAAGGCGCTTCCAACCAAAATAAACTAGATCTGCTGCGCTAATTTGAGCAATAAGCAAGAGCAGACCCCGGAGTCCACCCTTACCAATGTACCGACGGAGGAGAAGACCACGAGAATGAACCGTGTCTCACTGACCTTTGTACATATAAACAAACCAAAACATAATCTCTCGGTGCCAGAACTGAAGGCAATGAAAAGTTTGAGAAACAGGAAAGACTTCATCTTTACACCAGCAGACAAGGGCAGGGCAGTGGCAGTAATGGATAAGGAGTCGTACCATGGTTAAAATTCGCGTCACTACTGGAGGATGGTAAAATGTGTCAAGAACTACCTGATGACCCAACTTGAGCAGCAACGGTCCTTGAACACACGATGCCCATGCTAAAACGAGCATGCAGGCTCGGCACCCGGGACTACAATTGGCTTTACTGCAGCAACGGTCCTTGAACACACGATTGCCCATGCTAAAATGAGCATGCAGGCTCGGCACCCGGGACTACAATTGGCTTTACTGCAGCAATAGTTCAGCACCCAGACTGTATGGTCTTCCCAAGATCCACAAAGACAATGTCCCTCTGAGACCCATTGTGTCCTTGTTCATGCTCTGTCTTACCAATTGTCGGCTTCCTAGCACGATCGTTGGCAGACTTGTGGGAAAGACTGATAAAACAGTCAAGGACGGTGGTGAATTTGTCCAAAGGATGAGAGAGGTTAGAATTCAAGAAGATGAAATGATGGTATCTTTTGATGTGGTTTCACTTCTCACCAATATCCCGGCCGATCCAGCGGTGAGTGTCATGCTCGATCAGTTGAAACAATCTAACAATTGTAAAATAGCTTGTCAGAACAGCCAATTAACACTTGAGGACAATGTCAGCCTGCTGAAGATTTGTCCAAATAGCACGATCTTCATCTATGACGGTACACACGATCGACAAATATTTGGCACAGCGATGGGCTCACCGGTCTCTGCTGTTGTGGCTAACTTGGTGATGGAGGAACTTGAACAAAATATATTTGAGTCTCATGAGAATTGGCTCCCATGGTACTGGAACAGGTATGTAGATGACACCTTCGCCATTGTGCTTACAGACATGGTAGACCACCTACTGGGACAACTTGGCCGGGTATTCCCCAGCATTAACTTCACAATTGAAAAAGAAAGCACGTCGGCCTTTTTGAATGTGGAGGTTCAACGTTAAGCCTGATGGCTCCCTAAAGAGTTCGGTTTACAGGAAACCATCCCACAGCAGCAGATTACTGGATTTTAATTCCTGCAACCCAATCTCCCACAAACGCAGTGCAGTACGGACCTTGGCAGCTCAGGCATGGACGGTGTCATCTTCCAAAGCCGATGCAACTGAAGAAATCAGATTAGTTGGAGGAGTCCTGCTCAAAAATGGGTACAACAAGGGGATACTCCCCACCTTGGAAGAACCAACATGGACAGAATGGAAGGAGTCAGACACACTTGGGCAGTGTGTACTGCCATACCACCCAGGCCTTTCCGAAATGATTGGCAGGATAGTACGCAGTGCACAGATTGGTGTTGCCTACAAGCCTCTATGCACCATCCGTAATCCCATTTCAAAACTAAAAGACCCAATATCAACTGGTGATAAATCTGGAGTAGTTTACCATTCGTCGTGCAGACACTGGGACCAATTCTACATTGGTGAAACTGGAAGAAATTTAAAACAAAGGCTGGATGAACACGATCGAGCAATCAGGCTTGCAAAAGTGACCCAGTCAGCCATAGCACGTCATTGCCTGCAATCTGGCCATAAATTTGACTTTGATGGGACCCGTGTCCTAGACACGACGTGTAACAAACAACACAGATTGATATTGGAAGCATGGCACATGAAGAGCCGTGAGGGTGGTCTAACTGGGGAGAAGGTGGACATACCCACACAATACACACCTCTGATGCAAATGGTGCAAACGGCTGGATAGGGTGAGCACCAAACAACACTCAATCCCAAACACCACGTCCACATGTGCACAACACCGAACGAGAACACCCACACAACCAACACCTCATCATGCCCAACCCGGACACGAAACCAGTGCCCCGGAAACACAAAAACAACAAGAAGTACATACATGCTCACCCACACACATGCAACACCAGATCACATGTGAGTAAAAACGAAAAAAAGAGCAGAGCACCCCTTCAATTACGTGATTTGATGTTTATTTTCTTGAGGTTTGCAAAATATAAGCACTTCTCCATTTGACCTCACACACCGGCATGTGACCAGAAATGAGAGATCGCATTGGGAATGAAAACCGGACACGTGTCGAGGCTTGGGGTCGATTAGCTCAGGGTCCTGAGGAAGCTGCATGTGAAACGGGTGAAACGTCACCTGAGACCGGGTCTGCTCTTGTTTATTGCTCAAATTAGTGGAGTAGATCTAGTTTACTTTTTGGTTGGAAGCACCTTCTTCTTTCAAAAAAAAAAAAACATTTCATATATATTTTGGGCCGGGGGTCGGTGGCGAGAACGACCACTAGGTGGGGAAAGCTTGCGTCATCTCCCACCAAACTCCCCGGAATCGTAGGCCGTTGCTCAGATAACTCCGCGAGCCGGCGGGTCGTTTAACTGACCGTGGTCGCCAATATTTCACACGCTTACGTCATGAGTCTGTTTGTCTATAACCAATTTACCTAATTAACTACGCGGTTTTGACTACCGGGGAAACCACGCCCTCGGCACGTTTGCTCGAACCGGGTCACTCTACCGACTGTGTGTGAGTTCCAACTACCGACTACCAACTCCGGTTTGGGTGCAGCTGAGCAGAAACTTCCAAAGCAGTGCCACTGGAATGAATGATTTATCGGGATAAACCCCGCCTAAACTCAGATCCGAACCATGCTGGACCAATTCAAGAAGGGACAGAAACGGATTGGGAACATTTCTATCAAGTTTTATTTACAGTAAATGAAGACACAAAGCAAGACTTAATGCGAATATGCAAGAAGTATTTACAATAATCCAAAAACACTTATTCAGTTCTACTTAAAGACGGGCCCACACGCAGACACACACACAAAATGAAAAGAAACCCAGTTCTTTATTGGACCCTCGCAGCTGAGGAGAGAGACCAGCTGGGGGTCAGAGTTCGGTTGGGTACCTGGCCGTCGGAGAAAGGGGGGACTCCGTGCTGCGGCACTGACAATGGTCGCTGGTTTGGTCCCCAGTCGCACGTGTGGAACTCGAGGTTCGTGGTGGAGCTCAGATGGTGAGTAGCGGGGTCACGGAGGGGGGTCAGGGTCGGTCTTTCCTTCCTTGTAGAGGGCCAGCAGAGACACGTTCGCCGCCTCGACGACCTTCGTAACAGCAAAAACCCTTTCGTGACAGCAAAAACCCTCCAAAACTCTCCAAAAAGACCCACCAAAACTCTCAAGACCCCCAAACGACTCCAAGACCCAAAAAGACTCCTGCCTCAGAGAGTGCTCGGAAATTTATGGACCTCCTCAGCGGGGAGGGGCCTTGGTGAACCACACCTCGCTGTCCGCCTTTGATTGGACAGGGTCCCACGGCATACCTTCCGGGTGGGGCCTTGGCCCTGCCGGGAAACCCCTGCCCTCTTCCATGCGGGTTCATACTTGACGAGTAACAGTATCAACGCTGCAACGGCCCCTGCCGGGAAACCACAGCCACTCTTCCACGCGGGTTCATACTTGACGAGTAACAGCATCAATGTTGCAAAGGTTGTAGTGAAAGAGTTACAACGTTCGTGGGAGCCGAGGAACCGGACCGTGAGATCTTGCCTTGGCACGTCAGGGTGCGAGAAGGCAGCTGGTTGGTGGTGGATCGTGATGGGCTGAGGGTTCATGCAGATTGGGATGTTGTTAGATGGCTTGTTAGATGTAACAACTAACTAAAAGAAATTGCAAACGCACGCCTTTGATTCTCCCACTAGACAAAAGGAAGGGGATCTGACTACACACATACTTAACGACATAACTGACTTTTGGGACATCTGTATGTTGAATGCAAATGGTTTCCAGATCCGTAACAATATATATATTGTTGCGAATTCGCGCCGTCGGCGTGCGATCGGCCACAGCGACTCGAACCGCGACCGCCTCGCCCACCGGACGGACAATTCAGTCGTGACCCTCCGGCTAACGCCGGGATCCAGTCACGGGTGGGCCTTTCGACCTCACCACAATCGTGCCAATCGGCACCCGCGTAGGATAGGGTTGTTCGCCAAATTCGACCTACCTAAGTACCCACGCGGATGGTAAACCGGGCGATCGTACCTCGCCGCAGGTCGACTCCGGACACGGCCGCTGGGGCGGGCCGTTCCGTACTATCGGGATAACCGAGCGGTGTTATCGTCGACCTCGACGGTTCAGATTATTTACCGGGCGTTTTGCACCCACTACGAACCCTTTACGTGAAGCAGGATGGAGGTTCAATTAAGAAAAGACGAAGCGAAACGGGAAAACAGTTCACACAATGCACATTTATTTCCGGCACACGGAGCACACCTATAGCACACGTAAAGCAAACAGCATGTATTTACATCACAATAAGCGATCGCACATATATCACATTGAACAAAAGAAATGCACATATAAGAGAAGTTAAAACCGACTACACGACACACGGACCACTTATACAGTTACTACCTTACAAGACACGGCGCCACAACACGCATTCACACCGAAGCAAAGAAAAGACCCCTCACAGGCAAGGGAGTCAGACTGGGCCCGTGGGCCTAATGCGCGTGGAACCTGGATGAGCGGCCAGGCCCACGAGACCGAAGGGTCCTACCCGCGCCCTCGTGGCGAGCCGCAGAATGTCGCTGCACGGCGGTTCCGTGGGCACCTGCTGGTGTGGGTGGGAACGGGGCCCCTTGTCGCACTCTCTCAGCGCGGGGGAAAAGGGGGGAATTGTTGATGCTCTGGGGAGGGAGTATGGCTGGCTCACTCGAATCCCGCGACGCGAGCCTCCAGGTCCACCTCAGCCGTTCGCCTCCGCAGCCGTCTGCCCCACCGATCTCGCCTCGCCGATCTCCTGTTCCACCGATACTGCTCACGATCCTGCTCTACTGGCTTCGCCCACGATACTGCTCAACTGGCTGCTCCACCGACACTCCTCGATACTCCTCGATACTGCTCTACTGGCTGCCCACGCGATACGCTCACTGGCTCGCCCCACGATACTGCTCAACTGGCTCGCCCCACGATACTGCTCAACTGGCTCTTCCACCGACACTCCTCGATACTCCTCGAGCTCCTCACTGAGCTCGCTTTTTATCGGCTTCGGGAACCCACCATATGCAAATTATCGGATCCAAACGACCTCAGGGGCGGAGCACGCTCGCCGATTGGAACGGAGAAAAAGGGGCGTGTATCATTCCTGATCCTCAAATTTGCATATGCCGATTTTCGTCAGGCGCGTCTGGAGGCGGGGCCTAGCCGCCCCGCGCTTCCTGATTGGGTGGATCAGATGTGGGCGTGCATCATTCCTGATCCGAATTCTCCTCAGAAAACCCCGCCATCTGCACTCGCGTCTCGCGTGTCTCGCTGAAGACAGCTCGACGCTCGGCGCCCACAGGTGGTGCGGGAATGGCCGTAGAGAAGGTGGTGGAGGGTTTCGGCGGTGTCCGATGGCCATGGTGCTGTTTGGAATGGCGTGATGTGAGGTTTTGCGGTAGCGAGTGGTGAAGGTAGGTTTTGCTGCTGGCGTTGTTGTTGTTGTTGGCGTGGTGGCTCAAACAAAGGTAGAACAGAAAAGCGCCTAACTCAAAGGATCGCAGCCCGAATGAATCACATTAATCCCTCTATACAATGGGTTTGGGCTAACTACACATGTACTTAAGAAATATATCTCACCTACGGGACCTTTATGGTGTTTGCGAATTTCCAGAGCCGTAACATACCCCCTCCCCTTTTTACAGACTCGTCCCGAGTCGTCAAATTATCGTGTGCCATCATGGGTAGTTCTCCCCTAGTACGTTTTACCTACGGATCCCTGAGTGCGACATTCATGGTATTCGTGTCCCCAAAATAAATAACCTGAGGGCTGAGTAACTAACTAAACAAACTCACTCACACGGACGACTTAAATAAAATTGCGGCGCTAACACATACATGCGGGGGCGCACTCATATTTACAATACAACTTAACACCTTAACTTACAAATTTTACACTAAACCATGGCCCAGGATCAATGGACTCTGCAGGAAAAAGGAGAGTCAAAAGGAAACCGGTGCACGGGCCGCCACTGCAGGCCCGTGTTGCAGCTGCCAACAGGACAGTTCCTGCAGCTTGCAAACTGTTGCTTGCGGATCCTGGCGCGCATGGAAATGAACAGGGGGGTGCAAAACAAAATTGAACGGGGCTGGTGAACAGGGGCAGTGGGCATGACATGGCAAAGGTAAAGGCAACATAGCCTGCAGAAAAGGCCGTTGCAGGCAAACACAGCCGGCAGACGAACTGGCCGGCACAGGCCCTGCAGCAAAAACAGCCGTCGGACGATCCGGCCGGCACAGGCCTTGCAGCAAAACACAGCAGACGATCCGGCCGGCACAGGCCTTGCAGAAACAACCAGCCGATGAAGTTGGCCGGCACAGGCCCGCAGCACACAGCCGCAGACGATGAAGTTGGCCAGCCTTTGCCTTGCAGTGGAGGTTGGTGGAGGGAGTGCTGGTGGTTGGCCACACAGAAGGTGGACTCGGACCTACCCTACCTGTCTCCCTCCCACTATCGCCTTTGCCTGTCACTGTCCATACCCACCCCCTTAATTTGTAAAAACCAATTTAGCCCCCAACTTATTTTTTTTTTTGTTGTTTTTATTTTCACCCTCTTTATCACTATAAATCGTCCCCTAACCCCTTTATCGTCCTTGTTCGGCTAACCTATCGTCCCCTAGCCTACTCCCAACCCTACGTTCCCTTCCCGGAGGGGAATGAGGGAGAGCTAGCGTCCTATGCCGAGGCCCAACCAAGCCTCAAGATGGCCTCCCCAGATCTCAGCGATCTAACCCAAAGTGGGTCCAGCGGCCCACAACGAGAGCGAAGGGATGGATGGTGCGGAGGGGTACACTTCCTAATCTACCCTAACCATTTAACTGTTAAACTACCCCGGGGCTTTCAACAAGCGCCTCTCGCTTAATCTATTGGTTCTAAAACCCAGATTCCCGTCGCCTGTGTTGGTGTCCTTACAGTTTCGGGCCTCGCCCTCGAATTTTCCCTCGTGCCCTTGCACGGTCTCATGGCTGGGACGCGTGGCTCCCTTTGGCAGGCACGACCCTCTGCCGATTCTCCAACAATGGCACCCCCGGGCACTACACTGCCTCCGAGCCTACCAGCTCCCTAAACACCGGGGAGTGCCCCCATGGCAACTCCCTGAAACGCACACGTGGCAGGCTGGCGCCCCGGGCCCTTTCCGAGGGTCACCCGTGCCCACGACACTGCCCACGCGGCCAACGGCGCTCCGGGCCCCGCACCAAGCGGGCGCACCCGTGCCCACTACGCTAACCCGGCCCCCCATGGGCCCTTGCCTCCCACGGCCGACTAGCCCGGTGCCCGGGGTACCCACTCAGCGATACTCACCGTTCGCAGCCACGTCCCAGCCCGTCAACAGGGCTCCTGCACCCTCCAAATGGGTATCGAGCCTACTCTCCCACCAACAACAAAACGACCTCCATTTTTATCAATTTGACTAACCCAGCTAACTCACTCTGCACTGACCCCGGGGTCCCTTGGGCGGGAGTCACTCCTCCCCCCAATCACTCATCGCACCATGCATTCCACATTCGCTCCATTCACACAGCCCGCTGGCCTCACTCACTCAACATGTACTCTCCTCACAACTTTCCAACACACACACATCGCTGAATCCTGCCATCCTTCTAACTACCTCCCCTAACTAACTCGTGCTCCCACGTCATCCCTTAAACTACAGCACGTCCCTTTTAACACTACGTAGCTGAACTACGTCCCCTCTACACACTCAAAGTCGTCACTGTCCTCAAACCAATAAAAAGCATTTCCCCACCCTAAATCTCACTAAAATCCCTCTACCTAATCCATTCACGGGCCCCATGAGGACTTACCCCTGCCCATGGAGCCGGTCTAACTAACACTAACCCTTCCCCCTAACTCGTGCCATCCTATGCCCAGGCAGGGGGGTCTTTCACCCCTTACCCGGGAATCCTGTTCACCCGAAAGCGAGGCTTGCTTCCGTTAATTTTGTATTTCCAATTATGCGCAGCACCAGCGCGGCAACTCACAGCCTGCGCTCTTGCACCTTTCCCATGACGTCATGCAGCTGCACGTGTACTCGTCCCTCTTGGACGGTACCATCCGGCAGGGATTCACCCTTGCCGGATTCCAACCCCACGTGCAGCCATGACGTCACCCTGCGCACCCCCAAAAACAAACCTCGCACTCCAGGGGTCCCCACGCGAACACATGTGCTCTGCCCGTTGGAGCTTAACACACGCTCGCGTGGAGAACCCATCCGGTCCAAATCCGTTTACCTGCCTAGACTTTGCCGTCCGCGGATCGGCAACATCCACCGCTGGCGTTTCCGGACCGGGCTTCACTCCCGCAAGCGAGCACGTGGGGGTCTCGTGCGTTGCACAGCACGGACCTCGCGCTCGCTGCTGGGTGAACCCGGCACGGTCCCCACAACAGCTACGGCCGCTACCCGGCCTTTGTCCCTCTGTCGCCGTCGTCTCCGTTCCACCCACGCACACCTGCGTGTTACGACGCACAGACTCCACTCCAACACCACTCACATTCACACCGGAGACGCGGCTGCATGCTCACGCATGCCGACCGACATCTCCCTCACATACAGAGACCTCACACACACGTCTCCCTCACACGGACCCTCTCACTCACACCCAACCTTTCACCTGCCCAGGGGGTCTCACTCACACCATGCGTGCCGGAAAGCACGCATCTCCGCACACTCGCAAACACACACCCCTGCACAACACACTGGGGATTCGTGTCCCCACAAGGGTTCCCGGGCCTCTATACCCCCAAGCTACACGTGCACCTATCCACAGCACTCGTCCCTTCAACTCCGCTTGGCACGACCGAACCCACCTGGTCGTGATTCGCCTCAAGGGGCATACTTCCTCCCCTCGTTCCTGGAGGCGGCCATCCAGCTGCTCACACCGGGTCCCTACCCAGTCCGCGAGCTCACCCCCATTATCCTCTACTACTTCTGTGTGTGTGTGTTCTGTTCCTTTAACCCGTCATTATCATGCAGTCTCTCCTCTATTTTCTCTACCTCCCTGGTCTCTATACATCTATTAGTTTCTGTTTCTTTCTGGAGTTTTTCCATCTCTCTGGATTTCAATTTTATTCTCTCCTTCAGTTCATTAATTTCAAACTCGTATAGTTTTTTTTCTCTCCCACTCTTCCTCATGCTCCTCTCTTCCAATCTCATCGTTTCTCCAATTGGCTCATTTCCTTCCTGTGTTTCATTCGCTGCTCTCTCATTACCCTTCCTTGCTTCCTCTCCTGTCCTTCCTTCTCCAGTTTCATGGTTTGCTTCATTTGGTTAATCTCTTTCTTGTTTCAGTTGCTGCTGTCTCATTACTCTTCCTTGTTTCTTCTCCTGTCTTTCCTTCTCCAGTTTCATGGTTTTCTTCATGTGGTTAATTTCCCTTTTGTGTTTCATTCGCTGTTCTTTGTCTCCCTCTTCGCACTCCAGCCTCGCCTTTTCTTTCAATTGGTCAACCTCGGCTTCATGTTCTTTTTGTTTCTATCCCATTGTCCTCTCGTTCTTCCCTCTCCAATCTCGTTGTGTCCTTCCATCTCCTCATTTCTCCTTCCTGCTTCATTCGTGCTCCTTCAACTTCTCCTCGTATTCCAACTTATTTTTTTCCTTTTGTCGTTCAGTTTCAAATTCATACTCTTTCAGTTTTCTATTCCACTGTCTTTCTTGTTCCTCGTTCTGCAATCTCGTTATTTCTTTCAACTGACAGACTTCGTTCTCCTGTCGTAATCCTTGTTCTTTCAGGACTCTTTCTTGTTCCTCATTCTGTAATCTCGTTATTTCTCAACTGACTGACTTCGTTCTCCTGTTCGTAATCCTTGTTCTTTCAGGACTCTTTCTTGTTCCTCATTCTGCAATCTCGTGGTTTCCTTCCATTGATCGATTTCCTTCTTCTGTCTCATTCGTTCTTCCATCATTACTCTTTCTTGCATCTCATCCCCAATCTGGCCTTTGCTTCCAGCTGTTCGATCTGTACAGCGTGGTTCCTTAACGTTTCATTCTCCGTTCTCGTTCTTTCCTCTCTCAACATCCTCAGCTCGTTTTGTAACTCAGAAGCTTTCTTTTCCAATTCCTTTCTCATCTCCGCACACTCCAACTTTGCTTTGGCTTCTAATTGTTCAATCTGCTCAGTGTGGTTCCTTAACGTTTCATTCTCTGTTCTCTTCCTTTCCTCTTTTAACATCTTCAGTTCGTCTTGTAATTCCGTCTCTTTGTTCTGGTGTTTCTGTAACTCAGTTTTCTTCTCCAATTCTTTTCTCATCTCCGCACACTCCGACCTTGCTTTGGCTTCTAACTGTTCTTCCATCTTGCCCTTGTGTTTGTCTATCAGTCTTCCCAGTTCCTCTGTCTCCGTTTTTACACTCCAGTCCCAGCTTATCAACTTCTCTTCGTCATGTCTTGAAGTCTTTTCTCACACTCCACTATTTTTATTTCCTTCGTGCACGTCTCCGTCACCCCAATTAATTTTCCCTCTCGGTTACCGTCACTTTTTCCGTCACCTTCACGCTTCTCGCCCAACACGTCTCCCGAATTATTTTTTCCTCACCCGCCTTCACCGCGGGCCTGACAACCGTTGCACCCCCTCCCAGCTCGTTCGCTCCCACACGTGGCGTCGCCATTACGCACTTCGCTGTTGTTGCCTTCATGCCCGCCTGCAGGCTCCGGCCCATTTGCTGCGTTTCACCCCGCATTCTTTTATTTCTTCCTTCATTTCGTTTTTGTTTGTTTCCATTTTGAGTGCGTTTCATCCATTTTTTCGTTCAATTCGTTATTCATTCCTTCCATTTTGAGTGCGTTTCCATCCATTTTTTCGTTCAATTCGTTATTCATTCCTTCCATTTTGTTTGTGTTTGTTTCCATCTGCTTGTTCACTCCTTTTATTTCGTTTTTCATTTCGTTTTTCATTTGTTCCAGCATGGCGATAGCCGGGCCACGTCGGGTGCACTCAGCTGAGCCGATGCGGCCAGGATCGGGGGGTCTTGGTGGAGAGGGGAGGGAGGTGTTATACACGCGGCCTCTGCCGCCGCCCACCCATTTCGGGCCCTGGATTCGTTTGGGGGGAAACTGTTCCTGCACACCAATGTCCTGCTCGGCGTCGACATCCTGGACCATGGATTCTACATCACTAACACATATACATCTCTACTACCCCCGGCTCCCGCTCCCTTGAAGACGCCATCTATTCCACGTAAGGGGTTAATTTAATCGCTCGTAATTTAGAGGGAATCGGGGGTCGCTCCTCCTGAACCGATTCCCTATGAATTTAGCTTGGAGACGGGAGGGATTTGAATCCCACTCCTGACACCAGTGTTGCGAATTCGCGCCCGTCGGCGTGCGATCGGCCACGCGACTCGAACCGCGACCGCCTCGCCCACCGACGGACAATTCAGTCGTGACCCTCCCGGCTAACGCCGGATCCAGTCACGGGTGGGCCTTTCGACCTCACCACAATCGTGCCAATCGGCCACCCGCGTAGGATAGGGTTGTTCGCCAAATTCGACCTACCTAAGTACCCACGCGGATGGTAAACCGGGCGATCGTACCTCGCCGCAGTCGACTCCGGACACGGCCGCTGGGCGGGCCGTTCCGTACTATCGGGATAACCGAGCGGTGTTATCGTCGACCTCGACGGTTCAGATTATTTACCGGGCGTTTTGCACCCACTACGAACCCTTTACGTGAAGCAGGATGGAGGTTCAATTAAGAAAAGACGAAGCGAAACGGGAAAACAGTTCACACAATGCACATTTATTTCCGGCACACGGAGCACACCTATAGCACACGTAAAGCAAACAGCATGTATTTACATCACAATAGCGATCGCACATATATCACATTGAACAAAAGAAATGCACATATAAGAGAAGTTTAAAACCGACTACACGACACACGGGCCACTTATACAGTTACTACCTTACAAGACACGGCGCCACAACACGCATTCACACCGAAGCAAAGAAAAGACCCCCTCACAGGCAAGGGAGTCAGACTGGGCCCGTGGGCCTAATGCGCGTGGAACCTGGATGAGCGGCCAGGCCCACGAGACCGAAGGGTCCTACCCGCGCCCTCGTGCGAGCCCGCAATGTCGCTGCACGGCGGTTCCGTTGGCAACCTGCTGGTGTGGGTGGGAACGGGGCCCCTTGTCGCACTCTCTCAGCGCGGGGGAAAGGGGGAATTGTTGATGCTCTGGGGAGGGGTATGGCTGGCTCGCTCGAATCCCGCGACGGCAGCCTCCAGGTCCACCTCAGCCGTTCGCCTCCGCAGCCGTCTGCCCCACCGATCTCGCCTCGCCGATCTCCTGTCCACGATACTGCTCACGATCCTGCTCTACTGGCTTCCCCCACGATACTGCTCAACTGGCTGCTCCACCGACACTCCTCGATACTCCTCGATACTGCTCTACTGCTCGCCCCACGATACTGCTCAACTGGCTCGCCCACAGTACTGCTCAACTGGCTCGCCCCACGATACTGCTCAACTGGCTCTTCCACCGACACTCCTCGATACTCCTCGAGCTCCTCACTGAGCTCGCCTTTTTATCGGCTTCGGGAACCCACCATATGCAAATTATCGGATCCAAACGACCTCAGGGCGGAGCCACGCTCGCCGATGGACGGAGAAAAAGGGGCGTGTATCATTCCTGATCCTCAAATTTGCATATGCCGATTTTCGTCAGCGCCCGTCTGGAGGCGGGGCCTAGCCGCCCCCGCTTCCTTATTGGGTGGATCAGATGTGGGCGTGCATCATTCCTGATCCGAATTCTCCTCAGAAAACCCCGCCATCTGCACTCGCGTCTCGCGTGTCTCGCTGAAGACAGCTCGACGCTCGGCGCCCACAGGTGGTGCGGGAATGGCCGTAGGAGAAGGTGGTGGAGGGTTTTCGGCGGTGTCCGATGGCATGGTGCTGTTGGAATGGCGGTGATGTGAGGTTTGCGGTAGCGAGTGGTGAAGGTAGGTTTTGCTGCTGGCGTTGTTGTTTGTTGGCGTGGGTGGCTCAAAACAAAGGTAGAACAGAAAAGCGCCTAACTCAAAGGATCGCAGCCCGAATGAATCACATTAATTCCCTCTATACAATGGGTTTGGGCTAACTACACATGTACTTAAGAAATATATCTCACCTACGGGACCTTTATGGTGTTTGCGAATTTCCAGAGCCGTAACAATATATATATAATATAATTATATAATATATATATATATATATATATGCGGACCCAGGGTCAGGGTGAGAAGACAAGGGGGGGGTGGAAGCTATCTCGGGTTCCCACCAGACTCCGAATTGCACACAGATAACTCCGTGATGCGGCAAGTCCTAACAGACCGTGAACGCCAATAACTCAACCATGTGACTTAGGGTCCTTCGTCTAAGGTGTAACGGACTGTAACCGATTACCTAAAATAATCACGTGACCTAATTACCGGGGGCACTTCCTCGGACGCCTTGACCGAACCGGGTCACCTTACCGGGTCAGATGCAGCCGAGCAACACTGCCAAGGAATGTACCGGCTACAAGGAACGGATCGTTGGGAATAAAGTCCCGGCTAGGCTAGGATACCAACCATGCTGGATCAATGAAAGAAAAGACAAAAACGAGCTGGGAACATTTCTACACGATCATTTATTAACAGGCAGGCAAGGAAAGATATGTGGCAGAATGAAAAGATTTATTGTTGTGTGTAAGCAGGGACAGAAAAGAAATTTGTGAGGTGGACAGCAAGGCAAGCAACTTCAAACAGACGCAGAGCAGATTTATACCGATATATCTTCCACAATCTTAACTTAAAGCTCGGACTAGCGCCATTACATACAAACACACACACACACACAACAAAACCTGATAAAGAGGAGTTAATTAGAGGAAAGGGAGGAGATGAGGCTAACAGTCTCATGATACCTTGCACGGTTGACCGACCGTGCTACCCAATACGTTTTGGGCGGATGTCCCAGAACGATCCCTCCTTGAGAGTTGCGCATCGTCTCCTGCTTGGCTATGGTGCTGGCGCCGCGAGTGCACTGATCCAGAGAAAGGGCGAGGCTGTCTCGGCGTGAGGGAGGACGTTAGGTGGAGCCAGCGCGCGAGGTCAAAGGTCGAGAGACAGGCAGATGAAGGAGGCAGATCCAGACGCGAATGTAGGGATTCCAGAGATAGGAAGGCAGAAATAAGAGTGAGTGGGGGAGTGCAGACGGCTGGCGGAGCAGCAGTCGCATGCAGAGATCGATCCAAGGCCAGACAAAGAGGACATCGATGGACGGCTTCATGATCCTCCTTTTATAGGCCCGGCGGTGCAGGGTGGGGGTGATGACCCAAAGGATGCATCGTCACCCGAATCGGGTGCTCCCTTGGACCCCGGACACTGCGCGACCGGCCGCTATGCCGGAAGCGGCCTTTTTTTACATCTGGCGAGACATCGCCGAGCTGTGGAATTGTCTTGCTCTGAAAACCGCGACATGAACCACCCCTGCACCGAACTCCAGGGCCATGCTCTCTGCGAGGCTGAGGGCTGCGCCGGTCAATGCGCCCCTCGTGGCATGCCACGCGGCCGAGCAATCTGGGCTGTGCATCGCGCCTCTGCTTGGTGGCGGCTGCATCGAGGCGGAGGTGCGCGAAGATATTGGTGGCCGAGGTGGCAAGCGAAGATCGATGGTAAGAGCCGTTGTAAACCAGCACGCAGACTAAAAGATGTGTGCATGCGCGTCCTGTGCAGTGCGATGGTAATTATCACGCGGCTGCGCACGGGTCCGCTATCGTGCATGCGGTTATTTATCACAGTGGTCTGTGGTGATCCTCACAGGCGGCTGCCTGAGCGCGTGCTGGCCCCGATCGTGTCATGGATTTAAGGAAAGGATTGGATATAATTATGAGATGCAGATTTGGGTTGAAAAGAGCGTGCCACCCACGTCTTGTACAGCATTGGGATTTAATGTATGGTTCTACTATTCCCCTAGACAGTATTCTTGTGGCGGAGGGGTTTTCCATCATGTGTTTATGCTTTTTGGTCTCCGCGAGGACATTCATACGTACCGTGCGCGGCGGCCTCGCTGATGGCGGAAAGGAAGAAAGAGGTATAATCAGACCGAACTATGAGACCCACACAACGTACTTCATCCCGTTTACCCATTAGACATGAGGGAAAGGTCTAACTGCACATATATTTATGAAATAACTGTCTGGGATCACTGTATGTTGGGGCCATTGCCTTAGACGCATGCAGTTTTCAGAACCGCAACAATATATGTGTATGTGTATATATATATATATATATATACATACACACACACACATCAGACACACCCCTGACTTATGGTGAACATCGCAGAGGATTATGTCTCACATGGTATAACCGCATAATGTCCAATGGAATTGGGGAGTGCTCGTCACACTCCGTGTGTGTATGTGTGTTATAAAATTGTGTATATATATATATATATATATATATATATATATATATATATATATATATATATATATACATACACTTTCAATGCACAAAACATGAGGAACTCCTGCTGTTTCCATGAAATAGACATCATGTGAATCAAGGTGAAAGCTATGATCCTTAGGCCTAAGTCACATTTGGCACGGCGCCGTGGGGTCTCCAAAATCTACGGCCACTAGCAATATACGGCGGCCGCAGTATTTCACCGGTCACACAATGTAGCAGTCACATATGTTTTTATTTTTCGTGGAGCCGCACGGCGTATTTAGAAATTGTGGAGACCGAAACCATCGGGGTCCCTACGGTCTTTGATTTGATGTCGCACGGTGACCTTAGGGCGTCCCTGTGGTGGCCATAGAATTTCAAGGCTGACGCAAGGTAGCCTCAAGGTGCCCGCAAGGCGACCGCAGGGGGGGGCCCTAAGGCAAACGTGCGGCCAGACGGACGGTAACGAGTGGGTTCATTTTTTTAATTTTTTTTTTACCAGTTTTTTTTTTTTCGGCTTGTCGAATTGCTACGGCGAACGTCGAAATTAAAAAAAGTTATAACTCCACGTTATAATTCCACAGCGACCCCTACGCGCCTGTAAAAGATAGCAAACGGCGTAGGGCCACCCTGAGGCCACCGCAGAAACTCTGTGGCCGCCGCACGTTTCTGTCAATTCAGAGGGCGTACAGCCACCATATCCTTGCCGTAGAGCACATGAGACTTAGGCCTTAGTGATTGCACCTGTTAAATCCACTTAAGTCAGTGTCGATGAAGGGGAGGAGAGAGGTTAAAGAAGGATTTTTAAGCCTTGAGACATGGATTGTGAATGGGCAAGACAAAAGATTTAACTGCCTTTGAACTGAGTATGGTAGTCGGTGCCCGGCGCACCAGTTTGAGTGCATCAAGAACTGCAATGCTGCTGGGTTTTTCACGCTCAACAGTTTCCTGTGTGTTTCAAGAATGGTCCGCCACCTATAGGACATCCAGCCAACGGCAGGCTCGTGGTCGAAAACGGCTCGATGATGAAAAGGGCCAAAGGAGACTGACGTGAATTGTGCAGAGCAACAGACGGACTACAGTTGGTCAACTGACATTCCAGTTCAACATTGGTGCTGAAAGACCCGTGAAAGAATGCACAACTCATTGTACCTTGACACAAATGGGGTATGGCAGCCGACGACCGTACAGAGTTCCACTTCTTTCAGCAAAAAAAACAAGAACCTACAGTTGCAGTGAGTTAAGGAATGGAAACACTGGACACTGGAGGATTGGAAAAACATTGCCTGGTCTGATGAATCCAGGTTCCTGCTGTGTCACGCTGATGGGTCCCTTCGTGTACAGCCTTTTTGGCTGCTGGTTGCATAATTGGTTAGGGGCGTGGCTGCGCTGCTGATGCAGTGTCCCTATTACCAGTACATTGGTGCTCATTTTTCCGACCTTAGAAGGATGACAGGCTGAATCAACCCCCTGGTGTTAATTCAGCAGCCATTGGGGCTTGAACTCAGGACCCTAGGATCTCAAGCCACCACCCTAACCGCGAAGCCAATGCCAGGCTGTGCTGATGCCAGAGGACAATGCCAGGGAGGACTAGGGTATGGAGAAAACCACATAAGTACATTCATCCATCATGCCATGTGTCAACATTGCAGGTTGGTTGTGGTGGTGTGATGGTGTGGAATGTGTTTTCATCGCATACATCGGGCCCCTTGATAAAAGTTGAGCAACATTTGAATGCCACAGGATATCTGAACACCATTGCCGATCAGGTGCATCCCTTCATTGCAGCAGTGTATCCATCTGAGAATGGATTTCTTCAGCAGGATAATGCCCCATGCCACAAGGCTAGGATTGTCCAGGAATGGTTCCACAAACATGACGGTGAATTCAGCTTACTGCAGTGGCATACCCAGTCACCAGATCAATCCAATTGAGCATCTGTGGGATGAGATTGAACGAGCTATTCGGAGTAGAGTTCCACGACCATGCATGGTGTTGGCTTAATGGTTAGGGTGGCGAGCTTAGGATCCTAGGGTCCTGAGTTAAAATCCCGCTTGGCTGTTGAATTAATACCAGGTGGGGGTGACTCAGCCTGTCGTCCTTCCAAGGTCGGCAAAATGAGTACCAGCTTGCTGGGATGAATTAAGCCATTTAAATATCCTGCGTCGGAGTGGCGACCCATCCAGGATTGTGCCCAATAGCCCAGGAGACTGCTTTGGCAGCACCAACGCTCTGCATAGAGTATGGTCCCAATGGATGGATGGACGGATCCACTACCAGCCAACTTGAGTCAACATGGGCCAACATCCTTGTGGGACGCTTTTGATACCTTGTCCAGTCCATTCCCCGACGAATTGAGGCTGTTCTGAGGGCAAAAAGGGGTGCAACTCAATATTAGGAAGGTGTTCCTAATGTTTTCTACACGGAGTGTATATACTGGGTGAATGAGAATAATGTATAAACACTTTTGAAGTGCTGTGTTATAGAGATGCCATGATTTATCCGTATGAAAATTTCTGCATCATATAGTTAAGGCAAGCACTTAACATTCCAATTTTATTTTCAGCGGAACATCTGACCGATCGACATGGAAAATAATCAGCTCGCATCTGAGCAGATGAAAAGCATCTCAGTGTTTATACATCATTCTGATTCCCCCTGTACATACAAGAAATACAAAACATTTTTTTTCAAAATGTAAAATGATGTAGGAATGATTTGTCAAAAAGAATGAAAACGAGGTCGGGATTATCACGTGGTCGGGAAACCATCGAATGAATGAAAACGAGGTCGGGAAACCATCCCGACATCTTTCTTTGAATAATGGTTGTGCCTGTCCATCCGTCCGTCCATTTGCAATGATAGTGCATGTTGATTCTTTCCATGTACGAATTTATCCAGTGATGTATGAAACGGTTAACGCACATGCACATACACACAACTTGCATTTGAAATCTATCATGTCAGAACAACTGTACACACAAAGGCACAACAAGGTTTGTGTAGTAATCTGCCGGCACGTTTGCAGCAGTTTCAATATCCCAGTTCCAGAAAACTTCCGGAAACGCAAGCCAAAAGCAATCATTGAAAACGAGGACATGATGCTCATGTACGACCTGATGATCCCATCCAGCGTGAACATGGAAAACAAAGCACTGCGACCAGACGTAGGACTCAGATAGAAAAAGATAAGGCATTGTTATTAACTGAGGTTTCAGTACCCAGTGATTTTTGTCTATATAACACAGAAATCAAGAAAATGACCAAATATCAAGATCTCAAGAATGAAGTGAAAAGATCCTGGAAGCTGAAGAGCAACACAATTATACCGGTGATAATTGGAGCAATATGAGTGATGAAGAAGAACCTCACAAAGATCCGACAAACCATCCCTGGGAACATTACCACAAACGAATCGCAGTTGGAGGCTGTCCGGGGCTCGGTGACGATCCTCCAAAGGGCCTTTAGGACAAAATTCTGAAGACAAGAAAATTTCACAACTTGTACCATGAATCATGATCCTTCACCAAAAACAACGGTGGATACTTCAAATCCTGGGAGGGCTCTGTTTCACCTTCTGAAACCTAAATTATGGAGATAACAACGAATGACGCACACTCACACATACGATACATAAACACACACTTGAGCAATTGTTTGTGGTGTCTGTGAACCCAAATCTAGAGAGAGATAGAGATTTATTTTGTCATTTGCAGGCACAACCATTATTCACATGATTATCTCTCTTGTGACCATCCCGATCTTGTTTACATTCTTTTTGGCATACCATACATCCCTTTACATTTTAAAGAAATGTTTTTCATTACTTGTTTCCGTGCTTTTTAAATATGTATGCTGGAGAGTTTTACTTTGATTGCACGGCAAACTAGCTTCGTCTATTGTGTGTGAAAATACTTTGCATTAAATAGTGTTGCTATTGCACAGTGGGAACCAATAACAGCATGTCGGCAAGTGTCTGTGCCATCCATCCACAGGAGGTCCACCACCACCCTCACATTTAGTACCGTGTAGAATTACAACACTGGCTAGCTCCATTATGGCTATTGGTTTTGAGAGCACTTGATGATGAGCAAGCAGTTATTCCAAACGTTATTCGACTTTAAGGAGTTTATTGCTCTGTATCTGGTGCAGTGTGTAATTTGGGATAGAAAAGTGAAATCTCAAATTCCGAACTTTTTACACTTGCTACTCATCCATGTTTTCAAGCACACTGAACTTTCACTCTGACCCCCACCACTCTGACCTCACGTATGGCATGCCGGAGACGTATACTATCATAAGCAGGGAAATGGTTTGCTGTGTGTCGTGTGGCATGGCGAAATCACACGTTGGGCCACAAAAACGTTTATTTTCAACTAAATCCAGGATCACTGTTCACCTCCACTCATTCGTACTTTTTTCCCCACCTGTGGAACCAACTTCCACATTCTCTTCAATCTCATTCTTCCATCAAGGTCTTCAAGACAGCTGTTCACCACCATCTCAGATTGTCCCCATTCTAAAAACCATGATCTTTTCTACCCTCGCTAACTTCCACCCACCCCAAGCCGCCTCCTTCCAAATTTCCAGTTTTCCCTCCTGAGAGTTTTCTCCTGTATCCATCTTGTATCCAAAATCCGGAACGGTGGCACCTGTTGTCATCCATCGAATCCTGCAGGAATTGAATCTTGAGCGAACGCCTTCACGCAGCAGCAGACATTTATTTGTTTTTCAACAAAACAGGCTTTCCTCTAAAGTCTAAAGGTCTAAACCCACAGTAAACATGTCATGAGCTTATCCAACCTATCATTTTTCTGGCCCCACCACGTGTTGATAAATATATGTCTAATTTCATGTCTCGCTTGCAAATGTGAGTTGGGATTGATTTTTATTATTACTATTTTTTCACCCTTCCAGAGAACCCATTAACTGTGGCCAGCGTCTTTGTCATCTCCTCTTCACATTACCCGCCGATGTCTTCCCTTATACATGGTGGGCCTTCAAAGTGGTTTTCAGATGCGTTATGATACATTGTTCACCACCCCCCCCCCATGTCTTCCTTAGATCCCCCAGAAGATGTGGAGTTGACGGGGTACGATCACAATTGGTTTCGAGGGCGTACGGATCTATTGCTGGAGTGCAAGGCACAGTCAAATCCTGTCCCTAAGTTCACCTGGAGGATGTAAGTACAATATTCAGTTTTCCTGCTTTTGATATTTATTTACCATAAAGTATGAATGTCATTTTTTGGTTTTCCTGCTTTGATATCTATGCCTGTGATGTCACTTCCTCACTTTCTTGCCTTCCTCACCATCTCCACCACAGGGTGAACGGCTCCCTGCCTGATGATGCCAAGCCGAACGGAGCCTTCTTGAAGTTAGACGGGCCTGTGAGCGAACGACATAATGGAACATACATGTGCCAGGCTTCGAATGGACTTGGAACACGACTCGCTGCTGTCACCGTTTTCATTTTGGGTGATTTGAGTTTGCTTGGAAATGTTTGTGTTTGCCAGTAATCCTAGCTATGTCGGCGAGCTGCAAGGCATAGCGGCCATATTGATGAATTATTGCAAGATTCATTCTAAGTGCTGAGACGTCAGTCTTTCTCTTTGCCCCCACCCCCCACCACCATGACCCCACCAACAGATAAACCACAGCCCAAGGAGAGAAAGGTTGGTGCGGTTCTCGGTGGGGTTATTGCGGCGGTCCTGCTGCTTGTTTTGATTGTCACAACAATACTTCTCTGTTACAAGTACCAGCGAAAGAAAAGGTGCTTGTCCCTGGTTTTCACTTCCTTTTCAATTCTGCTCCTCATGCTTCCTTGCACATCCTCTTGGCTCGCTGTAGCAGCTTAAACGAGGATTGCTGTTGAATCGGAGCCGAGTCGAGTCCATGTTCTTTATTTGTGTACTCGTGTGTATGAAATTAATCTTGTTTTTGTCATTGCTTTTTCGAACCTCAGGACGGATAGGCCGCAGGATCCTGCTAGCAAAAAGGCTTTACATAACATCCCTCCATCGCCGGATAACTTGCAGGTAAGGTGAAGCAGAGTGTGTTCTCTCTCCCCTCCTCTTGTATCCTGACGTCCATGTCCGTATTTCGTTGAACACTTGTTTGTTAGTCTCTTCCTTGCTTCAGGCTGACACCGAGCTGAATGCTTTGTCCTCCAGATGAGGTATGTCGAAGGGAGTCAGAAGGAACCACGAGAAGGGGCTGAAGATGAGCCAGACGAGGTGAGAGAGAAGACTGCGCTGCAGCCCCCATACTATGCCGTTGGGGAGATGGTGAGTCGTTTCCGAGTAATGACATCATCATCTCTTCCTCGAGCCTGGTGTTGGCTTAACGGTTAGGGTGGCTGGCTTAAGATCTTCGGGTCTTGAGTTCAAGCCCCTGTAGTGGCATTGAATTAACACCAGGCGGGTTGACTCTGATTGCCATCCTTACGAGGTCAGCGAAATGAGTACCAGCGTGATGGTAATGGGGCAATGCATCAGCGGCACAGCTGCACCCCCCTAGAAAATTATGCAGCCAAGCAGTTATAGGCTGCACACGAATTAATGAAACAAGAAAAAGAGCAATCAGAGATTGCAGACCCTCGCCAGGACTTGTTTTGTCTGGCGTTTGTGCACTGGTGTGTCACGTAATTAATGCGACATAATTAGAACTGCCACTATATAACCGCTGCCAGTGATGACCGGGTACCAAGATGTCTAGCTTTGATGCAACCCCCGCATTGATTGGACACCGAACCCTGACCTATGACATTTATTATTCATTATTCATTTGAATTTATAATGGCATTAAAATAAATTCAACTCAAATCAAATGGAAGACCAAACAGGTGAAGTCCTGCAATGGAGTGATCAGAAGGAACCTGAACAAGCAAAAAGCAAAGATTAAGTCATCAGGAGGAACCTCGATAGGAATAAAATTTTCATACTGATCAGATGTAGTGTTCTACATCTGCAATTAATGATCAACGAAGGCACCTATGACGTCATAAAAAAATCACTTGTTCCTCACGAGGAGTACTTGCCATGTGCCAAGTTTAATTTTTTCCTTGGTGCGGATTTTTCAAAGGGCGAGGAGCTCCTTGTGAGACAACAACCATCCATATTAGTGCCCGACTGTGTCGCGCGGACGTCTCCTGCGTTGGTCTATTTCTTATTAGGAGGTTGGTGGCAGGATTTGCACTCCGGCCACTGGAAAACCCTTCATTCCGCAAAACATTCAAGAAGCATTAAAAAAAAACTGAAAACCCACTCCGTGGGAGTACCTCCTGTGCAGCTTCCCCCTCGCAGGCCACTCACCGGATGACGGGATTGGGGCAAAGCCTTCTGGACCCACAATCTTTGATGATAGGAGGGAAATCACAGGGTAACATTCCCTGGTCAGATTGCGGGAGAGTGTGTCAAGGTGGTGCTGAGGTGTCGTCCACCAGACGGCGGTCTTCTTGGGTTAACCTGAGGCAGTCCCTTCAGGTGGGTGCCTGGAATGTCCTATCCCTCTGAGAGGGATGATCACCTGTCTCTGTTATCATCTGAGCTCAAGCGTTTGGACATCGGTATTGCAGCACTCTCTGAGGTTCAGAGACCGGATTGCGGCGAGACCATGGTGGTGGTTACACCTACTCATGATTGATCATGTGGGTGGTTACACCTACTATTGGTCTGGTCGCTCTGTTGGTTACCATGCCCAAGGAGTTGCTGTAGCTGTGTCCAATAAGCTGACTCCAATGATGATGAGTAACACCGGTCAACGAGCGTATTATGAGACTAAGGATTCGTCACTCGTTGGGTGTCGTTCCCTGTCTCTATTATTGCTCCGACTGAGGCGAGTGGTCTCACCGTGAAGGATGCAATTCTGCGCCATGCTCGAGTCTGTGGTTGATCAGTGCCCCAGACGAGATACACTTCTAGTCTTGGGGATTTCAATGCATCGACTGTAACTGATAGGGATGTTATGAGAGTTGTTGGTCCCCATGGGTCTGAACTATGAACCTGAATAGCACTAAGTTCCTTGACTTTGCAAGAAGTCATGACTTAGGGGCTGTTCATGTTTCAGCGCCCACAAGCTCATCGCTGGACTTGGTATTCCAACGCTGCGTGTGGCAAAGAGATTGACCATGTGCTCAATGATGGTCACTGGAGGATGATACAGAACTGCAGCGTCTACTGGAGTGCTCAGTTCCTCAATACTGACCACAGCTTGTTGTAGCAACTCTCAAGCCTGCACCTTAACTCCAGGAGAGTGTACCATCCCAGCCTAGCTGATGTGGCAAGCTCAAGGATGAGAGGGTAGCTGAGGAGTTGCAAACACGTTTAATGGAGATTTGGGGGGTCTGGGTGCTTTGGGGGATCCTGAAGAGTTTGGAGTGCCTTCAAGACCAACCGTCCTTGATGTGCCTGTAGATGTCTTGGAACTCACCAGAGGTGAAGAAGAATTTTGTCTCCAAAAGGACACTGTGATACCATTGACCAGAGTCGCAGGGCCAGGCTGAAGGCACAGCTGAGCTGTTCAGGGAGCTGAGGCTAAAACTGTACGTGCACGAAGGGTGACAAGGAGGCCTATGTGCGAGAATCTGTGAGGGTAGAGCATCACTTGTGTCAAGTGATTCTCGTCCGCTTACAGGGAATTCACGCATTGGTTCATCCAAGCCCATCCCTCGGTGTACTGCAGTGAGAGCAAGGGTGGTAGGCTCTTGACAGAGGATCTGAAGTGAAGGCCCGCTGGAACGGTTACTTGAGCTGTTGTACCAGGCTGATCCAGCAGCTGTTCGAGTTGGACGTCAGTGGTGTTACAATCCTGTTGCTGATCCTCCAATCAACTGTGGTCCACCTTCGCTTGTGGAAACCAGGCTTGTGTGAACCGGTTGAAACGGGGTAAAGCTCCAGGGATCTGTGGCATCCATGCTGCAACTTCTCAAGGCTGATGGAAATGCTGCACTTGTGTTTATTGCATGCAGTTCTGTGCTCTGCTTGGAACACAGCATCATCCAACTGATTGGAAGAGGGCCTTGTTGTCTCTCTCCGGAAAGGGAAGGGGATTACAAGACTGAGCAACTACCAAGGGTGACGCTGCTCTCAGTGCCAGGCAAGGTCTTTGCTCCGATAATCTTGGGAGGGTCGCCACCATCTGCTTGAGCACAAGCATCAGAGCAGTCAGGCTTTACACCAAAATGTCAACCATTGACCGTATCTTGCTCTTCGGGTCCTCACCAAACGCAGACGAGAGTTTCGGCAGGGGCTGCTTGCACCTATGTTGATCTCTGTAAAGCATTCGATTCAGTAATCGGATGCCCTCTGGAGGATTCTTGGTCTTCGTGGGGTGCCACCAAAACTGATGGATCTGATGTCTGAACTATACTCTGGTGTTGAGAGTGCTGTGAGTTGTGTACTATCTCTGACTTATTTACAGTGTTACTGGATTTGTCAGGGTGTTACTGGCCCCCACACTTTTCAGCACTTGTATGGACTGGATTCTAGGAGGATGTCAGAGAGATCAAGCCGTGTGCATCATTTGGGAATGTCAAGATCTCTGACCTGATTTTGCAGATGATGCAGTCATCTTGCAGAGACTCTAGATATCCTTTTGGGACCCTCGAGGTGCTGAATGAGAGTCGGAGCCGCTGGATTATGGGTTTTCCTTGGTCAAAACTTAAGATCCAGGCTTTCAATGACATCTTGGATGCTGCTGTCCTGTCTGTGCCTGTTTGTGGTGAGAATGTTGAGGTCGATGGAGAATTCACTACCTTGTGCAGTGATATTCATGTCTCTGCTGGCTGTGAGCCAGAGGTCAACAGATGTTTCTGGGTCGGGCCTGGGAGTCATGGATTTACTGGATCATGGGGTGTGTGCTGCCGGTGCCTGGCGGGAGGATAAGTCCGAGTCTTCAGGTCCTTGGTGCTTCCAGTCTTGCTCTATGATGTGAGATTTGGACTCTGACCAAGGATATGAGACGGAGACTATTCCTTTGGTACCAGGTTCTCGTCGGAGAACCTGCTATCGCTGGTCGGACTTTGTGTCCAACGAGCGGTTGCTGAGAGAGACTCAAGTGAGATTTGGTACCTGCAGCTGTCTGGACCTTGCGCTCTTTTCCTGACGCTGATCTATTCACCAGATTCTCTTTAGCGAGGTAGCTCGTGAGTGGAGGAGGCCCAATGGGCTGACCACGTGCTCGTGGTTGCAGCAGGTTGATCAATGCATCTTCAAGGAGATGGGGATGGGCCAGGATTTGCCTGGACGGCCAGACGGCGGCCCTGGAGTACTGGCGGAAAGTGACGCAGGACGTGCTGCTCTGGCACATGCTCCCATACCTGACCTGTTACTGATTTGATTGTCTTTCTCCATTTCAATTTGTTCATTGACTGCCAAACAACCACCTTTGCCTCATCTGTGACACCTCTGATGTTGTCTCTCTATTTGCAGGAATATGCTGATGATGCCCTAGGAATACCTACAAGCTGGATGGCACCAACACACAACCTGATTACAGGCTGCGTACTATGGACATAACTTGGACAGAGAGAGCTCCGATACCGAGCGTATCATCATCCTTCTGTCCACTATGTGTGACCTACCTCATTACACCTGTTTTTAATCGCTTTTCCCTGTCATGTGATTGCTAATCTTGCCTCTACTAGGTACCAATGTGCAATTTTTATTCCTTACAACAAAAGCTCCCCCCCCTCCGGGTCCAAAACTATTCCATGCTTAGCTGCTGCTTCACCACCACTTGTGTGACAGATCTCC
>CM068967.1:10624445-10659566 GCA_035128595.1 Eptatretus atami | reverse complement strand
TTGGTTGAAACGAATAACAGAACGTGTCGAAAGTGCGGAGAGCAACGCAAATGGCGTCGGAGTACAGGAAGGGCGGGCGTGCAGGAGGCGTGCTCGCGGAGGGGCGGTGGCGTGTGGGGAGGCGTGTCTCGTTGGGGCGTGGGCGTACAGGGAGGCGTGTCTCGCGGAAGGGCGGGGAGGCGTGTCTCGCGGAAGGGCGGGGCGTGCGAAGAGGCGTGTCGCGCAAGGGGCGGGAGGCGTGTCTCGCGAAGGGGCGGGTGCGTGAGATAGGGGCGTGTCTCGTGGAAGGGCGGGGGGCGTGCGGGGAGGCGTGTCTCGAAACGTGGAAAGGTTACAGAATGGGAGGGGGACGAACAGTTACAGGATAAGGAAGGTGGGGTTTGGAGGGATTCGGGGAGAGAGAGAGGGGGACAGAGTACAGTGGCGGGACACAGACAGACACAGCAAGCGGCGGCCCGTGCTTTTCACATCTTCTTGTGCAAGGTTCTCTTCACCTCTTATACTCACGTACAGTGAGTGAGTGAGTGCGTTGGGAGGACATTCGGGCGACGTTGTCGTTGTAGCGCCGAGGTCCTTTTGTCGTTCTCTCCTCTTTTGTCTCCCTCCCCTCCCCCCTTTCCTGTACCAACCGAACTGTAAAACATTCCCCGCGGTCTTTCCGCCGCTCGTGTCCATGTCGCTCCGTCCGTCCGTCCGTCCGTGCGCGGTCCCGTGTCCGACGTGCCGCGATGACGTATGTACAGTAAAACATTTAAAAATTTGTCCTTTAACGGTCCCTCTGTACAATGGGACAGTTGTCCTCCGCGGCCCTCCCCCACAACCCCACCCCGACACACTCTTTTGTCTCTTTCTTTCTCCGCGATCTGTTTGTCCACACCCACAACCACCACACCACCACTACCACCACAACCCCACAACCACCACCACCACTCACCACCACACACCCCACCACCACCACCATCCTCGTCTTTGTACAACCGACCTTCGCTCTGTGCACACGAGTTGTTATGATTATGATAATGATAGTAATGATGATTATGTTGTTTGTTTACACGCCTCTCACTTTGGCGCCAAATAACTCGCTGTTTGTACCTGCCAAACACCACGTGCGCGATTTCGTGCCCATGACAGCTTGATGATTTGAGATTGTGCTTTGTTCGTGATCGCATTCCTGTAATGGACGACGCACCGACGCGACGCTCAGCCGGTGGTGGTTATTTTGTGTTGGAGCAGCTGGGACCGAATCTATCTTTGTCAAGTTACCTGGGGGCTTGAGAGAACGGTAGATTGGGGACTGGTTCGTCGATGCGGCACGACGTGATGGGAGGTATGGTAGTTAGTGGTGGGCAGAGGGTAATGTGGGGGACTGGTGGTGGGAGGAGGGATGTGGGGGGGGAGGACTTGGTCGCGGGCGGGGATGGGGGATACTTGGTGGGGGTGGCAGGTGTGATCCTTGCGGCGGCTCTCCTAGGTTCACTCGAAAACTTACACTACGCAAGTTGTGGCGTGGTTACCTTGGGCAGGGCGCGCCATTGCACTCTCGGCTTTCGAGATGGTGGACTTAGCGCCGTTGGGGCGCAGTGGAGATGACGTCGGGCTCTGTGTGGTCCAGGGCATGGGAGGGATCTTTGGTGGTGGGGTTGGAGCGGCTGGGTGGGGGATGGGGGCTTGGGCGGGGTATGGGGGGGATTGGTGGGGTGATGGGGATGGGGGGTGGGTGGGAGCTGGTTGGGATCTCTCTCTGTCTTGGGGGGGATGGAGTTCACATGGGCAGTCCCATGAGGGTCCACTCTGCGGAACCACAGTGATGTAGCTCGCACCATGGAATGGACCAGTCCAGTTTGCTCCCTCGGGGTCTTGGCCCGTGCGGGTCTCACCCTCTCGCACGTGTGTACAGTCGGTCGCACTGCAGAGGGACGTTTGTCGTTGTACTCTGGAGACGTGGTGGGGGCTCCGGACACGCAATCTGAGGCAGACACAAATCCGGAGTTTGTCCACCGCCAAAGTCTGAGGGAAAGACCTTTAACGGATCTTTCCCGAGTTCTTGGGTTGGCCCAAGTCTTTCACGAACCGGCTGGCCAGGCTTTACGTTCGATTAAGCTGTTAGGACAGGAATTAGTAATTTGTTCAGAGTGCCGGCGATGGCTCGCCTGCTCCTCGCGAATGACACCCTGCTATCTTTAACCTCCACTCAACTAATTTCGACAGACGGGACACCCAGTTGAACGTCCATCCGAGGGACGGCACACACATCCCATCGCACGACGAATGTCCCTGCCTGCGACACACCGGGCTGACAGTTTAGAGCCGGGTTGGGATTCGAACCCAAGCTAGAAAGCTTTTAGGGAGTGTGACTTCGTGGAAGCTTTTCATTTACTTGATCCTCTGAGTGAAATAATCCGAAGACAGACAGTGAGTGTGAGTGTGAGTGTGTGACCACCCCCCCCCCCCAAACCCCTGTCAATGATAAGGTCCCTTCTGCACATCGTGTGCTGGTGGTAATGACGTCACCGGTGGCCCTGGAGTGTTTCGATGAGAGAGGGTAAACTGCGATCCCCCTAATAGGACTTTAATGGGGCCGTTCGGGTCCAATCACAACTCCTTATTTACACTTCTGGTAAGACTTGTGGGGACTCGGTTAATTGGCCTGTCTGCACTCTTATTTATTTATTTATTTATTGATTGTCCTATGGCTATGCGAACTGGACCTTTTTGGAGGTTGGGTTTCAAACGGCTCTCCATACGTAAGAGCCTCCTCCAAAACCACCTCGCCACGAGAACGAGGTGCGAAGCAAATGCTACAAACAATAAATTATTTGATCACCGAACATTTGGGAGAGAAATTGTAACTTTTTGCCAAATTCTATGTTCTTCTGTTCGACCCGTTCTCCAGCTTGTCTCCAAGATGTCACCCCGTTGTCCAATCTCGAGTACCCTCTCCCCGACACGCTCGGTGTCTGACTGAGTGTGTTGACACCTTTCAAAATACCTGTGTTTGGGCTTTGTAAAGTTTTAAAAACCACGATTGAACCCGTCGAGCACCTCCTCCATCCCCTTTGAGTGCTCCACAAAGGGATTATTTGATATGGATCAGAAAAGTAAATAACAGGCTTGGACTCCGTGGGCAATGTGTCAACCCTGTCCCGATCGTGCAAGCTGGTCGTGTCTGGATGTGTCGGTGGACAGGTAGATCCATGGATGGAATTGAGAGGACGTTGATCGGAGTACACCAACCGCCGTGGGAAGCAAGCAGAGGCTGATGTTTCGCGCATTAACCCTCCATCGAAGCAAAAGAAAGAGGATCCCATTGGGTTGGAGAAGTCCAATATAGCCCTAATCTCTTTTGGGGGGGGGGCTGGTAAGAAGATGGCCTGTCGGTAAGCACACTCACCTCTAAGCTGTCTAGCCTGGGTTCAAATCCTGACCCAGCTATAAACTGTCATCCTGGTGTTTCACAGGCAGGGTCATTCATCATTGTGTGTGTGTCATCCCTCGGATGGACGTTAAATTGGGTGTCTCATCTGCCAGGATTAGTTGGTGGATGTTGAAGATTTCACGATATCCTTCACAGAGAGTAGGTGAGTTATCTTGACCAAATTACAAACTACAGGTGGCACTACATCAGCAGCACAGCCGCGCCCTCAGCCTCGTGCTGCGTTCGTACCACGAAGACCTCTTTCTTGCGTTCCAATGAACAGTTCTCGTCTGAAACACGAGTCTCTGCTCGCTTCGCACAGCGGTTAACGTACCCATCGATTCCATCCATTATGAAACACCCAAACCCACATCGTCACAACTTCCTTGCAATGTCGTCGAATAACGAGTGATTCAAACCCAGGTTAACTTGTACGCTCCTCTGAAGGCTGCTCAATGCCCCCGCTCCGCCATCACGCGTTGTCGTTTGCCAATGACGAGGCAAACGAGTCGTTTTTAAGGCGAAACCTTTTCAGGAGGTCGTTGTGCGAGTCTCCTTGAAACGAGACCTCGCTTGGTCGCCGAGTCATCCGTCCAGTTGCTCTTGCGTTTGTTTTGTCGAATCAAATCGCACCATTCCAGGATTAAGGGTGATGGGAATTTGGGGTTTGTCGTAAAATCTGCGTCGGGCCGTTTTCTCTGCCCTGACCCGGGGGTTCATCCGGGCCACGCGTCGACGAGCGGGGCAGTTGTTGAGCCGTTCGGGTTAACTATGGTAACTAGTCGTTTAGTTTCACCTGTGACGTCCATAAACCGTAGCCTGCAGTGCGGTACGGTGCGTAGTGTAAGGAAACGGGTTCAGGATTTCTCACAATGTTTGAAAAACAGGACAGATCTGGTGTCACTTTGGTGCCAAAGCCCCCACTCCCTCCCAAGCCCTAACCCAAAGTGAATTCCGTAACCAAAAGTCTGATTAAATCTCACATCCTGGTGGTCGTATGGCAGCTTAGCTGCCGGGGTAGCTATCATTTCTTGAAGCTCGACTGTGTCGCTGAGCAGTGCCCTCTACCGGTACACACGCTGAACCGTACTCATTTCGCCGACCTCGGAAGGATGACAGGCTGAGTCAACCCCCTGGTGTATTAATTCAGCGGCCACGCGGGCTTGAACTCAGGACCCTAGGATCCCAAGCGCCACCCACCACTACTCAGAACCCTAGGATCCCAAGCCGCCACCCGAACCACTAAGCCAACACCAGGCTCTCACATCCTCATCGTAAAGATGACTGGAAGTGGAATAGCAAGTTTCGTTTTTTTTTTGTCCTTTTCATGAACTGTAATCGTATTATTTAACTAGAACGGCACTCGTGGAGCGCATACCTCCGGCAGGCTGAACGGTTTACCTTTATGTATCCCTTCTGTATCCCTTCTGTATCCCACTGATAGGCCAGATCTGCGTCCGGACCTGAACCAAAATCGAATCGACTTGTTCTTGTCATCTCCTCCAACTCATCCACCAAGATGTGTCGTAATCCGTCCAACTTTTTTGAGACATCGTGTTGTATATCGTTTTTGGACCCATCTCTCAATTATGAAGAATGACTTTTTAAAACTAAAATTTTTTTTAATTATTATTCAGATCTTCACCAAACTGATTGAATGCATCCACATCATACAACCAACCTGCCCACCAAGTTTAGTCTGCAGATCTGCACAACTTTTTCAGATATCCTGCTCATAGACAGACAGACAGACAGACAAACAAACAGAGGAGAAAACATAACCTCCATCCACCTGCGGTGGCGTAGGTAACAATATTTTCCTGTTTTATGACCATCGATTCATCCGTTCCTCACTTCCAGGTTCTGTGCGAGACTCCCAGAACCGCAAGGCTCCGTTTGAAAGTGCGAGGCCAATGTTGTAAACGGATATCGCTTTTAGGCAGCGTTACTAATGCCTCCCGTAAGTAACTCCACCATCACCGTTCCCACACCAGATAGAGAGTGGAGAAAGAGAGCCAAACAGGATGCCGTTGACACAGTCGGAAGTTTATTGTCAAACACAGTCTTGAGTTGAGAGAAGAGGTAAACAAATGGAGGCTTTGGAGGACGGAGCGGCCGTGCAGCTCATCGGTTGTTGTCCCACTGACAACTCCATTGCATGTGTATTTTCCAGAGGGGTGTGGGGTGGTGCGGAAGTGTGGAGAAGTGGGACAATATCTGAGGTGTCACAGTTTTTGGATTGTCGAGGATCTGCCTTGAATTTAAAATGGCTTTCTCGCATTACGACGCGGTTCCTGACCCAGGTACCGGAATTGGGACAACTCCGACGTTGAGAGTGTCACTGCAGAAAATCCGACGACGTGTTCGTTCTTCAACTCTTTATTCGTCACATCAAACCTTCTCGAATGTTTAATTTTGTTGTGCACGTAGACGGTGACGATATGTATGCCGCTGAGTTTGGTTGATCTTTTCCTCAAGAACCTTGTTTTGCTGAGTACATGATTGCTGTGATCAATAGATTGAGCATTGTGTGCAACTCTGATTTGGTTTTCCTTTTAACTTCCATCATCTCTTCTCTTCCACCCTTTTCTCAAACAACAGGAGGCTGGACAGGAACAAACAGCGCGCAATCCGATTGGCCGAAATTGAGACGCCGTCTGCCATCTCTGGTCCAATTAGCTTTGAATTTTCTTGTCCTTGTGGGCGTGATGAACGTGGCCCCGCCCCCAGGCCCCACATCTCCCACGTCTCTTTCCAACGTTTCTCCAGCCATGCAGTTAGTCGGTCCATCCAATCCCTCTGCTTCCCCTGAAAATCGATTGGTCAGATCTCACCCTTCCACCTCTCACGTCATGCGATTGGTTAATCCCTCACATCCTTCAACCTTGCTTCGTCGAGCGAATCAGCTTCGTCAGGTACTGTACTCAGTTGGACCGGTTCCACCTTGCTGCACCATGCAATTACCACCTAATAACGTAATATAACATGCTGTTCTTAATACATCCAGGCCTGTATTTCATTCGAACACCTCGAAATGGTTTGCCCTATTGCTGCTGAACCGCTTGCTATACATAGCTGGGTGCATATCAATCTGTTCTGTAAGCAGACTCGTAAGCTGTGCCAGAATTCTTCCCACAATACATTGGTATGTTCATGTGATGTGAACAATGGAGACGCTCCAACCTGAGCACTGTGGAAGGAGGAGAGGTAGAGACCGTAGCTCTTACAGGCCGTAAGGTATCGATCGTACACACTCTTACTCGTGAGTGCCTCATTGTGGTTTGTCGTTCGTGCTCCTGCTGTCCACCACAGGCTGGCACATTGTGTGATGTGGTGATAGCCATCGATGGATTTGAATTCCGTGCGCATCGTGCCGTTCTGGCTGCAGCCAGTCGTATGTTCGAACTGCTGTTTGGTCAGCGTGGAGGGTCTACTCGCTACACACTCGACTTCCTGTCTCCCAGGACATTCTCCCAGGTGTTTTTTTTTAAAAAAATACAAAAATTGTATCCGCCAACAAATTTTGTGTCATCAAGGTTGAGTAATTGTCTAGCTGTAACGCACGTTGTGTTTTCTTCCACGTGTTTTTGTCTCTTACCAGGTTCTGGAATACGCATACACGGCAGCACTCGACGTTTGTCCACAAGACTTAGATGACCTATTGTACGCAGCAGACATCCTGGACATGGCTTTCTTGGAAGAACAGTGCCTGAGACTTTTGGAAGCACTGCAGAGAGCCGGCGAGCCGGGAATCAGAGAGTCTAAGAATCAAGGACTGGAAAATGTGGAGTCGAAATGCGATGAATTCGATACCACTGAGCCAAAGAGCCAGAAGCCGGGTGATGATGGGGGCAACGGTGAGGAGTTCGAGTCGAGAGATTTGGGCTTCCAAGGACAGGAAGTAAGAGTGGTGAGGAACCAGGGAGTCGACGATGAGTTGACAAGTCGTGAGCTGAGAGTTGAAGCTTCTGGGGAAGCTCACGTCGGGGATGGAGAGCTGTACAGGAACGAAGAGGGAGACCAGGGGATCGGATTAAGCCCGCGCCAACTCGCCGTTGACTCGCTCATGAGTCTTAGGAATGGTGGCTTTGGACGCATGGTGAGTGAATCCTGTAATTTGATGTATTTGTCTGCGCAACGAGAAATTACAATGACCGTTAATGATGTGTTACTCGAGTCAGATTAACCTCCTTGTGAAACTATGATGGAAATTCATTTTGCTTATGACTCTTCTCCCATTTGTATCGTTCTTCCAATTATTGAATGGTCATTGCACTGTGGAATCGTTAGGAATGTACAGGATCTCAGTACCTGCACATCTTTACCTGGTAATTTGGTCAATAACTTGCTCATGTGTCCCAGGTATGTAGAAAGTTTATAAAACATTCCAGAGACTTCTCAAAGACGTTCCTCACCCCCCGTTCCTTCCCTTCCAACTGCGTTGTCGCCCTCCGTTCTGGTCCCACAGCTTCCTGCAGCTCCTGTCACGGAGGACGAGAGCGGAAAGGGATGCTGGGGAATGGGAGAGCAAGGAGCGGAGGGTGGGTATGCACCTTGGGACCTGGAACTCGATCCCGGGACTCCAACCCGTCACAGTGTAATTACGAGTACCCGAGTTGGCTGGGGGACTGGGGGAAACGAAGCGATCGGAGGAAGTGAAGGGGTACAGGAGAACGAAGGTGCAAGAGGAAGTGAGGAGCGAGCAAAAAACCATGGAGGGGAACTTTCCTGTCCTCCAGATGTGGCATCCATTGTGGAGATTGACAGCGAACAGGTGGGGGAGACAGATTCAGAAGTACTTTTCAATGCTTTAACGGTTAGTGTCGCTGTCAGTTGTTATTGCCACTTTATCTCCTCTCTTTCTCTACCCCGCACGCTGGAAGCGAAAAGCGTGGTCGAGCAATTGGTTCACGTCTCTGTCCGTCTGTCCGTCTACAAACGTCGGTTTATGATCGAGGAACAACTTGATTTCAACCGAATGTTAAATTTCGGAACATGAATTGGAAAACGAACCTGCAGTTTAACAGAACCTTGGCTCTGAATTCGTCCTGATCGCACCAGCGCACAGAGTAGTGAGATGATGTTTTTTAGCCGCGTCTCTAAGAGTGCTCCGCGTTGTTCTTCTTCTTCTTCTTCTTCTTGTTCTTGTTCTTCTTCTTGTTGTTCTTCTTGTGAAGACAAAACCTTAACCTCTAGGACTCAGCTCTTGTATATACAAGATCCGGATCTCCTTAAATACTTAGCACATGTACACATCCTCGCATAGACGGTGCCTTTTGAGAGCGTCTATCATGAACTTTTAAATATATTCGGACATTTGCTTTAAAGTTTCGAAAAGTTCACGTTACTATTTAAAGATTATTCCATTTATCGTATTGTAATTTCGTAAATACATTATTTATTTCGTAATACATGATATATCGTAAATACGTAAATACATTATGACGGGTCTCGCTATTGGCTTAATCAAGGCACGTGACGAAATATCGGAAGTTGTTGTTGTTGTTGTTGTTGTTTTTTTAGCCGACAAAACCTTTAGGACGCTGCTCTTGGACACATTTGTCCTTGTTTACTCTTGTCTGCCTGTCTTATCAGTCAAACAAAATTTTAAATCATTCCAAACAGGAAATTTGCTGTTTTAAGGACGTCATAAAGGACACAAACAACAGAAACGAAGAGCTAATGTCACGTGTTAAATAAGGTGGTGTGAACGACGCTGCTTTAATGGCGGTAAACTTCCAAAGTTGTTGTTGTTTTTTCGTTTTCTACAACCTTGAAAAATCTTTATTTCATTTCAATTTAATTCTATACTTGAACACTTTCAAAACCCCTTCCGTTTAGCAGTACTTGGACAAATATTACGGCATTTTACGTCATCACGACCAATCAAATTTGCCGCTCACAGACGTCGCCCATGCGAGGTGTTCGTGCGCTAAGGTGTTCCGTGAACTCTCTGGTTGTTATTGCACCGAGTGTTGTTATCATGATATTGGTTAGTAACACCGTAGGTTGTTGTTACCACTTATTGCCACCGTATCTCCTCTCCAGCTAATGTCATGTTCATTTCCCTCACTGCCCTGTCCTCGGCATTTGGTGGGAAGTTGATCGAGGGCGAAGAGATGGAGCTGGACATGGAGCCGAGGGTGAAACAGGAGGTGGACGAGGAGAGGGGGTGTGACATTTGCTTCACCACTTTCCCAGATGAGCAAACCTTGTGGGCACACAGGTGTGATGGCCCTAGGTTCACGGTACAGAACACCACACGGGATTTAGTGGAATATGCAAGGCTGGCGGGATATCCTCGAGGTATTTGTACTCCCCACTTAGCCGTCCAGCCGAGGTTCAAATCTCGACGCACCTCTAAACTATCATCCTGGTGTTTCGCCGGCAGGGTGATTCATCAATGTGTGCACCGTCCCTCTGATGGAGGAGCTGGAATACGCTTTTGCTAAACTTTATTTTATTTGTATTGTCCTGGTGGATGCAAAGAATAAAGCACAAAGTTTTGATGGAGAGTGCTAGGTCTTGATAGGTTGGTTGCCTTTTCACTTTGACATCAACCCAAGGGATGCTCTTTCCAACTTCATTGACTCGTAGGTGTAGCCTGGCGTTGGCTTGGCGGGTAGGGTGGCGGCTTGGGATCCTAGGGTCCTGAGTTTGAGCCCCGTTGGCCGCTGAGTTAACACCAGGGGGTTGACTCAGCCCGTCATCCTTCCGAGGTCAGTGAAATGAGCACCAGTGTACTGGTAACAGGGGCACTGCATCAGCCGCATCCCGAAACAATGATGCAACCAGCAGCGAGAACGGTTACACACGAAGGGGGACTCGTAGGTATTAGAGGCAAGTGGGATAATACTTGTTGTTAAATGGTTTTCAATTCTACAGACGGTCATTAACACACTCGATTTGAAGTCTGACTCGCCACGTGTTATCACTGGTAGCCCTCAGGACACACTGTCTACCTGTTGTACTTTCCGTGCTCGATGGAAACCACTCGATCGTCCCGCTCGACTCGTTCTCAGCGGGACTTCTACGGTAGGCCATTCTGCCGCGTGCCATGCAAGAGTGGCTGTCCATGTGTGACACCCGTTTGGATCGCAAATCGTTCTTGACGAACCGGAGCAGAAATTGCAATGTAAGACGTGGAAATGGTATTCGATGTTGGGTTGTATCACAACTTCATTTTCTCAATCATACTTGTGCAGCACATGTTTGTGGGATTGTTGTTGTTGTTGTTGTTAATTTAGTACATAACATTGAACCATGGAGAACAATACATTAATGTGTGTGTGTGTGTTTTTTTTGCACCACCTTGATAGGAAGTTGCACGCTGCAAACAGGAAGTTGTGTGACATCGACAGGAAGTCACATGGTGGTGTCAGAGACTACATATGCGACCTCTGTGGGAAGCACTTCTTGGACAGCTTGCGGCTTCGGATGCACCAACTCTCTCATTCAGGTGTTTATTTGCTCACCCAACGGTCATTCTCCTCTATGTTGTATCAATAGAATGTTCATCTACCGCTGTCCCCCCCCTCTCCTTCCCCCCCCCCCCCCGACTCTAACTCTCCCCCTATTAACTAGATATTGTGTGAAGTTGATTTTCCAACTATGGAACAAAAGCACCACCACCAACAATTGATGAGAATACATTTTCATCAAATGATAAATGCCATCCAATGTGAATTGACTTTGAGCAACTGTAGTGCGTCGTATCGAAAGGAGAAAACGGTCAAAACAAAATTTGGGTGGAAAGTCAAAAGTATAAAATTGCAGATCTTGCTTTGTTTTTCCAGTGCCTGTCACATTTTGTGCCAGGTTACGACGACCCGAGCTGAGTCAGAGCTAGGAGGGGAGGGGACATTAATCAGGAGGAGGATGATGGTGAAGAGTGGGTGGAAAGAGAGTTACGAGTTTTCAACGAGGGGATTCGAGTGAAGAAATCGGAGTGAGTGGGGGCATGGAGGCTGTGGAGAAGGGGTCGAGCGAGGGAGTCGGGGGTGCAGTGGAACGGTGGCCGAGGTTGGGCTTGGAGTGTCGGCCAATCGCCGGAGTGAAACAGAGCTTTTGGAACGGGAAATGGTGTCAGAGCTGGCCGCACCCTCTGTTTACCATTCGCATGTGCAAGATGCCACTACCAGATGTTGAACCACATTCTGCCCTCTGTACTGTATCTCACACAAACATTTCTTGGTTTTTTTTTTCCACAGAGGATGAACTACGTCCCATTTCTGTTGTTCGTTTAGTCTTCAAACGTGTCCAAGCTTCTCACCCCGCGGTGTTGGGAGACATGTCGCTAACTAACAACACTCTTCTTTGTCGTGATCAAACCGACCACTCTGTCCTTGCCACACCTCCTTGGATTTCCACCCTTTACCTTGCTCTTCATCAACATGCTTTTACAAAGTCTTCGCCATGTTTTATACACATTATTGTATTCCTCACCCCAATGCTGTTCATGTTGATGCAAATAACAAATGATTACTGCTTCGTTAACTCCAATGTTTTTGTTGCTCAGTTCCCTTATTCTCTCACTCTGCTTCCCTTCACTCCCTCTTTTATCCACATTTTCCTTTTCTCTCTCTCTCTCTCTCCCATGATGTTGATCATTTGCTTTCTTTGTACTGCCGAGTATTCCTTACGGACGAACCACGCTCATTGTGTCTTTCCTTCAACGACTCTCCTGACTGTGTTTCTCTCCCTGTTGGTCGATCACCATGGTTGTCCCCCAGTTCCAGACGGAGGGCAGGTCCTGAGCTGTGAGCAGTGTGGATGCCTCTTTGGGAAGGAGTCTAGTTTGGAGAAGCATCGAGAAAGCCACCAGGGTAACCGATTTAATCCGAGTGGAATCTCGCTCCGTGTCTCCAAAACCCCTCATTCGGCACCCGCTCTGTGACCAATGTAAACTCGCATGTGAACACGCTCCGGAACCGGAACAGTACTTGTTTATTATTTATTTTTTTTGTACTTTTCTTTTTGGTATGAACATTTCGAAGAAACATTTCATTACTTCCTGCTTTTTTAAGAATGCCCGTTTGTATTTCTGACATGAGACACTTCTGTGAGAGCTTGCATGTGAATCGAGCAGATCAGGACTGAGAACGATGGATTCACCAAACTTGGTATTTGTGATCACTACGTGGCAAGAAGGGGTGAGAGCAGTGTCATTTTTGGCCCCACCTCCTGGGGCAGGGTCAAAAGGTCAATTACCGAAAAATCCAATTACGGGCAGATTTTTAAACGAGAACGGCACTCGGTAGAGTGCATACCTCGCCAGGCTGAACAGGGGGTAATTGAAACTTTGTAAATGCAATCAGCTATGAGGGACGCATGAAATATCTAACGAGCTTTGGGATTTGACCTCCGGGTTCGTGCGGTGGGGACTTGGGGTCACAGGGGTCAAAATGGGGAAAAAAATGTAACTCAAAATTTGATATTGGGCCATTCCTGGTGGAACTTTTTTGCCCTCTTCAAACTTTGTATTCGGTGGGAAGCATGGGGACTTGTGATGGCGTGCCATTGACTTCTCTCTCTCTCTCTCTCGTTGCTTTTACAACTAGAAGGGCACGCATACCTCCGACACGTAATGCCTGATCCACGAGAACATAGAGCCCAATCATTACATTTTTTGAAATATCATGCTATGCAGTACTATGTCCTTTTTAGCACAATCAATGGTGAAGAATCACTTGAAAAATTTAAATTATTCTCGTATCCAGATCCGGATCCGGATCTTCACAAAAATCGAATCAGTTCCTGCTTGTCGCACTCCCAACCTGTCCACAAAATTTCATCCCGATCCGTCCACAACTTTTTGAGATATCCTGCACACAGACAAACAAATAGACAGACAAGCCGGTAGGCGGCCATGGGTTGCCGAGCATCCGATGACCTTTGACCCCTGATCTGAGTTAATCTAGTACTAAGTACTTACGAAATTGCAATCGAATCGGTTAACCTGTGTATGAGCAAGGGGGCTTTGAATGGTCATTTTGCCCGAACAATGCACTCATTGACCTTTGACCCCTGACCTAGCCGAGATAGGTCAATATGTCCTGAAGCAAAGTTGTAGTACCCATTGAGTACTATGTACCTATGAACTTTCATTCGTATCGGTTAATCCGTGTAGGAGCAAGGGTGCCTTGAATGGTAATTTTGCCCGAAAAATGCACTCATTGACCGTTGACCCCTGACCTAGCTGAGATAGGTCAATATGTCCTGAAGCAAAGTTGTAGTACTCATTGAGTACTATGCTACCTATCGACTTCATTCGTATCGGTTAATCCGTGTAGGAGCAAGGGTGCCTTGAATGGTAATTTTGCCCGAAAAATGCACTTATTGACCTTTGACCCTGACCTACTCGAGATAGGTCATTATGCAAATGAGCAAAGTTGTAGAACTCATTACGGTCTATAAGCATGTAAAGATTCATTTGATTCGGTTCAACCGTCTTGGAGCTAGTGTACTTTGAATTTTCAGCGGGAATGCTCAATGGCCATCGGACACCCAAGTTGAGAGGGTTACCATTTGGAAACTATAAGATATAGAAAAAATGGATGTCATATACGGATAGAGAATCACTTAAGATTATGCATACCAAATCTCATCGAGTTCCATCTACTGATAACTACTCGGTATCCATTTGAATGAAAGTACCGAAAATGCGGTTTGATATCGGAAACCCCCAAGTTCGAGGGGGTGCTGTGGGTGAACAAGATTAAATCGAAAATCCGGCTCGATTGTTTGTGCACAATGTATTCCGACGATTAGTGTGAATTTTCATGACCATCTGACCATAACCCTAGGAGGAGTAGCATTTGGCGCGAAGACACCTCCAGCTCTCGCATATTATCTATTTTTGCCTTTGACCCTGACCTAAGCAATATCGGTCAATATTTCCTGAGGCAAAGTTGTAGCACTCATTGGTACCATGAACCTGCAAAGTTTCATTCGGATCGATGCACTCACCTGGTCGCTAGGGGACCTTCAATTTTCGCCAATTTTCGGGCATACCCATTTGTAGGGGGCGCTGCGGGTAAACTATTCCATATATCACAAAAAACGGAATATATTTGGTAGAGCATCACCTGTAGATGATGCATGCCAAATTACATAAGCCTACGTGGGATAATGGCTTTCGGAATTGATTTCGCGTGAACGGTACCGATTTTGAAGGTTTTTCGGTTGTTGCTAGGAACCAAAGCGTCCTAGCAACCATCACAATTTCAAAGCACTAGGTCATAAGATGTACCTACCACCCGAGTTTGGTCAAATCCGCCCATGTTACTACACATTATGCTGATGACAAACGAACAAACATCCAAACAAACAGACAGAATTACTGACAATAAGGGTCACCTATTTCGGCGACCCAACAGAAAGGGGTGAAAACATAACCTCCTTCACCTTCAGTGGCGGAGGTAAATATGGTGGAAAGTTTGACTTTATCACCCTGCTAACCCCCCCCCCCTTTTCCCAATATCTTCCAAGATCTACTTTGAGCCTTAGATCAATGTTAAAACATAAATAATTGATGTTAACTTGTATTGATGATTGGAACCCCATCCACTCCTGTCTGCAGAAGCCCACACCTCATCCCACACCTCATCCCACACCCATCCTTGCATACATAATAAATAGATGGCCACCGACAACAAGAAATGAGGGAGAAAAGTAGAGCAGTGAAAACTGTGCGCCTGGCAAGATGTTTGTGGCCGCATGACCGGATGATGTAAAAGATGAAGTCATAGCTCTACCTTTACCATAGCTCACCCATTGGGAAGGATGTGAAGAGGTCGATATAGAAAGCTGAAGGTGCGAAAATGACAAATTTAAGAGGTGCACGGGTGGATAGGCAGCTGATCCGCACCTTGAGATGAATCCACCCCTGATGTCTTACTCATGTTGGCCCCTCCTCTCATTCCTCCTCCTCCTGACATTCAATGGCTTATTTACAATGTATCCTTGTTTTGTCGCCCGCTTGTTACCCTCTGTCATGTCTTTTAGCTTCTCCATGAGCCGAGATTTCTGAATTAAAAACCCTGAACTCTGCAGACAGGTATCAGAACGGGAAGTGGTCACAAACCACAGGAGGGCAAACGAGCAGCATCAAGTCGCAGAAAGATGTTAATCGGCACCAAACCCGTTTCTACCCTGTGATGGAGTGGCACGTCACACGTTCTCATGTGTGATATAAACTCTCACCTCTCGTAACCTTCACAACCACTCGTTGTGGGTAACCTGATGATCACAAATGCGAGACGGAGTAGCATCGATCACCTCCGTATTTACCTGCAGATCAAGCCAATCGATTCACGAAAGCTATCGGCAAAGTGTCGCAAAAGAAAAGGGACTAACAATGACATTAAGTGATGTTGACATACGTTTGTTCTAATACCAAGGAAATCAAGACATATTGTGAACAAGGACTCCATGTCAATGTGTTCCGCAGAGGCAGGCAGGGCATACTTCTGTCTGCTGTGTGGAAAGCGAGTGGGAACTCGGAGTGCACTGCTCGTACACACCGACAGCCATGCCGGAGAGTCGGGTTACAGCTGTGGAGCGTGTTCCCGACCCTTCCCGTCACACTCTGCGCTCAAAAGGCATCTCCGGACCCACACAGGTACGTGCAGCACTGCACACTTTCACTGCTTGGTAAATCGGTCGCGGTCGTACGGGTACAGGAATTGCCGCGTGTCCGTACCATGACTTCAAGGGTTTTGAACACCCACGTCCTTCGCTGCTCACCTTGCCGTCCCCCTAAACCTCGTCGAGGTGCGTTTAAAAGTGTATGATTGGTTGTAGTTGTTTGTTTGAACGTATGCGTATCTGCATCATGTTTACATATGTTTGAAATGCCTCACTTCTGTGCCGTACTCATTTTCCCGTCATCCTCCCCCCTCGTAATGTCACATGCATTCTTCCAAAATCCCACACTTGATCATCCTCCCCAATTCCTTCAATCCCTGTATTCTCTTAACTGTCGAATTCACTTCCTGTGTCGGTTGTTTCCTGCCCCTCCCTCCAGTTCTTCAGTAGTGCTGCCCGTAATCACCTTATGCTTTCGCCTGACCTTCTCCTCTCCATGACCGCTCTGTCCTCCCTACCCCTTCCCTTTCTGCCACTCATGTTCGATGACTTCATCTCTCTGATGCTCCGTCTGTTCGTGAACCCGTTGCTCTCTACCGTGTAACTCCTCCACAGGTCTCGATTTCCCTTTGTCATAATTTTTGGGGATTATTTATTTTTTCTTCGAGTACAGCGGAGGTTGAAATAGCTCTCCGGATCACCTTTGCTTGCTGACCATTTTCTCTTCCTTCTCCCTCAAGCTGGAGAACATCCGTTTGAGTGCGAGTTCTGCGGGTGCTGCTACAGGGATGAAAACTCCCTTCGTAACCACAGGCAGATCCACACGGGAGAGAAGCCGTTCACATGCAATGGCTGTGGAAAGAGGTTTTCGTTGAAGCACCAGTTGGAAACTCACTACAGGGTGCACACAGGTACCGCGACCTCTTTCAGCATCTGCTGTAACCTGTCACGGTGCTCCTACCCTCTGCTCACTCGAGCTTTTCTCTCCTTCCCTTATTCTCTTCTTTGGCCCGTCTTGGGTTTCCCACCTGAACCCCCATGGTTCATGAAGTGGGAAACCCAGGTGTGAATCCCTTATTACACTGCGCACGCAGGGGTGAAGCAATAGGTTCACTTCTGTCTGTCTGTCCGTCTACAAACATCAGTTTATGATTGAGGAACAACTTGATTTCAATTGAATGTTGTATTTTGAGCGCAAATCGGAAAACAAACCTGTAGTTTAGCACTCTTGTGGCTCTGAATCCGTCCTGATTGTAATAGATTTTAAAAATTCTCAGATTCAGATCCGGATTCGGATCATCACATACCCAAGCTCTCCACCAAATTTTGTCCAAATCTGTCCGCAACGTTTTTGAGATATTTTGTTCACAAACAAACAAACCAACAAACAGACAGACAGGGGTGAAAACATAACCTCCACCCACCTTCGGTGGTGGTGGTAAAAAGGTTAGGTTGTGATCATTATTTTATATAACCGGTGTCAACGAGCTTCTCATAGGCTATGACGTTTTTTTTGGGGGGGGGGCGGTTGTTTGGAGGTGCGGGGGGAGAGAGAGAGAGAGAGCTCGTTCCATTCACCCAAGCTCGCCTTGAGGAAAGTGAGAGTCAATGGGTTACCAGTGTGCTCATTTGAAATTATTTAATAAATAAGAGTACTAACTATTTAAACTCACTCGGCGAACAACTCAAACCTTATCACTTCCTCAAATCCAGGCCAAATGCTCACCTCCACTCCTCCACTAGCTTTTCTCTCGATTTTTTGGGATCGCCTTCCCGAGTCTCTCCAATCGTGTTCTTACTTCCATTCTTCTAAAACGGTGAGTCATCCCCTATTCCCAATTCCCAATCCTATTCCCAATCTTTGATATTCCCACTTGTCTCTCCTCTTCCGTCCACCCACACCTCTCTTCCACACGTACTCTGTTTGCCAACTTTTCAGGTCTCCTCGATGCTCTTGGTTCCGTTGTCCTGTCGATACGTCCCCACTTATGCTGCCCGTGTGTTTGTTCCTTCCATGTTTCTCCATCGTCCTCTGTGTGCCAACTCGCTCCGCTCTGTCTGATGTGTCAACATTACTGTTGCGTCATTGAGCTCTTCCATGCGATAATCTCTGTCAATAATAAAAAAAAAACTCTGCCACAAAGTGTTGTCATGGCAACAAAGCGAAAACTTTTAAATGACTGTCAGGTGTGTGTCTGTGTCTGTGTCTGTGTGTGTGTGTGATCAATATACAGTAATCTCCTGAATTACAAACTTTCAACCTTGCTTACTTTAAAAACATTTTGACACGAAAAATTTGATTTACAACCTCCAAACCCAACATCGCAAACTTTTGCTCAACTTCAGTCAAGTCAGTTTTCAACATCGGAATTCAAAACGCGACCTTGTGAACGTTTACTAAAACATTTATCGTGGAATTTAAAATGAACACGTCTGGTATCTCTGAACAAAATGTCCCAGCATCACTCGACTAACATGACAGCATTGAGGCTCCTTCCTCTCTCTGTGCTGTAGTACACTCACCCCACACTCAAACCTTCCCACGCAGCCCTCACGCTCAAATCTTTCTCACGCACCCCACACCGTTCAAATCTTCCCACGCACCCCACACGTTCAAACCTTCCACGCACCCCACACGTTCAAACCTTCCCACGCACCCCACACACTCAAACCTTCCCACGCACCCCACACGTTCCAAACCTTCTCACGACACCCCACACACTCAAACCTTCCCACGCACCCCACACGTTCAAACCTTCTCACGCACCCCACACACTCCAAACCTCCCACGCACCCCACACGTTCAAACCTTCCCACGCACCCCACACGTTCAAATCTTCCCACGCACCCACACACTCAAACCTTCCCACGCACCCCACACGCTCAAATCCTCCCACATAGTCCTCACTCTCAAATCTTTCCCCACACAGCCTCACGCTCAAACCTTCCCACGCACCCCACACGCTCAAATCCTCCCACATAGTCCTCACTCTCAAATCTTCCCACACAGCCCTCACGCTCAAACCTTCCCACGCACCCCACACGCTTCAACCTTCCACGCACCCACACGCTCAAACCTTCCACCACCCCCACAGCTCAACCTTCCCAGCACCCCACACGCTCAAACCTTCCCACGCACCCCAACGCTCAAACCTTCCACGCACCCCACACGCTCAAATCTTCCCACACAGCCCTCACTCTCAAATCTTCACCACCCCACACGTTCAAACCTTCCCACACAGCCTCACCCTCAAGTCTTACACCCCCACCACGCTCAAACTTCCACGCACCCCCCACGCTCAAACCTTCCCACGCACCCCACACGCTCAAACCTTCCACGCACCCCACACGCTCAAACCTTCCACGCACCCCACACGCTCAACTTCCCACGCACCCACACGCTCAAACTCTCCCACGCACCCCACACGTCTCAACCTCCCACCACCCCACACGCTCAATCTCCCCCATATATCCCACTCTCAAATCTTCCCACACAGCTCTCACTCTCAAATCTTCCACGCACCCCACACGTTCAACACCTCCACGCACCCCACACGCTCAAACTCCACGCACCCCACACCCTCAAACCTTCCCACGCACCCCACACGCTCAAACCTTCCACGCACCCCACACGCTCAAACCCTCCCACGCACCCCACACTTTCAAACCCCCCGCACCCCACACGCTCAAACCTTCCCACGCACCCCAACACGCTCAAACCTTCCCACGCACCCCACACGCTCCAACCTTCCCACGCACCCCACCACCTCAAACCTTCCCACGCACCCCAACACCTCCAAACCTCCCACATATCCTCACTCTCAAACTTCCCACACAGCTCTCACTCTCAAATCGCTTCCCACGCACCCCACACGCTCCAAACCTTCCCACGGCACCCCACACGTTCAAACTTCCCGCACCCACACCTCAAACCTTCCCACGCACCCCACACGCTCAAACCTTCCCACGCACCCCACACGCTCAAACCTTCCCAGCACCCCACACGCTCAAACACCTTTCCCACGCACCCCACACGTTCAAACCTTCCCACGCACCCCACACCTCAACCGCACCACCCCACCACACTCAAAACCATCCCACGCACATCCCACACGCCAAACCCTTCCACGCACCCACACGTTCAAACCTCCCACCACCCCACACTTCAAACCTTCCCACGCACCCCACACGTCAAACCTTCCCCACCACCCACACCTCAACTCCCACCAACCCCACACGCTCAAACCCTCCACGCACCCCACACGCTCAAACCCTCCCACGCACCCCACACTTCAAACCCTCCCACGCACCCACACGCTCAAACCTCCCACACACCCCACACGTTCAAACCCTCCCACGCACCCCACACGCTCAAACCCTCCTACGCACCCACACGCTCAAACCTTCCACGCTACCCCACGCCTCAAACCTTCCCACGCACCCCACATGCTAAACCCTCCCACGCACCGCACACGCTCAAACCTCCACGCACCCCACACGCCAAACCTTCCCACGCCACCCCACTCCAACCTTCCCAGCACCCCACACGCTCAAAACCCTCCTACGCCCGCCACACGCTCAAACCTCCACGCACCCCACACCTCAAACTTCCCACGCACCCCACACGTCAAAACCTCCTAGCACCCACACGCTCAAACCTTCCCACGCACCCCACAGCTCAATCCTTCAGCTGCAACCCTCACACAATCAACTTTGCAACCCCACACAACAATGCCGCACAATTCAAACCTCCCCCTGCGCCCCAACCCCCGAAAGCCTCACCTGTCCCCTGCAAAGCCTCTCCCTCATCCTTCACCCACCCAATGCCCCTCCCCCACTATCTATAACTGTGTGGATCTCAAACATCCGAGGTCTCCACTCTAACCTGACAGATCTCTCAAGTCAGGTTGCTGCCAATAAACTGGACATCATCCATCCATCCCATCCATCGGGACCACACTCTGTACAGTGTGTCGGTGCTGCTGAAGCAGACTCCTGGGCTATTGGGCACAATCCTGGACAGGTCACCACTCCGACGCAGAGACATCATCAATTTAACAAAATCCTTCCTCCCACAGGATGACCCCCCCCCCCCCCCCCCGACTCCTCAGTGTCTCTCCTCGGTTATTTTCTCCTCTGATTTGCTAGACCTGAACCACACCCCGGTGGCGGAGTTGCACTTTACATCAATAACACCATTTTTAACTGCCATTGTACTGATCTTACACCTCCCAGCCCCCAGGAGTAGCTCTGACTGCGACTTCCCCTCCGCTCGCACCTCTTATTCGTCTGTGTGTTGTACCATCCTCCTAACAGTGACGAGTCCATGTACATCTCTCTCAGACAACATGGACAAACTTTTAACCACTCATCCCAACTCTTTTCCTCATATGTTGCAATTTCAATTGTCACGATGCAACTTGGCTGGGTGTTGATACTTCTCACCAGCCATGGCACTTTGACAAAGGACTTCCGTGACTCCACGGAACTGACTCAATCTGTGAACTTTCCCACCTGAATGCCTCCCAATGGCAAATCCTCCCTTCTGGACTCGGTGATGACTAACTTCCCCACAAATGTCTCCTGCTCTTCCTCTGCTCTGATTGGTTCATCTGGTCATATGCTTGTGAAAGTCAACATCTCTCTGGCTATTCTCAGAGAACTGCCTCAATGTTAGCGAGTCTGGCAGTTCACTCAAGCAGATTGGCAGGGACTGTGCAAGCAGCCATCTATCTTCAGGACCGTCCTCATATCGGCCGCCCCTGATGTTAATTCAGCATGGGAATTCTTCCGCAGAAACCTGCTCTCTGTCATGCACAGATTCATCCCATCTTGTCTTCAATTATCCTCCCCTTCTTCCTGCTCTTGGTACTCTCAATCCTGTGGTGAGGCAGTTGCCTTAAAACAACTTGCATTCTCCTCCTCGAAGGCTAATCTGCCCAAAGGCAATCTCAGTGCATTCCAAGAAGTCCGCAACAAGTACGTGTCTACTCTCAAGAGAGCCAGAAAACAACATCTGTCAAATCTCAAGATTGAAATTTTAAACTTGTCTCCCCCCACGAAAACCTGCTGATGCCTTCTTAAATCTTTCTCTGGTGTATGCTCACCTTCTAGCCCTTCCCTCTCTTCAAATGGCACCACTGCCAACTCTGCTCTTAAGAAGGACGAATGCCTCAATTCTGTGTTTGCTTCCAAATCTTACGTCCCAGACTCCTCAATCTCGGTACCTATCCTTCCCTGTCCTTCCCAACTGTTCCTGGACTCTGTGTCTTTTGCACCTGAGAGGGTCGATAAGTTTCTTTCAACCCTTGACTCTGACTCGGCTACTGAACCAGACGGCATCATCTCACGTGTCCTAAAAACCTGCTCTACTGCTCTTGCACATCCTTTTTCTGCCCTTTTTACCCTGTCATTTACCTTAGGTCATCTTCCATCTGCTTGGAAATCAGCCAACATCACAGCACTACATAGGAAGGTGCAAAAACTGATGACTTTAACTACAGACCAATTAGCTTACTTCCAATCATCAGCAAGGTCATGGAATCCATCATTGCAGTTGATATGAAATCCTTCGTGTTCTGCAACAACCTCATCTCATCTCAGATCACCCATTTGATTTCACACTGGGTCACTTCACCTTGGACATGCTGCTGCTACTCACACAACAATGGTGGAGGCCCTCAATGTCAGAGATGAGATCAGGGCCGTCTCTCTCGACATATCTCGTGCTTTTGATACAGTCTGGCATCCCGCCTTGCTCTCCAAACTCTCTGCCTATTGAATCCAAGGCCACCTCCACACATGGCTTACTTACTTCCTCTACTCTCATTGCCAACGTGTGGCTCTCAACGGAATCCTTTCATCTCCTCGCCCTGTCAAGGATTGAGTACCCCAAGGCATGGTTCTGGGCCCAGTCCTATTACTGACCTTCATCAATGATCTCTCTGACTGGAAAATCCTCTTTATCTATTTTTTGATGACTCCACTGTCTGCCATGACATCTCTCATCCTTCAGACAGGGAGGCAACAGCCTCTTCCCTCTCCTCAGACCTTGACAAAAATCACAAACTGGTCAAACACTTGGAATATGTCTTTCAATCCTGACAAATCTCACTCTGAAAGGACTGTTTGGAAAACCCTCCGATCTACTTCTTAAAAATAATCTTCAGGAAGTTCAGTCATTCAAACTCCTGGGTCCCATTATTAGCCATAATCTTTCTTGGACAAACCACATTTAAAAGTTGGCCTCCAAAGCCAGCCGCCGACTGGACATCCTCCGTCATACAAAGTCCTTCCTTGGCACACCTGAACTCCTATCCACCTACAAAGTGTTCATCCACAGCTTGATGGAGTACTGCTCTCACCTCTGGGCTGGCTCCCCTGCCTCATATCTTGCTCAGCTTGACACGGTGGAAACCAAGGCCTTCAAGATTATTGGAATCTCCTGCAACGGAGCCAAATCTATGGGCAAATCACTTTACCATCAGTGGTCTCTGTCTTCTATCACCTCCTTTTTTGATCTTGCACCCTTTTCCATGCTTTCTCCCCCCAACTCCCAGGTTTCTGCAGGACTCACCAGGTCCACCATCATCCATCCTCTGCTGAAACTACCTAAATACAGTTTCACTGCTTACCTCCACTCATTCGTTCCTCTTTTTTTCCCACCTGTGGAACCAACCTCCACATTCTGCAACATGATTAACTGCAAGTCAAATTAAAGTGATTAACTGCTACATCAGATGTTGACCCTGCACCTTCTTCCTCTCGATAATTCCACACAATCACCCTCCACCTCCATCACCGCAAACCACAACATTTAACATAGGATGGTGAAGTTTCATTTTATTAAAATGCAAAGTGACTCTGTCTCTGTCTCTGTCTCTGTCTCTGTCTCCCTTTCCCATCCACCCACGTCCTGACACACAACCTCGACCGATTACATTGCTTCTTATGGGAAAATTACTTTCGTTTTACACGTTTTCAGCTAACGCGGTAAATTCTTGGAACGCAACTACCGCGTTAAACGAGGAATTGCTTTATATGATGCTCAAAGTGGGGATAATGAAACAAACGTCGGGAAACACGTCCTCCCACTCAAGGTGCCACCCTAACATGGCGGCTAGTACGAGAACTATGCGGGAAGCAGGAATGAAAATGTTTTTTTGGTTTGTTTGTTTCTTTTTTTACATTTTTTCATTTTCACCCAACTCTTAAAATTATAGTGTGAGGTTGAAAAATTGGTGGTTTTCAGGTAAAACCAGATTTTAGGATCCCAGATTTGTGGCTGGTTACCTGTATAAGCTTTGCTCGACATTATCATTGTGTCGATAATTAAAATATTGTTGGCAGTTAACTTATCTTGGACTGTGATGTTGTGCATGAGCAAGCAAGCTAAGTTAATATTGTGTTAAATACATTTGTTAATTTAACTTCACCAAATTTATGTAATTCTCATTTTTCTGTGATTAAATTGTTGAATCGGATGCATTATAGCGGTCATCTCCCCCTCCCTCCACTCTCTAAATATCGGTATCGGTATCGGCCCTTGAAAAAACTCATTACTCGGTCACCTTAATCTTTACCCACCCCACCACCATACCCACTCCAACTCCTCCTTCCAATTTTTCAGTTCCCCTCCTTGAGTTCTTCTTGTATCCATCTTGTCCATGCTATCCTCTCCTGCCCCCCATTCCTCCCACACCATTGTTTGTCCAGTCTCTTTCCGATCTTCGCATTACCCCTCCAAAACCCATGATCAAGTGGAAGACACAGCCGCCACTCAACTACTGTTAACCATTCCACCATGCACCAGCCACCAGCACATGTACACGGACGATTTGAGCGGTGAATCAAACACCTGTTGCCATTACCTGGCAGTTACCACAAGAGCACCTGAAAATAATTAATCTATTGTGAACACAAATTTCTACAAATCAAATGAACCACCCTCTATTTATTAGTGGAGAGAAAGTAGGTATGTATCATCATCATCGACTCCTGTGAGAGGATTTGACGGAGGACGCTAAAACTTTCAGGGACCCTCCCTCCACAATCCCCACCACCACCTACAACCCACTCCACCATCACCCCCACAATACCCACCACCACCTTCACCCCTCCCCCCTCCATCATCTTCCCACACCCATCACACCCCTTCCCCTCCACTGTTCCCTAAACACACAAACATCACCACAAAATACTCACCACCCATCCCACACCCCCTCCACATCCACCCACAATCCCCATCCACTGGGAGGGACATCGACACCTCAAGGATATGACAATGCCACACGGCGTGGACACAAATCCGTCCGAGAGAGTATTAAACGGACGATCCCATACGTACAAAGACACTGGTCAGCCTGTTTGACGGTGGACAAAGCATTCAGACCCATTTTTTTTTTTCTGTCGTGTCGAGCGATTGACGGGTTTTTCTGCTCAAGTAATATATAAACCGATTTCTCAATTAATACAAAATCCCTCCCTTATAAACAGTAAATTGAACGGAAAATCAAACCCCTACCAAGATGACGTGATCACGTGACCAGCGTTTCATCTTCACCAACACTTCCCTCCTTCTTCCTCTGAATCGCTCGCACAGGGCTCAAAACGAGACGTCTCAATTCCCCCAAAAGCGTTTCCATCACTAATTTCGTCTCCAAGAGTTTCTTCAAACTCCACTGATCAGTTTCAGCATTCTGAGAACCTTGAGTGTTGCTAACGACGGTGGAATGAAGTATCTGAATCCGAGCTCGACATGCACCGTTTGTCTACGTAAACCGCCATTCGGATCAAGGTGAGTTCACGGTGTGAGTCACTGGCGAAATGAAAGTACACACTTTAGGGCTTTTTACACAATTTCTGATTGGTGAAAAAAATTCAATTAACCGTGTTGGTTAATTAATAATTGTGGTTAATTAATAATTGTGTTGCACTCTTGCTTCCAAATCGGAGCGAAACCTCTGAGCTACTTATACCGCCCACTGCGAAATGTTGGTGCAACATCTAGTGGCAGAGGTTTGATTTGTATAAAAAGAAGGTAAAATATATCGGTTATTGAAAATTGTGTGTTACTCCACGAAGATCTTCATTAAATCTACTTCAATCCAGATGCTCATGTTGATTTTTTAAAGATTACTGGAAGGAACAATAAAAAGTAGATGTTTAGCTTTGCCTGCATACGTGCAGCTTTACAAACGCAGAGCGGGAAGTGGTCGCCGTAAACGGGAGACACGGACAGACATCACCGTCCGCGTGTTATATATATATATATATACATACATATATACACACACTAGCGTGGATCGGCTCACTGCGCTCGTCCCTCCACACGTCGTTGCAGAGATTGACGTCACAGATTTGCTGTGTTGTCATGATTTACACCAATCATAATGCAAACATTCCTTTTCTAGGAATTTGTTTTTTAACATTGGCGATGATATATTTATTTGTAATATGAAAAGGTCCAAGTTTTCAAAAGCTCTAAGTGGTCAAGAGTCTAAGCTGTCGAATCTTTCTAACTGGTGTTGAGGTCGAAGGGGACTTAAGGGTGTAAAGGTCTCTAGGTTCTCGGGGTCAAAAGGGTATAAAAGGTCTAAACTCTAAAGGGTGAAGGGATCTAAAGTGTTGAAAGGGTCTTAAAGGTAAAAGGGTTCTTGTGGGTCTTTTGGGTATTTGGGGTCTTCAAAGGTCTTCAACGGTCGAAGGGTTCTCAACAGTGTAAAGCGTCCAAAGGTACATTCCGATGGTACGTAATTCATCGACGTACGTGTGTGAAGTCAGGGTGAAACTGACGTTCAAACAGTACGTAATTAATAGACACGTAGTCACACTGCTTCACTGCTTGACGAACCAACCGTGTGTGTGTGTGTGTGTGTGTGTACACTGTATATGTGAAAAATCACATCCAATTTTAAGAACTTTCGATTTACGAACTACTTTTCAGGAACACTTGGTGTTTGTAAATGGAGAGATTACTGTAGTGTTGTATTTAATGAATAATACATTGTTGCTTTAGATGTACACTTTTCAATCACATTGGTAGTTGTATCATCATTCCGTGGGCCACCCTGTCCATTCATTATCCATCCAGCTCCATTGTCACCTTTGTTATTTTGACAAATTGTGGGAGGTGGGGGGGGGGATAGGATAGAGGGGCTTGTAATAACGCCTGGTGCTGCCTGTCAGACCAATTTTTGTATTCTCTTCACTGCTTTTCCCAGGAGAGAAGCCATTTGAGTGCAAACTCTGCAGCCAGAGGTCCAGGGACTACTCGGCGATGATCAAGCACCTCCGCACACATGGCGGTGCCGCCCCCTACCAGTGTCCCGCGTGTCGGCAATTCTGCTCTTCTTTGGCCGCAATGCAGCGACACCTGCGATGTCACTCCTCAGCGGAGCTGCCGGTCGGCTGGCGATTGGAACACGCATACCTCTACCTGTGCTACGTGTGAGCGGCTGGCAGGGAACAGTGACTGTAATTGTCAACGATGCCTAGGGTTCCGGAGGGAGCCCAGGTTATCGAGTTCGGATGAGAGTGTGTACGTGAGTCGTAGATGATTGTAGAGAAGGATATGAGAACGTCGTTCCAAATCGAGCTCCGGAATTGTATTCCTTTCCCTCTTGATCTGTAGTCGTTTTGGGGAGAGTTCGTGATCGAGTGAATGGAGAATGACAAAAGGAACGGGTCGGTGGTTTTTGAGATGAAAGAAGATTGTTTGGGGGTAACCGTTGGATCGATGGGTGGATATGTCAGCAAGGAAAGCCAATCAAACGGATTGTTGTTTAACATCGAGATGTTTTGTTAGGAATATTTCGGAGGAGAGAGTGAGCTTGGCTGTTTGGGGTGGAGGGGATGGGAGAAGGAGTTGGGGGTGATAAATACATAGGATTGGAGGAATTGGTCACTTCCATCCCCCATGCCACCTGGGAAGGAATGGAAGTGATGGGATGTCATGGCAGTTATGATGGGGGTGTCACGGCAGTGGATTAAAAACGGGACGAACACGGTCACAAGAGTGCAAACGATGTGATTGTGCATAGAAGTTTTAGGGGAGTTCCTGTTGCAGAACTCGACGATGAACATGAAGCGTGGTTGGAATGTAGTTGAAGAGCAAGGTACAATGTAGAAATTCTCCTTTATACGGAACAGTTAAAACGACATTCTTTTGATGTGCATGAAATTCGATTTCGTGCCTTGGAGTCATTTAAATGTGAATTTACGGGAAGAAGAGCAAAATGACAGAAAAATTTGTCTCTCCTACAATGAATGTGTTTCATTGACTGTGAATTTGAAAGCCATATGAATGTAAATGTCTCCTGGGCAGCTGTTAAGCTGGGTGGGACTTGCGTTGTGGGTGGGGCTTGTGTTGTGGGTGGGACTGCGTTGTGGGTGGTTTGTGTTGTGGGTGGGGCTTGTGTTGTGGGTGGGCTTGCGTTGTGGGGTTGGGCTTGCGTTGTGGGTGGGGCTTGCGTTGTGGGTGGGTTGCGGTTGTGGGTGGGCTTGTGTTGTGGGTGGGCTTGTGTTGTGGGTGGGGCTTACGTTGTGGTGGGCTTGTGTTGTGGGTGGAGCTTGTTATTTGGGGGGGACCTGGCAGTGTGGGTGGGGCTTGCATTGTGGGTGGGCTTGTGTTGTGGGTGGGGCTTGTGTTGTGGGTGGGGCTTACATTGTGGGTGGGGCTTATGTTTGTGGGGTGGGCTTGTGTTGTGGGTGGGGCTTGTGTTTGTGGTGGGCTTGTGTTTTGGGGGGGACCTGGCAGTGTGGGTGGGGCCTGCATTGTGGGTGGGGCTCGTTGTGGAGTGAAACTGTGATAAACCAACTGCCAAGGCTAATCGTCAATATTATTGTTGTTTCTTGTTTCATCACTGCAGTTGCCTGCATTTACAAAGTGAGTTTAGTTGTTTTTTTTTGTTGTTTTTTTTAAACTTTTATTTTCTTGTTCAGCTGTGAATTTACTGAGCATGGGACTAGAAGGAATGTTCATGTTCCCTTGGATTGTTTCCATGTCGGTATAAAATGTGTGGCTGCTTGAATACCCCCATGGGCTTGTGACACCATTTTATATATTTGAAAAAAAAAATTTTTTTGGCAAAACAATCTACCTCAATGAAAGACAACACATTGGTCTCTCAGAGTTTGTCCGGTCGGTTGGATTGTGTGTCCAGCTCCATTGTTTTCATTGTCTATCCGTCCATTGAAGTGAATATTGTATCTGGTTGAGTGATTCTGACAGCTGAACGCAGAGCCAGTAGTGTTGTCGAGATATAATTATACAAACTGTTATGTGGCCAGTATTACCCCAGCCAGCATGGATGATGTCCAAGAGGGTATTATCGGCATGATGTTAAACAACTTTAGCAGCCAGCATCTTTACATACACTGGTTGGTTCAGCGTTGGGCCAAGATTGCCTGTTTGCGGACATTCATTGAAGAGTTATCGACGCCTTTGTGGAACCACCCTTAAAGTGCGACCATCCACTTTAGACAGGTTCTATGAGATATATTAATATTCCGCATCATTTCCCAAAACACCCACTCGTGTGCCTTTCAGTCTAACCAAAGTGTTTTGCCTTCTATCATGTCAAATGGTGTCCTAAGAGGGAATGGGGGGGTTGAGGGTGCGGATGGAAAAAAAACAGCGGTTAGTTCGTAGGGAGCAAAGCATTGAGAAAGATCGTTTCTGCAGTGGGATTGAAGAGGTGCTGATCATGCAGCAAGGAAGGTCCAGCATTTATCATGAGAGTGCTTGATTGAAATAATGAGCACCTAAGAAGAGGTAGTATGGAAAATGTGTGCCAACATGTTACTAGGAAAGAAAAAGAACACCTGGGAAGCTTAGGAATACTGCATCACAATAGGACTGGGATGAATGTACCACCAGAAAGCGAGAGAGAGACAGAGAGAAAGAGTTCCAAGATGGCGCTGGTGATGCTGAGATCTGCACCGACCATTAACACGGAGCACTAGCCACAGAGCACTACCCAGCTAATATACCATGATGGTGCTGCTGAGAGTAACATGAGGTTGCTGTGCCGGTACTGTGAAAGTATCTTTTGAGGGTGATCTGAGAGTTGAGTACTGTGATGATGCGATGAGAGTAGAGTACTGTGACGGCGCTGTGAGAGTACCTCAACGGTGCTGTGGAATTACTATGAGAGTAGAATACTGTGACGGTGCTGTGAGAGTACCACGGCAGTGCTGTGGAAGTACCGTGGCGGTGCTACGGGATAGAGTACCATGACGGTGCTGTGAGACATTTTGTTAAGCATTACTGGGACTCACAATGGGGTATTTGGTGGAAGGCAGACACGGTAGTATTGCAAAGTAGTTATTTTTTTTACAGTGAGGACTTTTTGATTGTAATGACAGAAGGACGTTGTACATTTCACTGCCTTGTACCTGTACTTAACAGTCGTTGCTGGCTTTTTAATAAAACGTTGGAATGAACAGTTTGTTTCTGTTTCAAACACCTTTTGTCTCACCTGTCATCGCCTTCTTGGTTTTTCGGTTCACTTATTCAGTATTCACAGTGCAGCCAATTTGGGACAATCAATCATGAATTTCAGAGTTGTGATTATTAAAAGGGACTTTTATAAATTTTCATCAACCTCATGACCTGTAGGAATTTTTTTTTTTTTACTGAGAAAATTCATATTCCTCATATGGAGCACATTTAAAGTTGGAGAAGCTCGTTATTGCGTAATGGGACAAAATCAATATACAGTATATATATATATATATGTATGTATGTGTATATATATATATATATATATATATATATATATATATATATATATTTGTTGACATGGTCAGATGTAACAATGAGAGTGGTTCCTGGATGGCTCCATTTAGCCTTTGACCTCCAATGATTCTCAGAATCCGTATCGCCATTATATCCTTTTTCCGTCCCGTCACTTTTTCAAATGTTTGAATTATCCACAGAGATCCGTTCCACAAAAATTCCATGTCAGTATCGATGACTGATGCATCATTTTTGATGATCTACATTCCAATAGTATTTAATGGGGGAACAATGCAGTCGATATGATCAAAGTTTTTGTGATGGGACGGAAACACCTTATTTGTTCATGAAATGGATGCAATTGGAACTTAGACAGTGTGAATATTTTGAAAAATGATCATACGCATAATTCCCCCTGTTTGATGTCCATATATACCCAAAAATTACTCAACTTTAGAGAATTCCAGGTGCTTTGAATACGGTTGATATGATAGGTGTCATCGTCAAGGTGACAATCTTCAAGGCCAAGTTTCTGATGGCACCGAATTCAACAGCTGATGTATATTTTGGACCCATTGAGGCAGAAATTAGATGCAAGTTGACTTTTCAGCAATTTAACATGAATTCCTCGTTGGTATGGGCAACATGTCAAAAAATTTTTTTATAAGTATCGCCCTGGTCAAGCGATGACATTGAAGGCATTTCATCATGACCCTTCTCATTTGGTGGCGAGTTGAGTTATATTTGTGAGGTCGGAAGACATAAAGTTCACACCAACAGATGACTCACACCAGTCATAGCTGTTCCCGGAACCCTCCACGTTCGCCATTTGAAGCGGTTTGTTCAGCCTGATGGTCTGAGGGTAGAATTTTACCGAAACTCCACTTTTGAGTTTCCAGCCGAGTATACCACCTCCATAGGTTCCCTGGTGACCGAGTTCGCAATTCAAGACGACTCGCCTGATGAGAGCGCCAATACTGTGAATCTGGAGGATGTTTTCAGGGAATGATTTGTGGTGACCATCTGCGGGGACGCTTGGTGGATCGGGAAGGTGGTGGGTATATCAGAGGATGACAATGATGTCCAGATTTCCTCCCTGCATCCATGCGGGCCAAGGACAGCATTTCATTGGCACACAAAAGGTTAATGAGTGTTGGCTTGGTCTGGCGGGTATTATTGGGAAGCTGCACCCGTGCGATTGGCTGATGCAGATTATGGGATCGAGGAGTTATTGCCTCAATGCATTTATATGTAATGAGGTCCATTCGAAATTCGTCTCCGGGGTGTGGCAGCGAGTCTAAGTGTTTGCAGTTTAATTCAAATTTTCTAATTGGTAAATTGATGGATCATGAAATGGAGTATATTTTGAATATTAATGCAGGACATTAGAATAGTGTTTGAGAAAATTCATTTTGTAATTATTAATGGCTCACGTCATTGAGACATAATGTACCAATTTCACACCGTATAATCCATCCATCCATCCATTCTGTCGTCTCCAGGGTATGGCCAGTACTTTGCCGTTGAATTTAATGTTTACCATACATTTCACATACGGAACTGACACATTGATTGTTACGATTATTAATGAATAATTAATTATTATATTGATTAATAATAATCTACTAGCCGAAACCCCATCACAGACGGATTCCGAAGGTTGACTATTGCCACGATGTGCGATGCACTCTTACAGGTACGAAGTTTCTTTCAGTCCAGGTCACAGTACCGAGAAAAACGTGACGCGACCGCTAGGAGGAGCACAAAATTGGTCCTTCAGTATTAATATATAGATACTAGTGTGTGTGTCAGTGTGTCTCCCCCATAACTTCACAACTATAAAACCAAGCAACCTGAATCTTTGCATGCATATTAAGAAAACTCCAAGGAAGTGCAGGAGTGAAAATGAGGTGTTTGGGTTAATTAAAACACTCCTTTTGAAGATAATAAACGGCCTTATTTAATTATATCCTTCATCAGGCGATCCTTGGCCACCTCGCCCTCCGGGGTCTTAAGGCGTTTCCTGGGTAACCTCGCTGGGGTCTGAAGCCGCCATGTTTTTCGGCCTGCTCAACCATGCCTAGACTTGGAACAGGCCGCAACGATTTCTTAACTATAAAGTCTTTTTTCCCCCACTTTCCTCACTCATATTATATATCGAATAATACCTGTTCATCAGAGCTACGAATCGGGCGCGTACATTGCAATGGTTACAAACGCCTGGAGATGCCAGCATTCGTGGCTTTACTTCATCCCCCACCCCCCCCCCCCCCCCCCCCCCCCACCATGTGATAACCTTGAGAATCTCTCAACTCAGAGGAATTACAAAATTTAAGCTCAACAATAGTTCCAATGCTGAAAAAGAAAAAAAAGTTCAGTAACCCAGTTCGGACATTCCTCGAGTGCTTAAGCCACTTACCGAGCGCCCGACAGTAGCGGTCCAGTTCGTGTCCCAATCAGGATGTGCAGTCGACAGTTACTACAAGGTAGAGGTATGCATACAGCATACACAGACGTGGTACAAATGGGTAGATTTGGATCTATATGGACGCTCCGCAGGTGTGTGGACATACCATACCTGTTACAGGTGCCGTGGTGACAAAGTTTCATCCCACATCTTATGGAGGTTCCATCAGGTTTTCCTTTGTCCTCACACCTGTTTCTAAAGCATTTGGTAATCAGATTTGCTTTACAAAGGTTGTACGTTTCCTTTTTTGAGTTTTAAGGCAAAATATATTTGATAACTCCCGAATTCTGAGCCGTTTGCAGTATAAACAACGTCTTCTAAATTACCGAGCATTTTTTTTCCCACCATTCACACACAGCTGTTTATAACGAATATATAAAAATTGTATATATGAATATATTATATAATTATATATATATATATTATATATATAATATATATATTATTATTGGGTCGCCGAAATAGGTGACTTATTGTCAGTAATTCTTGTTCTGTGTTTGTTTGATGTTTGTTCGTTTGTCATCAGCATAATTAGTAGTAAACGTGGGCGGATTTTGACCAAACTCGGGTGGTAGGTACATCTTATGACTAGTGCTTTTGAAATTGTGATGGTGCTAGGGACGTTTGTTCCCTAGCAACAACCGAAAAACCTTCAAAATCGGTATCGTCACGCCATAATTCCGAAAGCCATTATCACGTAGGGTTATGAAATTTGAGAAATGATCGACAGGTGATGCTCTATCAATATATTCCGTTTTTTTGTGATATATGGAATATTTACCGCAGCGCCCCTACAATTAGGGTATGCGCGAAAATTGGTGAAAATTGAAGGCCTAGCGACAGGTGAGTGCATCGATACGAATGAAATTTGCAGGTTCATGGTACTCAATGAGTAACACACTTTGCTTCAGGACAATGACCGATTTCGTTTAGGTCAGGGTCAAAGGTCAATTAGTGCAAAAATTGATAATATGCGACAGCTGGAGGTGCCTTCGCGCCAAATGTACTCCTAGGGTTATGGTCGGATGGTCATGAAAATTACATAATCGTCTGGAATAATTGTGCACAAACAATCGAGCGGATTTTCGATTTAGATCTTGTTCACCACAGCACCCCCTTTGGGACTCCGTTTCAAACGCATTTTCGTATCTTTCATTCAAATGGATACCGAGTAGTTATCAGTAGATGGAACTGGATGAGATTTGATGTGCATAATCTTAAGGTGATTCCCTATTGCTATATGACATCCATTTTGCTCTATATCTTATAGTTTCCATGCTCGGCGACCATCGCCGCCTACTGGCTTGTGTTATATATATATAATATTATTCTTCTTCCTTTGGTGCTCTTTTGGGTCGCCACAGCGAATCATCCGTTATGATCGCATAATATTTGGCACAGGTTTTACGCCGGATGCCTTCCTGATGCAACCCTGGTGCCTCTTACGACACAGGGATATGTACACCTATCTAACCGGGCATACACCGGGCCCAGTACATGGTACTTCGCCGACTCGGAAGGATGAAAGGCTGAGTCAATCCTGGTGTGTATTAATCAAAGCGGCAACGGGGCTTGAACTCAGGACCTTTTGGATCCAAGCCGCTACCATACCATACGCCAAACCAGGTGTGTGTGTGTGTGTGTGCGTGTGTGTGTGTGCGCGTGTGTGTGTGTGCGCGTATGTGTATTGTGTGGATTTTCGCCCGTTCGGTGCGGGCGACCGCCTTTAGCTAATTGCGGCGCGCGCGCCACGAAAGATCTAGTTGCAGTTTTTCCGGATTCAACGCGAACAGTACGGGTGTTGGTAACCACACCATAAACCAGCCAACCCTTCTGTCCGTGCGCTACAGGGTCGATCACCGAATTGTCGATGTACCTAATTATTCGCGCAGACAGAAATGCCGGGGATTT
>CM068967.1:10593032-10619463 GCA_035128595.1 Eptatretus atami | reverse complement strand
CCTTCGTTGGTTCGGTGTCTCTGCCACGTGGCGCCGCCATTTTGTGCTCCGTTGTCCGCGTTTCGCTACGTGCAATTGCCACGATTGCCTTTTGCCCAGCCTGGAGATTCAGCCCCATGCTCTGCATCTCCCTTCGCCGCGTTTGCATTTCACCCTTCATTGCCTCCGTGTGCGCATGCATACAGTCTATTATTTCCTTTGCGTTTTCTTTCGCATTTGCAATTATCACTTGCGCATTTGCATTCATTTCGTTCTTCATTTCTTCCTTCATCTCTTGCATCATCTGCATCAACATTTCCATCATCCGATCCGTGGGCGGATTCGCATGTGGGGGGCGTTCATCCACCGCCACAGCCGCTGCGCCCATTTCGGACTCTGCATTTATTTGTGGGGAAAGTTCAACCTGCATGGCGGTGCTTTCGTCCTGGGCAAGATTCTTTTAATTCTAAATTTTTCTAATCCCTCCTGCCGCTCGCCTTGAGCTGCCATTTTTGCGTATCGGTAATAAAAAATTACACGCTCGGAATTTAATGAAACCGGAGCGGTCGCCTCGCACAACCCTTGATCCGGTTCCGTTAATTTAGTTTGGAGAAGGATGAATTTGAATCCCACGTTCCTGGACAACAGTGTTGTGGATTCTCGCCCGTTCGGCGTGCGGGCGACCCCCTTTAGCTAAATTGCGGCGCGCGCGCCCCACCGACGACAATCTAGTCGCAGCTTTTCGGATCAACGCCGAAACGCAGCTACGGGTTTGTTAACCACACCATAAACCAGCCAACCCTTCTGTCCGCGCTACAGGGTCGATACCGAATTGTCGATGTACCTAATTATTCGCACAGACAGAAATGCCGGGATTTACACCTCAACGGAGCCTGCACGAAAACGAGCCGGTTTAAGCAGCTCGTTCCGTTTGCGAATTGCCGAGCGGTTTTATATCGCCAAGCCCGTCGGACCAGATGTACGTTTTATCGGCTATTAATCAGCCAGCTAATTATTCCGAACGCAATTATGGCAGTCAATGGCAGGAAAGGACACAACGAGCAGGTGACATTTCAGCAATGGGACATTTATTTTTACACGTAAGCAATGCAATGAATGGGGATATGGGGACAAGACACGAGCAAAAACCTACAGCCGATATCTATATTATTATGTACATGCACTTACAACAATTCTACTTACGGACAAGGCGCCACAGACTTTCATGCAAAAACCCAGAAAAGAAAGATAGAACTGGGCTCGTAAGCCTTTAATGTTCCTCGGAGCTGGGATGACCGAAGGAGCTCCGCGAGGCCGGGCAGGTTACTTTGTCGCCCTTGAGGCGACTCGATGGATCTTTTTGGTCGGCGACCCTCCGTATGTCGTCGTCAACGGGCAGCTGTTGTAACGGCGGCTTGGTGGTCCAGGGCCTAGCAGTGCGGCTTGGTCGATCGGCCTGGCCAACGATGCTTCAGAGGAGCGAACGGGCCTTGCTCTTTTCGAGTTGATGCTCTTTAAGAGGCCCGCTCACTCCTCAGCGTCGCTCGGACCGTTATGTAGCTGGCTGGCGACTTCTCTCCGGCTGCAACTCGACTGCTCCACCGACCAACAACGACCAACCACTTGGTGACTTGGCTGGCTCCAACGACGAACGAACTCCACTCCTCCGACCACTCGACTCTCGCGTCGAAACGCGCTTTTTACAGTCCGGAGGGGTGAAGCCGCTGTAGCTTCGCCACCCGAGGCGGCCTTGCCCCTTTCACCCTTGAACTTTCACCCCGGCTGGCTCCGCCCCTTTCGTCGGTTTGATGACGTTTTGCAAGTCATGCGCGGCTGTGTTTGAAATCACTTTGCCGCTGTCGAGGATGCCATGTGCTTGTTTGTGGAGATGTTGTTTGTTGGGGATGTTGTTGTTGGTGAAAAGATGGTGGCGCCGTGGAGATGCTGGTGAGGAGATGTTGCGGTTGTGGAGAAGGTGGTGAGGAGATGTTTGTTTTAAAATAAAGATAGAAAAGAATAACACTACCTCAACATTCACAGCCCGGCACACGAATAATTCTCGTTATACATTGGTGGGGAAATGTAATCTGGACACACACTTATCGACATAACTGATCTTCGGGGAACCTGAATGGTGATCTGTGAATTTCCACAACCGTAACAATATATATATATATATATATTATATATATATATATATATATATATATATATATATATATATATATGTGTGTTATTATATGGATAGAGAGAGAGGAATATTATTTTTACATCAGTTACAAACAGCAGGGACCGTCCATTTAATACGTATGCGAATATGGAAGAATTAGACACCCACCCCCAACACGAACTGCATTCCCTTCCCCTCCCCGACGTAGTAAATAGATGGAACCGAAAGCAAACCATTTAGCCTCTTTATTTAGTTGTTCTCTCCCCCTGGTTGTGTGAAACGTGTTGAAAGGTTCACATGGATCGATCCTCTGGGACCCTTAATGAATCAAAACCTTTCCAGCCTAAGGGAAGGAAGTCTGCTTTCCCTTCCTATTGTTTGGCTTCATTAACCACGTCTCGCACTTCCCGCCTTTCCAAAGGTCTACCTTTAACATCTTGAGTTTTTAAATTAAAAAGGTCAATTTGCACAATTCCAAATGATTTATCACCAAGTTAACACCCATCGCGTGTTGGGAAAACAAATGAGAAAAAGTAAAAAAAAAACTTTCTCAAAGGTGATTTCCGGATCAAAACGTCCAACTGAGCAGGAAAGACGAGTGGCCACACCCATGGAACGTACCATGTATGTAAAGTGAGGGGGGGGGAGGGAGTGAACAGGTGTTTACATCAATGCACAACAGTATCTACCCATTCTCATTTGGAGAATTTCAACAACGCGTGGAGGAATGTAAAACTTTTTACCAGCCAAGCAGGTTCCCAGCAAAGACCTACTCTCGTCATTAAAATATTTTGTAAAAACCTCTCCAGTTCACAGGAATACTGCTGCCTGGAGCAGCCGGCTTAATATGCCATGAAGGAGGTTTTCGAGGCGGCACCTGCTGCCTGCACAGCTGCGCACAGCGCACACTCCTCTCTCCCTCCCCCCCCCCCCCCCATTCCACGAATAGCCGCGCCCTCATTGGCCAGCGAGTGAGTCACGTGATGACAAGGCTCACAAAAGGGTCGAGGAGATAAATTGTGATATCAGCGTCAGTGTTTCGCGGATAAATAACCAATTTCAATAACTAAATGAACCTTTCCTTGTTGTCCTCAAAACTTGGATCTGAAGTATAAAGCACGAACCGAAAGCGCAGTTTTTCACACTCTTTCCCTCACCTCCGGAACCCTCGATCTTCCTTCTGATGGACTCGTCCAAAGCGCGGCCCTGAGAACGGACTGTACCAACTCACTGGAGAGGAAAAAGTTTCCCATCAACCGGAGGATGCACGTAAACAATCGGCTCATGAAACAAATAGATAACTTTGTCTTGATTGGTAAACTTTTGAAAAACAAGTTGGCAATTCACGGTCAGGTGAAGGACAGAATTATTTGTTGATGACATGAGAAGTGAACACCCCCCTCCCCCCTTTGGACGCATCCATCTGTTGTTCTACCTGGGTTCCAGAGATATCCCCCTCACCTCTCCCCCATCCCGATTCGTTCGCACATACTCGATTCATCGGAACACGATCGCCTCCTGACACTGAATCCTGGCCATGGCGGTTCTGCGGACTTTACTTTTGGCTTGTCTCACCTGTACAGGTAAACAGTACAAACTGTGTGGTTCCCGTACATTTGTCATGGCTCGCTTGGTCTGGGTTGTGACTCACTCTCCCTCCATTCACACTTCCTCACTCCATTACCACTTTCGTTCTCTTACATCCCCACATCTTCCTATCCCACTCTGCCATCCCCACACCCTACTATCCCACTCTGCCATCCCCACACCCTACAATCCCACTCTGCCATCCCCACACCCTACAATCCCACTCTGCCATCCCAACACCCTACAATCCCACTTGCCATCCCCACACCCTACTATCCAACTCTGCCCACTTCCTCCACACCCTACTATCCACTCTACCACTTGCCATCCAACCCTACAATCCCACTCCTACATCCCCACACCCTACTATCCACTCTGCATCCCCACACACACTTCACATCCCACTCTTGCCATCCCCACAACCTACACTCCCACTCTGCCATCCCCACAACCTTCACTCCCACTCTGCCATCCCCACAACCTACACTCCCACTCTGCCATCTCCATAAAACATCATCACCAGTGTACGATGGTAATCATCAAAGTAGTATTTTGTTTCGGATTGAATAACTAATCACCAAAACTATTTCAAAGACAATCGGGATTTATTTGAGTCGGACCCCCTGTGTCCCTCTCACCCTCTCCCCACCCCTCCTCTACCCCTCTCTCGTTTAATGCTCCCTTTTTATCAAGATGTCTCGATGTCCTACATTGACTCCCCGTCCTCCTTTTCGATCCAGCCGACTTGTTTCCCTTCTTCGATCGGTCCGGTTTTCAGGATTTGAATTTATTTATTTATTTAACTTTTGGGATCTCATGATGATCATCAGTGATGTTCATTTAGTCTCGTGCGAGTCACGACCCTTCAATCTTCATTTCCATTGTCTACCTTTCAGCCATTCGTCTATTTTCGCCTCGTACGAATTACCAGGTGTGCACACCTGACTGTGCGCAACCTGTCTGCGAAACAGACCACGATGCAACACTCTTTCACAACAACAATTCCTGTTTTCTTTTCTCTCGCTGGTTTGAAAGTCCCTGGTTTGTAGCAATTCCACCATTTCGTAGCATTCTCCTTATTTCACATCTCTTTCCACCTGAACACCTTTTGGCAATCTCCTCTTATTCCCCCTAGATAATCGGCTTTTGCCACGCATATGCCTGTCGGTGATCCTTATCGTCATCCATCGGATTTGCAAGTCCCTGTCTTCCTTCCCTCGATGCTTTCCCCAAGGTAGAGTGTTTAAACTTGAGCTTTAGCTCATCGGCTGTAACCTCTTGACTTTTAACATCCATAGCCTTCCCCTACTGCAAAGGTGAAGTCACTAAGACACCTTGACACTCGACAACTGGACCTGACAGCACCTGAAACCGTTTTACACTTACCTGGTGCCTGCTAAGCCCTTTGTTTACCTCCTTACCCAGGTCCTGTGCCGCTGGTTGCCTTCCTAACACACAGGAAGTGTACCAAGACTGATCCATCATTCTTCTCCTCTTCGTAAGCAAAGTCCTGGAGTCTGTAATCGCAGCTTTAGATTGGAATCGTTCCTATTTACCTGCTCGTTGATCACAGGTCGCCGATTTCGCTTGGCTCCAGTCGCTCGATTAACAACACGGTGGCGCTGGACTTCGACACTCGACAAGTCAGGGGTCATCTTTGGGCCTCGTCAGCGCGAGATGGCCCGTGTTTTCCCTGTGCTAGGACGGGACTAATCTGAAACGGAAGCTCTGTGTCTCTCACGACCAAGACCCAACTGTAACGAAACGGAAGGTCGACATTATCTTTGTACTCGTGGTGTCAAGATTAACGGATTTCTTCTGTCCACGTAATGTCACCCATCATCAGTTCAACTTCAGCACGCTCGCGTTGACATCATTCGAGGGCATTCAAATTTATCTTTTATTTATTTATCTTTGCATTCAAATTCTCGGCTCACGGAGGAGCCAGGACCACCTGGGGATGGTGTGTTGATTTATCTTGGCTCGGCCTCAGTCCCGGCCGGCGCACAGCGGCAAGCGGGGCGTTTCTCAGCGCACAAGCTTGGAGACGAGGCCGCTGCTTGGTACCCAGCTCGACTTGCTCAGGATGTTTTCCTTACCTGGTGGACAGTCTTGCTTGACGTAATTGCGAGCGTTGTGTGAAGTCCAGGGTCGAGGATTGTAAAGCGCAAACAAACAATGGGGTCATTCCTCAACAACTCGACTAACTTTCAAAACGTTCCCGAAGCGGCCATCTCAAAATTAATACATTTATGAACCAAGAAAACGCTCAAAACCCAAATGTTTATGGGTAAAAGGACCCCTACAAAAGATTTCAATTCACAACTCCAAGCGCGGTGGGATTTTGGCCTGAAAGTGCTTCCGTGCCCATTCTGCGCACCTGTTAATCAACACTAATAATTGCCATATTTGGGAGGCTGTTATCGTGCCACTGAATAAAGATATCAAGTTGAGACTTTGAACTCTGTGTAATTTTGATTTGAGATTTCAGAATGTGTCCTCAACCTCATTACCTTTTAGGATTTTCAGGTTACTGGCACCTCAACACTGGAATTTTCGATTACCTTTTTGCATTTTGGGGATTTGCAGGTACACCCCATGCCCACAAGCAATCTGAGGCATTCCGTGTTTGTTGACGTGTAACAACAAGCAGAGACCGGTCAAAGTGTTCGTTAACTCTGCCACGGAAGGTGGATGGACGTTATGTTTTCAACCCTGTTTGTCTGTCTGTTTGTTTGTTACTTGTGAAATTGAAGATCCGCAAGTACATTGGTTGGTCTGGTCTGTTAATCTGTCCGTCAGTCTGTCTCTTTTTTTGGTTGTATGTCAATCACCTACACGTCATATTGTTTTTACACATTTCTACCATCCCCACGTCTATAGATCGTATTGATCGGAGTTTGTCATTACTCCAATCGATACGAAACCTAACCACCTGGCAAGGGTAGTGACGATCTGGAAGCCTGATTTTTTTTTGTTGAGGTCAAAGGTCAAGGTCACAGAAATCGTCAATTTTCATCACATTCACTTAATATACATAGAATGAAAACCACGGTCCATCCGTTGTCCTTGAAGTCTCTGTCCTTGAAAATTTCCTTGAATGAAATGTACCTCGGGGGAGAGCATTCGTGTACACGTAGGAGTCACAAGATTGAGTTATGTCGTTAGTTTATGTGGTAGGTAGATCTTTGCCCCTTGTTTGAGGGTTTGGGGGTAAATATGTGTTGTTACTTTCTGTATCCCCGGCATGATAGTCACCCCCCACCCCCGCGACTTTGTGGGGTTGGCCGCAGGAAGCCTGGCCCAAGTCTTTCAAGAACTGGCTGACCAGGCCTGACGTTCTACTATGGTTATGGCAGGAATTAGTAGTCTGTTCATGGTGCCGCCGATAGCTCACTTACTCTTTGCGAAGGACACCATGGGACCTTTAACCTCCACCAACTAATGCCGGCAGATGGGGCGTCCAGTTAAACATCCATCCGAGGGACAGCACACATTGATGAAACACCGGGATGACAGTTTATAGCTGGGCCTGGATTCAAACCCAGGGCAGACAGCTTGGAGGCGAGTGTGCGTACCTCCAGCCCACCCTGCCAGCCCATGTAAGCACACTGATACTTCAGATAATTCAGTTCTCCGTTTGTAAAAGCGCAAACATAACTCGAACATTTTTTTTGGTGAAAAGGAAAAGTCAACTTTTTTCAGTACCGGTACAGAATGTGCTTCATCTGGGACTAACACAGGCCTTTTGTGTTCATCTACATCAATGATTTGGACAATCGGGTTCAGTCACCCCCCCCCCCCCCCCCAGTGAATTGAAGTTGATAAACTCTTAAAGATTTCATGAATGGGATGCTGATGTAGTGCAGGCTTGTTGGACCAAATGCCCTCCTCCTGTATCAAAGTTCCTTGTGCATCCTTGCTACCTTTGTTGTTTGGGTTGAATGTAGACTGGGGAGGTACAGTTAGAAAGGGAGAGAATTCGACAGAATAGTGTGGGAGAAGGCATTGGGTAGGATGTGAGAACTGTTATGGGTGGCACTGCCTTTTCCAAGCAATATTTTGCCATGGGAACCCACAAATGGTGGACTGGAACCACATGTAGGTCTGTACATGCCACATAGTGAAGACCAGCCAACTAGTTCTCGCTGGGTGTTCGGCAATCGTTTGGAAACGTAATCTCTAAGGTTCCCGTGATCCAAATACATGGTGCCTGCTGCTCTCAGTTGGAGTGGAACCCACAAATTCTGGGATGCCATTTTAATGTCCTCTTCACTCAAACACCAGAGAACCCACTTTGTGCCATATATTATGTTCTCGCCAACAGGCAGGCTGTGACAGCATTGTTGTCTGCTACTTTGTTGTCTACGTGCTTTGTAACTTTAATCCCTCATCTAAGCTTGGTGTTGGCTTAGCGGTTCGGATGGCCTGCTTGGGATCTTCAGGTCCTGAGTTTGATCCCCTGTCAGCCGTTGAATTAACACCTGGTGGGGTTGAGTCAGCTTGTCATCCTTCCGAGGTCGGCAAAATGAGTACCCATGTACTGGTAATCGGGGTATTGCATCAGTGGCACAGCTGCGCCCTCAGCCAATGAAGCTACCCGCAGCCTTGTGCTGCATATGAAGGACGAGGAATCCCCCATCTTTACAGAGGTTTGCTCCAAAATATCTTAGAAATTCCTTGGCTTGCAAACTCCTGTTATCTTTCTCCCACCACAGCTTGGAAACTGCAAAATTCTGGAACTTCTTGGCCCTTCCATTGATGCCATCTTTCCTGGACAGACTCGATTGGGAATGGATTCAAAAGCCAGCTGTCTGTTGGGAATACTTTTCCAGTCTATCCTTCCTCGACACCTCTTATTTTGCAATCGTCAAGGTTGTTGGGCACATTCCAATGGATTATTGAAGTCCTCTGTGGGCTGGGACTTTTTACAAGGAATTTTTATGCACAGGAGAAGGCCATTCGGCCCATCATGCCTGCACCACATCAATACCAGATTCAATAAATCCATCAATAACCCTTCCCTTCGTGTGCAGCCTTTTGGCTGCGACACTGGTACTCATTTCACCGACCTTGGAAGGAAGGACAGGCTGAGTCAACCCCCTGATGTTATGCAGCAGCCAACGGGACTTGAACTCAGGACCCTAGGATCCCAAGCCACCACCATAACCGCTAAGCTAACACCAGGTTCAAAAGCGAACACCAGGGAGTCCTCTGTCCCTCCTTGCTGTCCTGGAAGCAGTGGAAGGGAATGTCCTGGGTATTACTGGAATATCTTGACAAGAAGTCGAGACACCAGGCCTACTCCTTTCCGATTGGTGGTGATCTCTTTTACTGCCAGCTTTTTTCTGATGATTCATCAGTTTCCCCATCAGCCCTTCTCCTCCTCCTCATCCTCCCCTCCTCTTTTTTCATAATGTCTGTCAGGACTCAGGAGACTTGCATTTATTCAAAAATGCCCTCCAAGATTCAAGCTCTTTATTGACCACCACCCCTTGAACCCATCTCTCAAGTGCCTCTCTGTGTCTTTGCATTTCCTACTCCTTTCTACACTTGTTCAAGATGGTCCATTCACTACCAGCCCGTATCATCACCCATCATGAGTGATCTGTTTTGCTCTTTTCCTTCCCTATCTAATTATTCCCCCAACATGTCAACACTGAACTTGATTTTATTGATGCCTTGTCTGTTTGCTCCCCTTTGTTCCATTGTTTTATTGTTAACCTTCCAACCTCCATTGTTCATTTCTACCAATTGCTCAGACATTGTATAAAATATTCTTTTAAAATGAAATTAATCTGCATTTATTTCTTCAACCGTATTTTATTTATTGTCTCTTATTCTCCTTCCTTTACTCTTCCTTCATTTTAAATTAAATACAGGTGTCATCACTCATGGAAATGTAAAAAAAAACCAAAATAAATAAAGTACCGTACCTTGAGTGGATTCCTTCCATTTTAAGAAATTCCGGAGTGAGTGACTGGTAAAGTGGAGCAAAGTTGTCATTTACCATCAATGCTCATTCTGTTCCCACTCCCTCCCCCACCCCAATCCCCACCTGCTCCTTACCTCCACCAATAGCGTGTGCAGTGCAGGTGACCATGCTTGACACTTGGAAGGTCGTTATGTTATTCCAGCCTGTACGCCTGCGCTGCCAGTTCTCGACAGCTGCCACCTCGGGCACAGAACCCATCGTCACGTGGAAATACAAGTCCTTTTGTCGGGACCGAATCGCTGATGCTTTTAACCCCAGCAGTTCAGCTCAACAGATCAACTCACAGGTTGAGATAATCTCTGTGTCTGAGCAGACAGTGTGCATGAACGTTTGTCCGACTGTTTGTCCAAAACATTCTCTCATGTGTCCTCAGATGCAACAAGCCGACCCAAACTACAATGTGTACACAGATTGTCCAGATTCCAGTCGGGAAGTACGAAACATTGCCACCAAGCAAGGAACCTCCGTAACCCTGGGTGCAGAATACCAAGCCCGGAGAATAACCATCGTAGATCGTACGTGAATATCCCCACATCTATTTTCTTTCCTCTTGGACCCTCTTGTTCTCTATTACTCCAGAAAGGTTTTGGCAGCACCCAAGGATGGGTTGGCACGTATGCCACAATCCTCCATCCAGTCCCCAATGTGTCTGCCTGTGGGTGTGTCTGACCGCGTGCATGTGTGTCCGCCCGCCACTGTGTGTGTCTGTCTCTGTGTCTCTGTGTGTCTCTATGCATGTACATGTCTAAAGCTCCCTCATGGTATATAGATAGCATTGTGACAGATTGAGTCCCATCACAATAATTGCCATATGTTGTGTTCGCAAGCATCACCCACCACGCAAATGCGTTGTGCATTACCACAGCCCGGCCAGAGAGCTACGATCATGTACAGTGAGTTCATCTGCGACCCACGAGTGGACACCTGGAGAATGTTTTATTCTTTCCATGTTCGCTGATTACCTCCGCTACCGAAGGTGGATGGAGGTTATGTTTTGACCCCTGTCTGTCTGTTTCTTTGTTACTTGCGATAATCAAAGATTTTTTTATAAGTATATTGCTTGGTCGCGTTTATTATTACTTGGCAAAAAATTTTTTTTGCCAAGTATATGTTGATCTGTTCCGTAAGTTTGTTTGTCTGTCCGCTCACCTGCAGCCCAAACCATTCAGCCGATCGTTCTGAAACTTTCGCTGACATTCCCTGCAACGGTCATGTGTCAAACTTTCGCAAGATCAACATCGACCAAATTTCTGAAAGTGTCAATTTCCATCCGATTGACTTGAAATTTGAACAGGATTTTCAGATCAGCTGACTGAATTCAACCACCAATTAATTGTTTTTGAGGTCAACATTGGCCATAGGTCAGCAACTTTGATGGAAATTCTAAAATCCTCAATTTTCATCTTATTGACTTAAAATTAAAAGAGCATTTACATATCAGGTCACTGAATTGAACCACTAATTATTTTTGTGGTCAACATAGGCCAAAAGGTTAACATAGGCCAAAGGTCAACAACTTTGAGTGTGTCATAAGAATGAATTGATTCGATTTTGGTGAAGATCTGAATACGGATCCAGATGCGGGAATGTTTTATATTTTTATAAAAGATTGTGAAAAAAGTTTCTGTAGTTGTAAGTTATAATGTAAGTTAGTTTATGCTTGTTAAGTTGTGTATAAAAATGTATAAAATATAGTTTATGTATTTAAAAAAAACAGTTTTTTTTAAGTTGTTTTTTTTTTTTTAAAGAATTTTTTAATCCAAAAGTTTCTGGCAACCCTCGAATCTGACTGCAACTGGACCGGATGGCATCAGCTCACGTGGCCTAAAAACCTGCTCTGCTGCTTGCGCTTCCTCTCCCTGCCCTTCTCACCCTGTCCTTTACCATCGGTCATCTTCCATCTGCTTGGAAATCAGCCAACATCACAGCATTACATAAAAAGGTGCAAAAATGGATTCCCTTAACTACAGACCAATTACCTCACTTCCATTCATCAGCAAGACCATGGAATCCATCATCACAGGTTAGGTCAGGTATGGGAGCATGCGTCAGAGCAGCGCGTTGCTGCGTCCACTTTCTGCCGGTACTCCAGGGGCCTCCGTCTGGCCATCCAACAGGCAGTTGCCTGGCCCATCCCCATCTCCTTGAGATACTGATCAACCTGCTGCAACCATGAAGCACGTGGTCGGCCCATTGGCCTCCTCCACTCACGCTCCCTCGCTGAGAGAATCTGGTGAGCAGGATCAGCATCAGGAAAATGAGCCACATGTCCATACAGCCGCAGCTGATGCTCACGGACTATGCAGGTAACAGATCTCATTTGAGTCTCTCTCAGCAACCGCTCGTTGGACACAAAGTCCGACCAGCGATAGCCAAGGATTCTCCGACGAAGGATAGCCAAGTAACCACCCACAATGACCCCGCGGCATAGAATGCGTCCTTCATGGTGAGATCACTCGCCTCAGTTGGAGCATATACAGAGACCAAGGAATCGACACCCAAGGAGTGACGAATCCTTAGTCTCATAATATGCTCGTTGACTGGTGTTACCTCGATCATCATTGGAGTCAGCTTATTGGACATAGCTACAGCAACACCTTGGGCATGGTAACCATCAGAGCAACCCGACCGATAGTCGGTGTAACCACCCGCCATGATCTCGCCACTATCCAGTCTCTGAACCTCAGCGTGCTGCAATACCTGATAATGTTCAAATGCTTGAGCTCAGATGATAACAGAGAGACGTGATCATCTGCTCTTAGAGATAGGACATTCCAGGCACCCACCTGAAAGGACCGCCTCAAGTTAACCCAAGGAGATCGACGCCTGGTGGACGACACATCAGCACTGCTCCCCCACACATCACCGCAATCTGACCCTGGAGGTTTACCCTGTTGTTTTCCTCATATCATCAAGGGATGGGGGTCCCGACGGCTTTGCCCCAATCCTGTCATCGGGTGAGCTGCCCTGCGAGGGTCAGCAGCACAGGAGGTACTCCCATGGGGTGGGTTTTTTGATTTCCTTACACACACACACACACACACACACACACACACACACACACAAGCATTTAAAGGCCATTTTCCCCACTAAAGCAGGGGTTAGCCTTGTGGGCCCCATGACAATCTTCTCCACTTTACCCTATTTTCTAGATCTCCCCTTCTTAATCCCCTTGCCCACATTTCCTCTTCCACCACCTTCAGCCAAGTTTTTCTCGGTCTTCCCCGTCCTCTACTTCCGACTACACTTATTTTCCACACTCCTCTCACCCAGTCACTTTCATCCTTCCTACACACATGACCCAACCATCTCCCACTGTTTCTCTTCACAACATCCATCACAGACTCTAGTCCCCATCATCTTCCGCAGGTCATCATTTGTCTTCCTCTCTCTCAACGATACTCCACACATCCACCGAACCATTCGCATTTCCACCCTTTCCAGCCTTTGTTGCTGATCCATGTTCAGTACCCATGTCTCACTCCCATAAATCATCGTACTCCTCACACATGTAGCATACACCTTTCCCTTCAGCTTCAACGACACTCCCCTCTTCGTCAGCACGCACTCAGTTCCCGAAACTTCTTCCATGCACATCTCACTCTAGCAACCGTCGAAGAGTCTGATCCACCTTCTCCATTCAGCATGTCTCCGAGATAGCAAAATGTTTTACACCTTCCAGCTTCACACCGTCTCCAAGATCCAACTCAACAATTCCTTCATCTGCAGCTCCTCTATGCACACCTTACACTTGAATGTAGCTGCCACACTGGTTAAAGACCCTCTCACACCACTACATTTTCGATGAACCCATTCAGCACACATTGTACACTGAATGGAGTTCACTCCGACACCTCCCTGCACACAGCACACGCCACTTCCCAGTCCTTTCCACCTCACCACATGCTTTACCACTTGCCATCACCTTCGTCTTCCGATATTCACCTTCAAACTTTTTGCCTCCATACATTCTTCCACTTGTTCATCTTCTCCTTCAGTCCATCCATACTCTCGCAATCAACACTAGATCATCTGCATACAGCAGCTCCCACGGTAAACCCTCCTTTACCTCCCGAGCCAGCACCTCCATCACAACTACAAATAGAAGTGGACTCAGTACCGACCACTGGTGCACTCCTACCCTCACCTCAAACTCACACTGTTCCCGTCCTTCGTCTTACAGCTGTGCGCGCTCTCTCGTACATTGCCATCACTACTCTGATCAACCATTCCTCCACTCCTAACTTCCTAAATGCCCATGTCATAACTTCACGTGGAACCCTATCAAATGCTTTCTCCAGATCAACAAACCCAAAAAACAACTTCTTCCTCTTCTCAATGTACTTCTCCTGCAACTGCTTACAATAAAAATTGCATCTGTCGTTCCTCTTCCTGGCAAAATCCAAACTGCATTTCGTCAATCTTTACCTTCTTCCTTTTCCTCTTCACCAACACCTTTCCAATACCTTCATTCCATGCTCCAATAACTTTATTGCTCTATAGGAGCCACAGTCCAGAGGGTCACCTTTCCCCTTGTACAGAGGGACGAGTGTACTCAGTTCCCAATCCACTGGAATGCGGCCTTCTTTCACCACCGGATTACAGATCTCTGTCATTCTCTCACACCCCAACTTCCCGCTGCCTTCAACATATCTCCCACAACTCGTCGCCCTCCTGCCTTTCTCCTCTTCATTGCTCTTATAGCTTCCTCAACTTCCTTCTCAGTTATCTTTCTACTGGTCCTAAAACTGGGTTACTCTCGATGTTGCTATCTCCCATTCATTTTCTACATTCAACAGCCTTTCCATATATCTCTTCCATCTTCCTTTAATCCATCTGAGTCCACAACGATTTGTCCTACTTCATCCTTCAAGCAACTCACCCCATCACCATCAAACCTCTCTCTCGCTATCTGTTTGCAATCCTGAATACCGCTCTCTTACCCTCCTCCGAATCCAAGCGTTCTCCGAACATTTTCCTATGGGCCTCCTGCGCCTTTGCTACCTCTTTCTTTGCAGCCTTCTTGGCTACCTTATAACTTTCATGTGCTGCCTCTTCTTCCACCGTACCCTTCGCCTTTTGCCATTCCTTGAACTTCTTCCTCTTCTCTTCAATCGTCCTTCCAACTTCATCACCCCACCACCATGTTTTCCGAGTGCCTCGGTGGTCCTTTTGTCCATCCACATACCAACCAACGCTCCCAATAGACTATCTTTCATTGACATCCAACCACTTTCAAGCTCAACCACATCATCTTCAACCATACTCAGCCTCTCTCTTAATGCTTCCTTCACTGTCGCCTCTTTCAACCTCCACACTTTCATCCTCGGTTGGTACTTCACCCGCTGAATTCTCCGCGCACCTTTCACCCTTATATCGCAGACACCAGGTGGTGCTGTGAAACAGTCTCCTCCCCTGGGATCACTTTGTGTCCGGAGGTTTCCCCTATCTCGCCGACGCACCATCAGGTAATCAATGTTGTCATCGACCCACCTGACGTGTATGTAATAAGCTTATTATCCGCTTTCTGAATTGAGTATAACAATCAGCTCCATCAGCAAACTCCAAGATCCTTTACCTCTCCCATTTCTCACACCATATCCATAACCCCATGGACTCCCTCAAAACCCTCTGGACTCCTTCCCACATGTCCATTCAAGTCTCCTCCAACCACACCAACTTCTCTCATCTTTCACATTCTCCATCAACTTCTCTATCGCACACCAGAACATGTTCTTCTCTTCATCGCTTCGACCGACCTGCGGGGCATATCCGAGATGACGTTCACCAAGAGCTTTCCGATCACGATTCTCACCATCATCAACCTTTCACTCACTCTAGTGACTAGTCACACTCACTACACTGTCTACAAACTCCTCAGAAAACATGACACCAACACCATGCATGCCTTCCGGGCACCCTTGCCACATAACTTGTACTTCTGTCCTTGCCTACCCTTCACCATTCTCACACCACTTCCCTTCCATCGTGTCTCCTGCACACAACATATGTCCACTCTTCTTCTGACCAATGTTTCAAACCTTCTCCAGATCTCCCTGTCATTGTCCCTACATTCCATGTACAAACCTCAGAAACCGATCTCCACGTGGGGCATCAGACGATTGGTCATCATAAATGGAAAAATTTCCTCCCTTGCTTAGATCGGGTTCCCCACCTTGAGTTTTAACGAGAGGGGGTGAGGACCCACGGGGTACTTCGGGCTGTACCCTGCCATCAGTTGTACTCATCATGGTTTCCTTTTGAGGCGATGTTTTTAATGGCCGGATGCCTTCCTGACGCCAACCCTTTTAGTCGCCTCTTACGACACGCAGGGATACGGTGTACCTATTCTGACCGGGGTACACACCACGCTGATTTCCTTACATTTGTGGGTTTTGCAGAATGAATGGTTTTACGGTGGCCAGAGTGCAAATCCTGCCACCAAGCTCCTAAAAAAACGTAACACAACTGCAGGAGGACGTCCGCAGACACAGATGGGCACTAGAAATGGATGGCCTTTGGCTGACAAGTTGCTCCTTTGACAGGTTTTGTTTTTAATTCTGCTGGGTGTCCATATCATACACCCATACGTCATCACTGTTGATATAAAATCATTCCTTTTCTCCAACAGCCTTATCTCAGATCATAAATGCAGATTCAGACCTTGTCACTCTACCTTGGTCATGCTGCTTCTACTCCCCCAACAATGGATGAAGGCTCTCAATATCAGACATGAGATCAGGGCCGTCTTTCTGGACATATCTCGAGCTTTTGATACAGTCTGGCAAGCATCCTGACTTGCTCTCCAAACTGTTTGCCGAAGGAATCCAAGGCCAACTCCACTCGTGGATTATCGACATCCTCCACTCTCATAGCAAACGTCTGGCTCTGAACGGAATCCTTTCATCTCCTCTTCCTGTCAAAGCTGGAGCCTCCCAAGGCAGTGTTCTAGGCCCCATCTTATTCCGAATCTTCATCAATGATCTCACTGACTCTGGAGAATCCTCTCCATCTCTTTGTGGATGACTCCACTCTCTGCCATTACATCCCTCATCCCTCTGACAGACAGGCAGCAGCCTCTTCCCTTTCCCCAGACCTTGACAAAATCACAAACGGGTCAAACACTTGGAATATGTCTTTCAATCCTGAGAAATCCGACACTCACTCTCTCTGTCCAAAAAGACCATACCGCAAATCCTCCCCTCTGCTTTTTCAACAACCCTCTCGATGGATTATAACAAAAGTTGGTGGATGAGTTGGTTGGATCACAAGAACAAGTCAATGAGATTTTTGTTCAGGTCCGGATGCAGATCCGGCCTATCGGTGAGATACAAAATGTAAACTGTTCAGCCTGGTAGAGGTATGTGCTCTACTGAGTGCCGTTCTAGTTCATTTTGCTGCAGACATTGGGAGGAGCTGAGTGCGTGATTTTTTACCTCCACGCATGTGCGATGAGAAAAGCGGGGTAAAGCAATTGGTTCAGTTTGTTTGTCGACAGATGTCAGTTTATGATCGAGGAACAACTTAATTTCAATTCAATTTTATGTTTTGAACCGAGCATAACATGAATGGAATATGAATCGCAACACAAACCTGTAGTTTCGCATTGCTTTTGCCCTGAATTTGGACAATAGTACAGAATCTCGTCCTAAGTGTGCACGCGCAGAGAGGAGTGGGGTAATTTGTTTTATTACCTCTGCCAGCGTAGGTGAAGGAGGTTACATTTTCACCTCTTTTGGTTGTCAAAATACGTGACCCTTATTGTCAGTAATTTTGGATGTTTGTTTGGATGTTGTTTCGTTTGTCATCAGCATAATTGGTAGTAAACGTGGGCGGATTTTGACCAAACTCGGGTGGTAGGTACATCTTATGACCTAGTGCTTTGGAAATTGTGATGGTTGCTAGGGACGCTTTGGTTCCCTAGCAACAACGAAAAACTTCAAATCGGTACCGTTCACGCGAAATCAATTCCGAAAGCCATTATCCCACGTAGGGTTAGAAATTTGGCACGAATACTACAGGTGAAGCTTTATCAAATATATTCGGTTTTTGTGATATATGGAATACTTTACCCGCAGCGCCCCCTACAATTAGGGTATGCGCAAAAATTGGCGAAAATCGAAGGCCCCTAGCGACCAGGTGAGTGCATCGATACGAATGAAACTTTGCAGGTTCATGGTACTCAATGAGTCTACAACTTTGCTTCAGGACATATTGACCGATTTCGCTTAGGCAGGGTCAAAGGTCAATTAGTGCAAAAATCGATATATGCGAGAGCTGGAGGTGCTTAGCCAAATGCTACTCCTCCTAGGGTTATGGTCGGATGGTCATGAAAATTCACACTAATCGTCTGGAATACATTGTGCACAAACGATCGAGCCGGATTTTCGATTATATCCTTTGTTCACCCACAGCACCCCCTCGAACTTTGGGGATTCCGATTTCAAACGCATTTTCGGTACTTTTCATTCAAATGGATACCGAGTAGTTATCAGTAGATGGAACTGGATGAGATTTGATGTGCATAATCTTAAGGTGATTCCTATCCCCTATATCACATCCATTTTACTCTATATCTTATAGTTTCCATGCTCGGCGACCCATCGCCGCCTACCGGCTTGTCTGTCTGTTTGTCTGTTTGTGTACAGGATATCTCAAAAAGTTGTGGATGGATTCAGACGAAATGGGTGGACACGTTGGGTGTGGGGATAAGGACAAACTGATTCGATTTTGGTGAAGATCCGGATACATATCGGATACGAGAATTATTTAATTTTTAACGTGATTCTTCATCATTGAGAGATTGGACCAAAAACGATATAGTTCTGTATAGCATGATATTTCAAACATGTAATGAGCCCAATTTGTTCTCGTGGATCAGGAAATACGTGTCGGAGGTATGCGCTCTACCGAGTGCTCTTCTAGTTCTGTCTGTCTTGCAGTCAAACAAAATTGAAAATCATTTCAAACAGGAAATGCACTGTTTGTAAAGATACTATAAAGGACACAAATAACTAAGGTAACGTGTTAATAAGGTGGCGTAAAAAACGTTGCACCAACGCGGTAAACTTCCAGAAAAAATGTTTTTCGATCCTCGTGGAGGATCTCTAAAGCCTAAGTCATTTGCTCTACGGCTAGGATACGGCGGCCGTACCCCCCTGAATTGACAGAACGTGCGGCGGCCGCAGAGTTTCTGAGGTGGCCTCAGGGTGGCCCTACGCTGTATGGCTATCTTTACAGGCCGTAGGGGTCTCCGTGGAATTATAGCGTGGAGTTATAACTTTTTTCATTTCTACGTTGGCCGTAGCAATTCGACAAGCCAAGCTGTGACGTAGATGTGTTCCACGTTGACCGTACGTAAGGCGTACGTGGTTGCGTTATTCGTGCGACTGCCGTAGGCTCTTATCAATGAAAAATGAATTTTGCCAACCCCAAAAAATTACGGTGCCGCACTATTTCCATGGTCGCCGTAGGGTAGTCCTAAGGCGTTCCTGTGTTCAACGTATGGTGACCTTGCGGTCTGTGTGACTACCTCGGGCAACGCAGGGTCGACGCACGGTTCCCCTACGCCCACCGTGCGTCCTACGTACGGCCTCCGTGGCAGTCTGCGTCGACCGTGCGTCCACCGTGCGCTACCGCTAGAGATCGGAGTATAGGTGTTTGCCTATACTCCGAACTGGTATATTCAGTTATATATATTATAGTTATAGTATATTCAGTTATATATACTGGTATATTCCGAACTGTTTATATTTTTATTTCAGTAAAAAAAAATGGTATATATACTCACTCATTACCGTCCGTCTGGCCGCACGTTCGCCTTAGGGCCCCTGCGGTCGCCTTGCGGGCACCTTGAGGCTATCTTGCGTCTGCCTTGAAAATTCTATGGCCGCCGCAGGGACGCCCTAAGGTCACCGTGCGACATCAAATCAAAGACCGTATGGCACCCCACGTTTTCGGTCTCCACAATTTCTAAATACCCCGTGCGGCTACCCGAAATATAAAAACATATATGACTGCACATTGTGTGACCGTGGAAATACTGCGGCCGCCCTATAATTGCTAGTGGCCGTAGATTTTGTAGACCCCACGGCCGCCGTGCCAAATGTGACTTAGGCCTAAGTCGTACTCACGTTGTTGTTCTTCATCTTCTTCTTGTGGACTTTTTTGTTTCACAGCGTACAGTTTTCATCGAAACTTCCTGAAACTTGGCATATACATGTAAAAATACCTGCGCAGACAGTAACCATCTCCGATTTTGAAAATTCCTCCTAGAAAAAAAAAGTTATGACGTCAAAATATCTCCGCTAATGGAAATCACCTAAAAAATTATCTCCGAAACTAGGCAAGCTTTTTGAATTCTGTTTGCGGGAATCGAACAGGGCATTAGCAGAGATGAATTACCGCACTATGATACATCACTATGACGTCGTATAAATTTTATGACGTCATTCCTATTTTTTGACATTTTTTGTTTCACAACCCAGAGTTTTCATCGGATCTTTGTGAAACTTGCCATGTATATGCAGAAAGCCCACGCGCAGGCAGTAACCATCTCCGATTTTGGAAATTCTTCCTAGAAAAAAAGTTGACGTCATATATCGCCGCTAATGGAAATCGCCTATACCATTATCTCCGAAACTAGGCAAGCTGTTTGAATTCTGTTCGGGAATCAAGCCGGCATTAGCACAGATAATTTATCGCAAACCTGATACATCACATTGACGTCATATTAGTTTTTATTGACGTCATCATTAAGAGGACGAGGATCTTAGCTCATTTGAGCTTGTTTTAATTTCAATTGAATTACACACTTGACACTGTGGAACACAAATCACCTTCTTCACACTTTCAAAAGCCTTCTGTTGAGCAGTACTTGCACAAAATAGTCTACCGTTTTACGTCATCTCCACCAATCAAATTTACCGCCCGCTTTCATGACATTGGAGAATATCGAGATTCAGACAAAATGACGGGTCATTGGAAGTCCAGATCGCGCTCGGAAACGCATTAAGCAAGAGTTGAAAAGACCCTTCCGGCCTTCCCGTGTCCTTTTGCTCAAGAATGTGTGGGGTTAGGTGTTCTATGAACTGTAATTTTTTTGTTGTTAACATTTCGAGTCCCAAAATGCAATGTTCGCAGGTATGCTCCTTCCGGTGTCTGATACTGAGATTGGAGAACTGACATTTTACGTACATAATATGTATATACCGTATGTAGTTTTGGTTGACCCTATGTCTCATTTGAAGAACTTTTTGAATACTCAACATGTATGAGGAACCTCTCGTGGTGTACATTGAGCAGTACTCTTTTTTTTAACAGTGAAGGTTGTTAAGATGGATAAAGATTGCTGTGTGTGTGTGTGTGTGTGTGTTTTTTATTAACAAACAACAACAACCCCAAAATGGACTGAATATCTCCCCACTCTTCCGTCCCGTCTGTTTTGTCTACTCAGAGGCAACTCTGTCCTTGGAAAGGGCTGGATGGGGGGACAGTGGAGTCTATTACTGTCAAGTGATATCCGTGAAAGATCTTGCTGGGAACAACGAAGGTTTCGCCGAGGTCCTTGTTCTTGGTTAGTCATCAATGAGTTTATGTTTCCTTTGTGAGTTTGTGTGGTTAAGCATTACTAATGGTTCGTGACACTTGCAGGAATGTACAGTCGCTTCCTTTGATTAAAGGACAAGTCTGTCTTGTGAAGGGGGTTACAAAGAAAAGGACAAGCACTGTTGTGACATTGCCTGTTACACCACGAGTGGTGCTTTGTGGATGATTTTATTTTAAAATGACTCCCGTAATGACGTCACAATTCCAGCTGAGATTTTCCAAAAGAAACCATCTTAAGAGTTAATGTAGCATGAGTTATGCGTTGATGATTGCTGTTTTCCGTCTTTCTTGTTTCAAATCTGCTTTGAGCGCGTTACCATCGCCCCCTCTATCCCCCTCAGAATGTTGCCGTCCCTTGCCCCTCTTTTGGCACGTCTATCTTTGTCTTTCTGCAGGACAGACAACAGACAAAGCCCAGCTCTTACCTGGTTTATCACTTAACATTCCAGGTATATCTTAAAACAAAATTCTACTTTACCTTCCCATCAAATCTGCCAGTACCTTCCCTTTACCCTCCACCTGCCCATCCTTTTTGCGTCTGTCCGCACATCCTTTAATTGTTTGTTTGTTTTTATTTATTTTGTTTTTACTCCTCGACTTGAGCCTGACCTACCTGAAGGATGGATGGACGCACGCCCTGACTGTTTGCAAACCTTTGCCGGTCCTCTTGCATTTACCTGTTTCAATGCAAAATGTCTCAAGGCTCCCATGAGTGGGATATGTGTGCCACACAGCGGATCGCGTGTTCAGTGTCCCTGAGAACCTTGGATGGTTGTGGAGAAGAAGATGTTTGTCCCTCGCATTGTGGTTACATTTTCCCTTGCAATCAGGTCGACCTTTGTTCGCTTAAGTTGTGCTCGCTTTCAGAATGTTTGAGGACACGTCGATTATAGTTGGGTCATTTCCTTCTTAAGAGCAACGTTCCTGCTTTGAAAACCAAGGTTGTGTCTTTCGTCTGCGGTCTTTCGAGGCTGAGACGACCAATCCATAAGAGATTATTTAGCAGGTGTTTTGTTTTTACCCTTTTTGGAAGCGTCACCGTTACTAAATGGCTTTGTGTTGCTCGTGATGCAAGTCCACAAGCATCTTGAGTGGTGTATGTGCATCTGCTGTCGTCAAGGGCTCGCAATACGCCGTCTGCGATTAACAACTGTGTTACAATTGTGCTGCACGTACTTACACCGTAACCTCCGTTGTTCGGAACTCCATACTCGCTTCCTGTGGACCATGTCTAACACCGTTGCTTTTTCTAGCCGCAGGAACTGTTTCCAATTCCGAGTCCAGCGTCTCGTGTCATTGGTTCGTCAAATCTGAAGTGCTTTCTAAAGGTTGTCCTTCCGTTTTTAAACTCTCCTGACATTGTTTGCAGTCTTCGTAATCCTGCGATGACGGAACCTCAAAGTCCTGTTCCATTACTTCGATTGTGTCCCCTTGTTAAGTGGGCAAAAGATTGTCTCTTGTCACTCTCCTAACACCGTAACATCTTGTTGTAAAATCTGTAGTTCTGACATCATTTTCATGAACCTGCTGGGTTCACCCTTGATGAATGATGTTGCTACCTTTTGGACTCCTGAAGGATTTGTTGGTATTTTATTTCATTTTTTACAGGGTCTAAGACTCGTGGAAGAGCGGTCATAGCAATTGCATACACACGTACGTAGAGACAGAGACAGAGACAGACACCAGACAACATAGGACTTGGCTACGTACAAACATAGCTGGTGACCTTGGGGGCAAGCAACGTAACTTTCTGGGGAAATCTGGGTGCAGGTGAGGGCATCTTTGTGACAGTGGGGCAATAAAGGAGATATTTCCCCTCTCCCACTCTACCTTTGGGATGCCAACCCACGGAGTATGTCCATACTCCATACTCCATACCTTATACTCGAAATGCCGGTGTCAGTCAAGTGAGGAAGCAGCACATACCTTTTTGAAAGTCAGCTAGAATCTAACCGCCGACCTCTCAGACTCAGAACGGACACTCTAACCATTACTGCGCTGAGTCTGGATCATTGCTCGATGACCATACATTGATGGTACATGATATTGCAACGTAATCCCTTATATTGACATACAGTACTCACTTCTCCCCGCCGTCCCCCAGACTGGTTGTTTGTGGTCCTGGTGGCCCTTGCTGGCATTATTCTAATTATTCTACTGTCCATATGCTGGTGCCAATGTTGTCCACACACTTGTCCTTGCTACGTTCGCTGTCCCTGCTGTCCAGAACGTTGCTGCTGTCCACGAGCACGTAAGTGTTTGGTGACTACGTGTTCAACTTTTGGCATATGTTGGTTCTTTCTTCAGACCTTTGTGATCATGCCAGACCTTTGTCCCCCTTTTTAATTTAATTTTATATCATTGCAGTGTATGAAGCGGGCAAGGCAGCGACTGGCTCGTACGTGGGCTCTCATGCTCCAACTATATTCACCCCAATACCTGGAATGTACCCCTATAATGCCAACCCTGCCATTTCCGATATGGATGGCGGTAGCTCAGGTACTCGCTCAGTAATGCACTCTCTCATCTATGATGTACTGTCACATTCTTGTACCCTTTGACCTCGTGTGTAATGTATTGCTGTATTGCTGATTGTTCCAGTTGGAAACAGCTCTCGAGCGCCGTTGCTCCCCTTCGACGATGGTTCAAATTCGACTGGTAAGCGGATGAGTGAAGGAGGATTGGCAAGAACTGCACTGTGTAGTGGACCAACAGGTGTCGGGTAGTTCTATTACATATGGAGGAAAAAAAATTCTCAATTGTTTCATTTTTTTTTTTTTCACCCCACCTCGACCCGACCCTACCAATTGTACAATTCCAGGGCGCAACACTTATTTACAACATGATGCCTCTGGGCCTCGGGTCCTGTATGTGACGGAAAGAGAGCTCAGCAACATGCGGCCACCATCGGTGCCTTCGTATCACAATGAATTTGATCGCAGTAAGTTTCGCCTCCCGCGACGTGATAAACACTTTCTCTTACCCCACCAGTACAACTTCAAGAGCCTTGTGTCTGCCACTTATTTTGTTGGAAACCTTACCGGCTTGCTTTTTGTTCTCCATAGTGACCGAGCTTTCTTCTCTTCATGAGGGGAGAAGCAGAGAGAGGGAGAGAGACAGGGCTGACTCTTCCCTCCACATGGCCTTGCGCGAAGCTAGGGAGCGAGCTCTTCCTCCACTCTCCGACCTGTCGGAGGGGGAGAGCGATGAAGAATGGCAAAGATCTCGACATGGAGAGATGAGGGCACGCTCGATGGAGGTCCTTGACGATTGGGGTAGAGAAAGACGACGTGGAGAGGACCGAAGCAGAGGAAGAGGGTGGGTGTAATGCTGGATGTGACTTGCCACAATGGGATGCTTATTTAACAAGCTTTCCATGAATGGTGCAACTGAACTCGTCATCGTCTTTTTTTCTTTTTCTTTTTCAGACGCCGCACTCCATCTCCTTCAGGAAGTGATGACTATTACTATCCCTCAGTGCGGAAAGGGAAAGCAAGAATGAAGGATTTTGAAAGCGACAGCCGGAATGGGCGCCTTCCTCCAAAATCCTCTGCAATGAGTCGTTCCTACGAGTCTGCTCTTGATGAAGTATCCGTCACTACTCTTCCTTTATCCTGTTTCCAGATGTTTGTTAAATGGTTCTGTTTTTTTTTTCTGACCATTAATGTATTAAATTCTCGTTATCGTTATCACTTCCCCTTCTACCTTCTCTTTCCTCCAATAAGCCTCAGCGTTCTCCTCGTTCTCATCCCAATTCCCGCACACCTCCGACTCCCGGGCCTCCGCCATCGTACCGCTCGGATGATGTGGATTCGCGGAGTGGATCGGACAAGGAAAGAAAAAGAGGAAGGTGAGGCATTGTAGTTCTTATGAATTTGTTTGCCAATGATGTCATGCCCCCATGCCCCACTCGTAATTATAGGGTAAGCCATACGGTCATTCGGAATCCCACTTGGTGTTTGCTTCGTCGGAATTACCAATCGGAACTTTCTTGTTGTGTGTGGGATCCGTTGAGTGTACTGGCAATAGCTCTTCCATGAGCCTCGACTCTGGGGAATATTAATATTATATATATATATATACACATATGTGGTACCGTTGCTTGCTTTCTGAACGTGGAATCGATAAACGGATCGGTGTTTCTCAACCATGCTGTCTGTGTTCATGCACTCGCACTTGGCGAAGGGGTGAACGGTGAGCGGTGAGTTGTTTAAAACACCGCCGTCGGTGGTGATGAACCGTCGTGGTTTCTTAAGGGGACCTTGAGCTGTGGAATCCGGCACGTACAGGTAGCCTGCTTAATGTTGTCTCGATTCTCCGTCATGTTTCGCAGGGCCTGCAAGGTCGAGAATCTCTTCGGGTGTGAGGACGAAGTTGGAGACGGACGTGGAGGGGGAAGATGTTGTTGTTTAGGGGAGAGGTTTATGTAGGAATAATCGGAGATTCACAAGTGTGGTCACATGTTTGTAAATGTAATTCCCCCCCCACCCTAGTGTACATTTTACAATTCACCTTCAGGGATTTGTTAGAACATTTTTTTTTGTCTTTTTTACGTTTGTAATGAAGACGTGTACAAATGTGTATACCGTTAGTTCGACAAAATGCCTTTTACCTGCTGTTAATTGAACTTGCTTAATAGTTTACTATTTGCTTTTATACCTTCTTGGTCCAAACTGATGCTGAATCCCAAAGCAGTGTTCCAACGCCGGCTGTGGGGATAGAAGAGGGAGGAGGGAGGAGGGGAGAAGAGGGGTAAAGGTCACGCGGTGTGTTGGTGAGATGACACATGAGCGGGCTGGGGTTTTCAGCATCACCGGACTGTTGTGTTTTATAATGTTAATGTTTTCATGCTTGTAGAGTTGTAGTCGTCACTTCCATTCGCCACTTTTTCACCGAATCGAGTGTACCACGGATTTTAATCACCTTGAATTGTTTTCATTACTTTTAAACATCACAGCTATGACGAATAAATACGTTTTCTTGACTTTGTCCCTGCGCTGAATGAACTTTGCGTCATTCGAGACCTTCCGCATGAATAGTTGAGACGTTGATGGGTCTTGTTATGTACATTGGGACTATCTATTAATTACGTG
>CM068967.1:10581217-10593022 GCA_035128595.1 Eptatretus atami | reverse complement strand
TATTTTAAAGGCGAATGATGGATATAAAGTATGGGAGAGGAGGGGTCGGGATTATAAAGGGAAATTATTCCAATTAATTAATTAATGTAATCGGCCTTTGCCACAGTCACCGTCTTATCGAGTTCAGCCCTTGTTTCTAGACCACACCCCCTTTCGACCAATCCCCGCCCATTTCGTCACGCCCTGCCCCCTTCGTCAAATTATATCGGAGGGATTGGACTCTACCAACCGCGCAGGGGGTGAGAGCATTAACTATGACGATATTCCGCTGCTTCCCACCATTCGTCATGCGTGTAATGTACCGACTCTAAAGAAGATTTAACGAAGTATTACTCTACAGTCTGCAGCGTAATTTTTTTTTTAAGGAATTCGGAATCCTCGGCGAGTCGAACCCTGCCGACATGTTTCTATCGGCGCTCTCCCCCCCCCCCCCCCACGAAGAGTCGAAGTAGGACGATCCAAACAGCAGCGGCGGAGTCGGGCCTGTTCGCTCCTTCAACACCGACTGGCCTCCTCTTCCCCCCTCAGACTCCCCTACCGAGTATTTTTTCCGCACCTTGTGTTCCTGAGCCGACAGGTGAGCGACACGGACAGGTGTGCGTGGACGCGCGCGCTCCTTGCGGGTTTTTATCGCTTTCCTGTCAGCGGAGTGCGGGGTGCAGTGCGGGGTGGCCCGCGACTGCTTGTTGTGGTTTGTTGGGTTTTGTTGTTCTGCTTCGTGTTCGAGATCGTTCGCGGTAACAAAGCCGGTTATACCCGCAGTCGGACGGGGCTTGCACGTTTTTTCAAGTCGCGTACAGTACTGTCCTCCACTCGTGGCCCTGTATTCGGCACTGGGTTCGTTTTACTACTGTTTGTGCCATTCGGCCGTCCGTCCTGATACTAGGCGTGGTGTTTGAACGTGGTACCTCGTCACTCAACATGGTCGTCATGTGATGAACAGGTATGCGAACTCGCACGAACGTACCGGCATGCTTGATGACGTCAGCACTGACGTCACCTGACCCACTGAGAGCCTGTCGCCGTTGGAGCTGTTGAGCCATGGAGTGACAGGTCGTCCACGTTGGTGGGAGTTACAGTATTTATACAGACATAAGACCGACGCTGATCAGGTCCCTCCAACCAACGACTGTGTTCTCATGACATCGACACAGGTGTGTTTCGTGGGACCACCTGCACCTGCGAGGGGGTCCACGTGTGCCACAGGTTCAAGTCGTTGCCTTTTGAGGCTTGGGAATGTCCTGGTGTGTCCCACGAAGGTCCCTCGATGTGAATCATCGGGTTGCAATAGTCCATGGAGCGCTGAGTGCCACCTGAACATTGGACACCTGGTCTTGAACCACTTCTTTGAGCTTGTGTCAAATAATCTTTGAGCTACCACCACTTTAACCACCTCGACTATTCCCTCCCACGTGTGTGGGGTCGAGCGGGGAATGGTTTTGTTTTTGACCAAAGTCTTTCACGAACCGAATGGCCAAACCTAACGTTCGACTGGAGGTGACAGTTCAAGTAATTTCTCCAGGTTGCCGGAGATAACTCGTCCACTCTTCGCTCTGAGGACACCGTGGGATCTTTGACGTCCACCAACTAATGCTGGCCCATGGTACCTCCGGTTCGACGTCGATCCCTCGACCTGCCTGTGAAACAACAGGATGGTAGTTTCTAGCTGGGTCGGGATTCAAACCCAGGCCGGACGGTTCAGGGGGAGTGCGTACCTTTCGGCTATCTTGCCAGGCCAACCGCACAACCACATGACCCGAGTAACGTGACATTGTGGTGAACTCCATTCAGATCGTGTACGTGGAGTTGTCACCTTTTGCGACAATATAAACTCTCGATGCGAAACGTTTCCCTTTTCTCAAGTTACAATTCCTCCATCCATCGGGACCACACTCTACGCAGAGCGTTGGTGCTGCCTAAAGCAGTCTTCTTGGCTATTGGGCACAATCCTGGACGGGTCGCTACTCCGACACACAAAGTTACAATGAAAGGGTTCATTTTCTGATTTTTCTTTTTAAATTAATCTATAATGAATCAATTTCAACACCATGCTTCAATCATTGCCTACTCATCTCGAGGGATATCGTGGGGTCTTTTAATGTCCACGGTCTGAATGCTAATTGATGGCCACCTTTTGATTCCCATCTGAAGGATTGGTGTGCTCTCCCGGATCGTCATCCTGGCTGCGTCCTGATGGCAGCTTTGTAGTCTGATTCCACCCGCGCGAGATCGAACCCATGACCTGAGAACTACGTTGGTGAGCACACCACCAAGTGAGCTCCCCTGCCGTCCCTCGGCGCACAAAACTTGCTGGCACGACACTATTCGTTCACATAATCTCTCGGTTTATCGATTTGAACCAAAGAATAGGAAAATCAACCTTCAATGGCAGTCAAATAGAAAACACCGGAGAGTAGCAATGATTGGTCTTTTTGCCATTCCCATCTGAGCACTTGCCTCATGCTGCGATCCCACATTCTCTTGATTTGTCCGTCATCTCCTGATGTCCTCGTACGACTGTATGCGAGCTGTGTACAAGTTCCTCCAACGAGCCCTGACAACCTGGTTCTTTGGTCCCCATGTTAAGCTCTCGTCGTGCCTTCTAAAGCGACGTGCACGGTCATAGCAGAACTTAATGGTAAGAGCTCCATTTTGTAATCCAACTTGATGACGGACAAAGTTTTTGTAAAGATTGAGTCTGAAGGAGCCAAAGGAATCGGTAAATAAAAGGGGGAAAAAAGCACTGCATCATCGGAGACAGTGAACCGTAAGTACCCACGATATGCTTGGTGTGTGCATATCTACCACACTCGGTGGTTTTGTGGTTAGAGTACATTCTCTGAGTCGAGATCTGATGGGGTGGAAGGTGTTGGGGGTGATGTTCCTCTTTAATTGCCCTGCTGACTACGGAGAGAAAATTGATGTCACAAGATGGGGCCGCCAGCAATCAGGGTGACTCCCCCACCAAGGTCAACAGCGGTTATGTTTGTCATGTCAAACGTCGTCGTGTGTGCGCATGTGCGTTCATAAGCTTCACCTTCCGTACAGGTGCAGTATATGTTTTTTCTGTTGTTTTTTTTGTCGTTTTGATTCGAGTTTGGAGAATTCAGCATTCGATTGTTGTTGGTTGTTGTCTGTTGCAACACTTTTTGGGATCCATGGTTGCTGTTGATGCTGCAACGGTCAAGCCAGAAAGATACAAAGGACATTTTGTACTGGCTGCTCTAATCCCCACCCCAATACCCACCTCTCTGTGTCCTTTTACCTGCTCTTTCGTCCTCTTTGGATCAGTCTTCTCTCGTTCTCATCCTTAACCTTGCCTCTTCCTCCTACGACTCCTTCCTCCTCCTACTACTACTACTCCTCTTCCTCCTACTCCAGCTTTTCCTCCTACTTGTACTCTTCTTTCTACTACTCCACACCCCCTTTTGCCACTCCTTTCCCTGCCCTTCACTCATTATATGGAGTGATTCCTTTTGTTTTCAGAGTTGGCAATGCCATTCACAACTTTTTGTTTGTTTGTTTGTTTGTTTATTTATTTATTTTGTCCCCTGCCCCTCCGAAAAGGTTGGAGACGGGGGCATTAAAATGAGCTCTGACCGACCGAACGACCATCTGTCCATGTACTGTTGTGTGCACGATATTCCAAAAACCGTTGAACATGGAGCTTTCATATTGCAGATATCTATTCATCGTGACATTATCTCAACCTGATGAGATTCACGGCGGTGATTGGCTGAATTATGTTGTCATGGCAACCATATTGGTAGCTTGGCTTGTGTACGTGATATTAAAAAAAAAAAAAACCTTCAAGATTTAGCTTTCATATGACACAGATCTATTCCTCATACCACCCAAAAGGTGGGGGACCGAGATTATCGGCTCCTTGCGTTTATTTTTATTTTTTAATTTTTCCGGAGTAATTAACGTAAGCTACTTTTATTGAATGTTTATATTGGTCTACCTTGTATTTTGTCTGTTTCACTCACCTCCGACATTCTCCTCCAGCTGATAACCATCCATTATGAAGGAGCCTCCACCTGCGCATCATCCTCCTCAAAGTCCTCCTCACGAGGAAGCGAACCCAAAGGTTGTAAAAAGGGGAGAAGCAGATTGTCGGCTCTTCTTCTCCACCGAACTTGCCAACAGGTAAGTGATGATGCCATTCCTGTTAGCGCCATTCCTGTTACCATTGCTCTCTACATCGTAACTCCTTCATCCGAATGGATCGCGTAAAATGCCGATTTTAAAAGTGGATTTTAAATTTTAAAAAAAATTTTAAAATTTTAAAAGATTAAAACAAACAAACAAAAAATGTGCTGGACTTTCGCTAATCATGAAGTTTTTCTTTTTTTTTTTCTTTTCTCCAAATTGGTCATTCTCAAGATGAACGCAAATGTGAAAAAAACATTATTTCTGGAGAGGGGAGCAGGGAAGGGGGGGGGAGGGATGCTTGAAGATTGATTTACATATTAATTAATTAATTAAAAGTGATTCAGGTCGGATTGGATGGCATGGGATCGGATTGGTGTCATGTGAGTGACATCAAGTCGTTTACCTGCTTTCCATATCTGTGTGGCAAATTACATCACCTTTACAAATCTGATGTTAATTTTGAGATGAGAATCAGAATCGCTCGGGTTTTACCTCCCCCACCGAAGGTGGGGCGGAAGTCGGGAAGTGATGTTTTCACCGCTGTCTGCTTGTATATTGGCAACATATTTCAAAAGGACATGGACAGATTCGCTTGAAACTTGGTGGACAGGGTTGGTATATGACAAGGAGGAACCGATTCGATTATGGTGAAGATGTGGATCCGGATCTGGATGTGAGAATTTTTTTAAAGTGATTCTTCACCATTCAGAGGTATGACCGAAAACGATATACCGTATAGCATGACATCTCAAAAAGTTGTGGACGGGTTATGACAAATCTTCGTGGATGAGTTCGGTAGGTGACAATACCAAGCCAATTAGATTTTGGTTGAGCTCCGGATCCGGATCCAGATCCGGCCTATCGATGGGATACAAAACGTAGACTGTTCAGCCTGGTGGAGGTATGCGCTCTATGGAGTGCCGTTCTAGTTACTGATGTTACCATGGCAATTTATTTTTGCCTGTGGAGGCTTGACACAAGTTATTTTTTTTTTCCAAGTGTGATTGCACACCGACGTCGAGCCTTGTGGAAGAGTGACGTGACGGGCGATGACGTGAAATGGATGGAATTAGGTGTCGGCGAAACGAGAAGACATGCCGCTTTATTGAGTGCACATCCGTGAACGCATTGTGCATATGGCCGGCTGATTGTCGTTTTGAAGGCCCACCACATTAATTCAGTGTAAATCCCACCTATCCTGTACGAATTCACAACACCGGCCGAAAGGCCTGCTCTTCTTAAAGTCCCGCAGGATCTTTTTTATTGAAACGCCGGATGTCCCGATGTATGGCTGTGCAATGAAAGTTTTTGCCATTTTCTTTACGTAATATGTAGATGAATAATTTGTTTCTCCCCACCTCCCCCCCCTTTGTTGTTTTTTACTTCTCACTGGCACATGTAAAACCCGAACATCCCTATTTCCACCACGACTGACTTTCCTCTTTACTTCCTGCTGTTGCTGCAGTTGAACCTCGTTTTCCATCGTAGCACCCTCTCCTCCTCTGTAACCTTTTGAGCAGTGAAATGGGGGTAAAGTATGTGTTGGTAACCCCTTTGCCCTTCCCACATCCCATGTCCCAAGGGCGGCAGAAGCTGTGTGCCAAGGCCACGTAGATTCCATTTTAACCTTCCACAGACAAGAGAAAACTGCACACACCAAAGTAACTACCTTCACTTCTTTGTTAAAATTTATATTCTTTGCACTTTTACACATTCTTATTGGTTGTAGATGTAAAACTGTTTCCCTCATTTTTCGCTCCTTGCATTCATTTTCTACATTCTAACCACAGCTTGTGCAGCCACAGAACGCCCAAGCGCTCAGCACGGCCGTTCCACTGTTTGTCCAGTCACAGTCGGCACCGGCCAATCAAGCTTCTTCTCCTCACTCTCACAATGCTCCTTTGACCCCTATAGAGGCTCCACTTCCCTCCTCTTCCTCACATTCTTCTTCACCCTCACCTTCCATCTCCCCTCGTCCCTCAATGCCTATAAATCCCGAAGGATTATCGCAGGTAAAGGCCATCTGCAAGCACAAAAGGTTCTCCATGTAATCTGTAACAGCAGTCACGTGTGGTGTTGTCACTGATTACTTGTTTTGTGCAAATGAGGTATCAGGCTTCGATTTTCTTCCTCGTTGAGTCACCAATATTTTTTTCCTTTGTGTTGCTTCCTCAGGAACAATTGCAGCACAGAGAACTGTCTCTACAGAAACTTCGTCACATCCACCGCATGCTGTTCCCTCAACAGGGAGAGCGACCCAGGGAGGCAGACAAGGAAGGAGACAGGGAGGGGGAGAAAAGAAGAACTCCGGCCTCCTTAAACCCCCCCGGTCTTGTAGTACCACAGGCTCTCACGACATTGACGGCACAGTCTGTACCTTCAGCACCCGGCAACCCAGGTGCGTGTTGATTCGAGTGGGCCAAACGTGCCGCCAGGGTGGGCGTTTAGAGAATTTCTCGTCCACAGTGACAGACAGGTTCACAAAGCGGGTGTACGAGTGTGTCGTATCACAAAGCGGGTGTATGTGTGCGTCATGTTCGTATTTTCTTCTGTTCCATCCACTTCGGGTCATTTTAGATCAAAATATCGACAGATTATGAGCAGAGGGCAGGAGTTAATGTGAACACATGTACTTGGTTAGTGAATGTAGTTCGTGATTGGTTTCATGTTGTTTCATCTTGCCCCTTTGGTCCTCCTCTCTCTCTCTCTCTCTCTCTCTCTCTGATCCAAACCTCGACGATTTCACTCTCTCTCATCCAAACATCTACAACTTCAGCCTGTCTCTCATCCAAACCTCCACTACTTCATCCTGTCTCTCATCCAAACGATTAATCTTGAGGTTTTATAAATCATGTAGTCTCTTCATCCCATGTCTGTTTGTGCATCTATGTGTTGTTGTCAAGGGCCATACCTTTCCTATCTTTTCTACTTATATGGGATGTTTGTCTCTGTGTGGAAGGTATCCTGTGAGTTCATATAAAATTAATGAATGATTGTCATTTAACTGGTTAACTTCCACGATTTATGAACCATTACTGATCGATATATTCTTCAATGGATGACTTATTAACCTCACGCATTCCCAAAGAACCTGAAAAGCTATTGTAATGGTGTTATGTGTCAGTCAACAAGTGAGTGAGACCGCACTAGTTCTCAGATCTACTGGAATCCACATACCCCAGCAATGGTCTGCATTGTTAAATATGCTGTATTGTTTCTTTTGCAGTTTATTTTCAATCTTTTTCCCACATCTTCTCTGGCTTTCCTTTGTGTGTCTGAATGTCCTTGAGTTTTTCATGCATTTACTGTGCAAGCTCCTTGCAAGTGCTTTCTTTCTTTTTTGTACTTTGGACATCTATAATCACATCTTGTAAGTACCATTCTTGCGTGTGTGCGTGTGTGTGTGTGTGTGTGTCAGGTTTGGACCTGACGTCACAAATTCGACAACAGGACCTGCTGCAACCAACATGCACACCGACGACCCAGCAGAATTGGGGCCACAGACCACCCAGGAGGCAGTTTGAAGACCCTCTTCAAGCCATGCAATTGCAGGCTAGAGTTTTGAACTTCACGGAGATGCCCAACCCCTCAGGGCATCTCAATGCGGACCAGTTGGCCTGGCTGCACCTGCAACGTGAGTTTTACGAGGAAAAACGTCGGAGGCAAAAGCACGGCAGCAGGCTGCACATGCAGCAAAATCGTCCGCCCCCTCCACCGTATCGCTTGCTTGACCCCGGTGACGCTTCGTTTGTTACTGGGCCGGATATGAACCTGGAACTTAGGGCACAAGGGCCTAATATTGCAATGGGATGTCGAGTGCGATCTGAGATGGGGCAGGATTACACAATGGAACAACAATTGGCCACAGCGTCTGTTTTAGGCATGCCACCATCACAGACGTGCAATTATCAGCAGCTTCAATATCTCAATCTACAGCAACAACAGCAGCAACGCCAGAACTTCTCTCCAAAATTCTTTGCAAATGGAACTGTCTTTATTTCTCCTGTGCGATCAATGCTGGCGGAAGAGTTCTTGCGCTCCTCTCCCCGACCTTATGCCCGCCCGCCAGCGCGATTTGCTGAGCCGTCCGGCATTGTTTTCCCAGAATGCCATGAGGCGGCTTTGGAGCAACCAGTGATACTTGGGGTTGGGAGGCACGGGGAATCAGGGCCAAGGCCCGAGGCTCTGGTCCGTGCGGCCGGTCGCCGTATTCTTACGCTGCAACTCCCGGTGTCTCCTGGAGTCAGCGGAGGAGCAGGAGGGCACGTGTCGCCAATTGTCCACACACCATCAGGTGTAGGCCTCATCTCAGGACCTTCGATAAGGTCACCAGCTTTGGTGAGGAATTGAGAATGCAAATGTGCACTGGGATTATGTGAGGGATACCTTTTTTGTTTGTTTTTTGTTTGCATCCTTTCAACAACCCCTCAATGTAAAATATCACAAGGGACAGTTGTACCATTTTGGGGACATGCTTTGGTTGTCGTCCACCTTGGCAACCTCACGTTTACAGTACTTTATCAACCCATTTATTTTCATGACTGCTGCTATTTTTCAAATTATTTTACGCATTTATTTCATGCAATGTTCAGTGATTGATTTGCGGGCTTCCTTCATGAATCCCGTTTATACTACATGTTCGCATCCAAGGAGGCATCTAAAGACTGAGTGTTTCTACTTTACCTCCCTGGATGTTCAGGTTTCCCACCTAACTTATCAAGAAGAGTCTGCTCAACTTCTTGGCCATTGTGGCTTCACGAAATGTCATCATCATGTTCCCAAATTTTGTCGCACATTTCCAAGTGGCCGTTTTTTTTGTAGTCCTAATGTCATGGAGTGGCAGAAGTGTCTTCATCTCATCGTCAAATGCATATTGATGAAAGATTAGGGCTGGGCGATATTATATATTTTTGCGAGTTATTATCATCTGTCCAAATATCGATGATATAGCGATATATTGACATTGTGCAATCACGCAACCACCTCTGAAAAACGGTGCCCAGCTGAAGATCCGGGCAGTTGGGAAATCAGTAAATTGCTTATAACTTAAGGTTATAACTTCAGATAAAATAGCTTTTGTAAGTACTTACCAGTACATAATATATCTGTATTTGTGTGCTTATTTATGTGTGTTTGTATGAATGCATGGATGTATGTATGTGTGTGGATGTATATATGTATTGTCGTGTCCAGGTGGTGTAACCCCTACCTGGAAGGATGGAAAAGCTTCTCCCTTGAAGGCCGACAACCGAGACTCGGAGAGTAATGCGCACGCAGAAAGGGGGCGCAATGGCAGAGGGGTGGAGGAGCACAGCACAAGGGGGGTTTATACTCAAACCCCACTATAAATATATGGCTACAGCTTCTTAAAAAGGAATACATTTAATGAAAATAAACAAATATTTACAAAGGACAATAATTCAAAAGAGTAATGATGATAATAATAAATAAATCCTAAAGTCGAGGCGTCTCTTCACACAGACTTGAATACAGATAAAGGGAAAACAAAATAAAAAGAAAACACCCTCCTTTCGAGTATTCTTGGACTTGGCTTGGCCTCGAGCTGGTGTTTGTGGAACTTGGAATCGAGGCAAAATGGTGCCACGTTGTTTCTCTCGTAGCGAGACAAACACATGCCAGGCAATCCACGAGCGGCACTCCACACCAGCGGCTCAGAGACCCAGTGTAACGACTTCGTGCGCCGATCATCTTCACCCACGCAACCAAGAGTCAAAGGCCAGCGTCTTGCTTCACCACGTGGGCCAAATCGCCTCAACATGAATACAAGGATCGTGCCGTCCTCCTCGTCACGTGCGCTCACCCTCAACTCTCGCCTCCAAAATGTGCCGCGTGCCTCCGCTCTGACCATGGCTCTCCAAAAATGCGCAAGCCAACCTTTCTCTCGATCATGCCTATATTGTTGCGGGGCCTGGACGTCGGCCGCGGTCCGTCCGCTTGATGGAGCCGCGAGTCGGCTCGACCGATCGCCCGGAATTCAGATCTTTGCTCCGGATAGTAGTTCCGTGAGTCGACGGGTCCTTATCGGACTGAAATTCGCATAATGGATAGACCACGTGGGGTAGGGTCGATTGCCAATTTCAATTTACCTAAATACCCACGTGGTCACTACCGGGGAATTTCACCCTCGACGGAACTCGAACGGAAACGAGCCGCTTAGCGCGCTCGTTCCGTGTGCGATTCGAGCGGTTTAATCGCCGAGAACCGCCGGACCCGATTATCTCTGTGACAACGGCAATGGCTAGCTAATCCCTCACACGCGACACGCTCAGTCAAATGCAAGAATAGACACGAACGAGCTGAAAACATTGAAACATCGGGGTGTATTTCTATTTCCACATTCCTAATAGAGGAAAGGGGAAACAGCATGAAGCAGATATTCATAATCCCGACTATAAAAGCAATGCAGTCAATGTACAGGCAAAAAGCACTTAACCATTCATACTTAAAGACGGGGCCCACAGGACACACACACGCACACACAAAGACCCAGACAGGACCTTCCCGCCTCGTTGGGTCTTCGACGAGACGAGCGAACCAGGACGAGACAGCCCAGCGTTGGTCGAGCGCGACCGTGCCCGAGATGAACAGCGAGCATCCAGATGCGACCCGCGCTCGAGCTGACCAGCGAGCGTCGGGATCCGATGAGTGCAGACGCCGGCGACAGGATCAGACCAATCTCTCTTCCTCGTCCAAAACATCACCAACCTTCCTTCTCTCGTAGGGAGGGGCCTCTTCTCCTGACCAACTCGCCTCTTGATTGGCCGGAACCATCGCGCGATTCCCTGGCACCCTCCATTGGACAGACGCACGGGTGGGGGGCAACTTCCACCCTCCTGGCGAGTCCGAGCGAGGTGTTTGTGGCTCCGCCCACCTCCTCACCTCTGACCGCCTACTTAATGGCGATCGGGTGACTCGGAAATGGGAGTGATGACGCCCGCTCCTTGCCGATTGGCTAGAGGGACGCCATGGCTACGCTAGACTCCGCCCACCGCGCGCGCCTGCTGCGACGCGCCGAAGAATGCCGCGAGCATCATCGTCTGGATGAATGAAATGGCGTTGTTATCGTGTGTTGTTATCGTTGTTATCGTTGGGTGTTGTTGGCTTGGTGTTGTTAAATAATAGAAAACCTGTCTATTAAAATAACTTCACAGCGCATTTACATTTATTCACCCATTAGAGTAGAGATGGATTCTAACTAGAAAACACATACTTATTGAAATAACTAAATAGGAACCTGAATGTCTGTGTGCTCATGGCTTCCAGATTCGCAACACTACCCCCTCCCCTTTTTACAGACTCGTCCCGAGTCGTCAAATTTTCGTGTGACCAACATGTGTAAGTTTTCCCCTGTACATTTTACCTTCGGATCCCTGAGTGCAACATTTATTCTTTTTATTTTTTTCAAATACGTGTTCCAAAAATAATATAAGCCTACTCGCTGCGTAACTAACTAAACAAACTCACACAGACTCATTCAGACAACTTAAATATATTGCCGGCGCTACGACAAACATGCAGGTGGTGTAAACTTATTTACAATTTTTACCTTAACTTATCTCTTATTTTACACTAACCATGGCCCAGGACCTGGCATCTGTGGGAAAGAAGGCATAGCAATGTCAACAGTTA
>CM068967.1:10565299-10581192 GCA_035128595.1 Eptatretus atami | reverse complement strand
AACTGGCTATGCCCTTCAAATGGCCTGTGGGATGGCATATGGCATGCTGGTCAGGTGAGTTGCCTCCAGTAGCTGGAAACTGAAAAAAAAAAAAGGTTCAGTGAAATAAAAAGGGACCTTTTGAACAGGCCCTGAAGACGTCTGACCTTCAGCTGCAGAGCACTCATTCCTCACATAACTGTTGCACTTGCTATGCCTTCTTCCCACAGATGCCAGGTCCTGGGCCATGGTTAGTGGAAATAGAGAGTAAGTTAAGGTAAAATGTAAAATAAGTTTACAACCACTGCATGTTTGTCGTAGCGCCGCAATATATTTAAGTTGTCTGAATGAGTCTGTGTGAGTTTGTTTTAGTTATTACGCAGCGCAGTAGGTTATTTTTTTGGGACACGTATTTGAAAAATAAAAAGAAAGAAATGTGCATTCTCAGGGATCCGAAGGATAAATGTACTAGGGGAAAACTTATACCATGTTGGTTCACACGAAAATTTGACGACTCGGGACGATCTGTAAAAAGGGGAGGGGGTAGTGTTGCGGATCTGGAAGCCATGAGCAACAGACATTCAGGTTCCATAGGCTTAGTTATTTAATAAGTATGTGTTTTCTAGTTGAGAATCCATCTCCTACATCTAATGGGTGAATAAATGTAAATGCGCTGTGAAGCTATTTTAAATAGACAGGTTTTCTATTATTTAACAACACCAAGCCAACAACACAACGATACACCACGATTAAAAACCAACGATAACAACCCGATCTTCACTTCCATCCATGACGCCATGATGCTCGGCGGCATTCTTCGCGCGCTCGCCAGCAGGGCCGCGCGTTGGGCGGAGTCTAGCGTAGCCATGGCGTCCCTCCTTAGCCAATCGGCAGGAGCGGGCGTCTCACTCCCCCATTTCCGAGTCAACCCGATCGCCATTAGTAGGCGGTCAGAGGTGGAGAGGTGGGCGAGCCACAAACCCTCGCTCGGGACATTTCCGCAGGAGGGTGGGAGTTGCCCGCCTACCATGCGTCTGTCCAATGGAGGGTGGCCAGAATCGCGCGATGGTTCCGCCAATCAGAGGCGAGTGGTCAGGAGAAGAGCCCCTCCCTATCGGAGAAAGGAAGGTTGGTGATGTTTTGGACGAGGAAGAGAGATTTGGTCTGATCCTGTCGCCGGCGTCTGCACTCATCGGATCCCGACGCTCGCTGGTCAGCTCGAGCGCGGGTCGCATCTGGATGCTCGCTGTCATCTCGGGCACGGTCGCAGCTCGACAACGCTGGCTGGTCCGTCCGGTTCGCGATCGTCTCGTCGAAGACCGCACGAGCGGGAAGGTCCCTGTCGTCCTGGGTCTTTGTGTGTGCGTGTGTGTGTCCTGTGGCCCCGTTTAAGTATGAATGGTTAAGTGCTTTTGCCTGTACATTGACTGCATTGCTTTTATGTCGGATATTATTCTGCTCTGTGTTTCCCCTTTCCCTATTGTGAATAAATACCCGATTGTGTCAATGTTTTCAGCTCGTTCGTGTCTATTCTTGCATTGCTGAGCGTGTCGCGTGTGAGGATTAGCTAGCCATTGCCGTTGTCACAGGATATATCGGGTCCGGCGGTTCTCGGCGATTAAAACGCTCGAATCGACACGGAACGAGCGCGCTAAGCGGCTCGTTTCCGTTCGAGTTCCGTCGAGGGTGAAATTCCCCGGTAGTGGACCACGTGGGTATTTAGGTAAATTGAAATTGGCAATCGACCCTACCCCACGTGGTCTATCCATGTGGCGAATTTCAGTCCGATAAGAGGACCCGTCGACTCCGGATTTATCCGGAGCAAAGATCTGAATTCCGCGGCGATCGGTCGAAGCCGACTCGCGCTCCATCAAGCGGACGGACCGCGGCCGACGTCCAGGCCCGCAACAATATAGGCAATGATCGAGAGAAAGGTTGGCTTGCGCATTTTTTGGAGAGCCATGGTCAGAGCGGAGGCACGCAGGCACATTTTGGAGGCGAGAGTTGAGGGTGAGCGGCACGTGACGAGGAGGACGGCACGATCCTTGTATTCATGTTGAGGCGATTTGGCCCACGTGGTGAAGCAAGACAGCTGGCCTTTGACTCTTGTTGCATGGGTTGAGATGATCGGCGCACGAATCGTTACACTGGGTCTCTGAGCCGCTGGTGTGGAGTGCGCTCGGGATTGCCTGGCATTGTTTGTCTCGCTACGAGAGAAACAACGTGGCACCCATTTTGCCTCGTTCCAAGTTCACAAACACCAAGCTCGAGGCCAACCAAGTCCAAGAATACTCGAAAGGAGGGTGTTTTCTTTTATATTTTGTTTTCCTTTATCTGTATTCAAGTCTTGTGTGAAGAGACGCCTCGATTTAGATTTATTTATTTTATCATCTATTACTCTTTGATTATTGTCCTTGTAAATTTTGTTTATTTCATTAAATGTATTCCTTTTTAAGAAGCTGTAGCTATATTTATAGTGGGGTTTTGAGTATAAACCCCCTTGTGCTGTGCTCCTCACCCCTCTGCCATTGCGCCCCCTTCTGCGTGCGCATTAATCTCCGAGTCTCGGTGTCGGCCTTCAAGGGAGAAGCTTTGCCATCCTTCCAGTAGGGGTTACACCCACCTGGACACGACAATACATATATACATCCACACACATTACATACATCTCAATGCAATTCATACAAACACACATAAATAAGCACACAATACACAGATATATTATGTACTGGTAAGTACTTCAAAAGCTATTTTATCTGAAGTTATAAACTTTAGTTATAAGCAATTTACTGATTTCCCACTGCCCGGAATCTTCAAGCTGGGCACCGTTTTTCAGAGGTGGTTGCGTGTTGCACAATGTATATATCGCATCATCATCGATATTTGGACAGATAGATGATAATAACTCGCAAAAATATATAATATCGCCCAGCCCTAATCTTTCATCAATATGCATTTGACGATGAGATGAAGACACTTCTGCCACTCCATGACATTAGGACTACAAAAAAAACGGCCACTTGGAAATGTGCGACATAAATTTGGGAACATGATGATGACATTTCGTGAAGCCACAATGGCCAAGAAGTTGAGCAGACTCTTCTTGTAATTAGGTGGGAAACCTGAACATCCAGGGAGGTAAAGGTAGAAACACTCAGTCTTAGATTGCCTCCTTGGATGCGAACATGTAGTATACGGGATTCATGAAGGAAAGCCCGCAAATCAATCCATGTAACATTTGCATGAAATAAATGCGTAAATATTTGAAAAATAGCAGCAGTCATGAAAATAAATGGGTTGATAAAGTACTGTAAACGTGAGGTGCCAGGTGGACGACAACCAAAGCATGTCCCAAAATGGTACAACTGCCCTTGTGATATTTTACATTGAGGGGTTGTTGAAAGGATGCAAAACAAAAAACAAACAAAAAGGTATCCCTCACATAATCCCAGTGCACATTTGCATTCTCAATTCCTCACCAAAAGCTGGTGACCTTATCGAAGGTCCTGAGATGAGGCCTACACCTGATGGTGTGGGACATTGGCGACACGTGCCCTCCTGCTCCTCCGCTGACTCCAGGAGACACACCGGAGTTGCAGCGTAAGAATACGGCGACCGCCGCACGGACCAGAGCCTCGGGCCTTGGCCCTCGATTCCCGTGCTCCCAACCCCAAGTATCACTGGTTGCTCCAAAGCCGCTCATGGCATTCTGGGAAAACAATGCCGGAGGCTCAGCAAATCGCGCTGGCGGGCGGGCATAAGGTCGGGGAGAGGAGCGCGAAGAACTCTTCGCCACAGTTGATCGCACAGAGAAATAAAGACAGTTCCATTTGCAAGATTTTGGAGAGAAGTTCTGGCGTTGCTGCTGTTGTTGCTGTAGATTGAGATATTGAAGCTGCTGATAATTGCAGTCTGTGATGGTGGCATGCCTAAAACAGACGCTGTGGCAATTGTTGTTCCATTGTGTAATCCTGCCCATCTCAAGATCGCACTCGACATCCCATTGCAATATTAGGCCCTTGTGCCCTAGTCAGGTTCATATCGCGGCCCAGACAAACGAAGCGATCCACCGGGTCAGCCAAGCGGTACGGTGGAGGGGGGGACGAATTTTGCTGCATGTGCAGCCTGCTGCCGTGCTTTTGCTCCGACGTTTTTCCTCGTAACTCACGTTGCAGGTGCAGCCAGGCAACTGGTCCGCATTGAGAATGCCCTGAGGGGTTGGGCATCTCGTGAAGTTCAAAACTCTAGCCTGCAATTGCATGGCTTGAAGAGGGTCTTCAAACTGCCATCCTGGGTTGGTCTGTGGCCCCAATTCTGCTGGGTCGTCGGTGTGCATGTTGGTTGCAGCAGGTCTGGTGTTCGAAATTTGTGAACGTCAGGTCCAAACCTGACACACACACCACACAACACACACACACGCAAGAATGGTACTTACAAGATGTGATTATAGATGTCCAAAGTACAAAAAGAAAGAAAGACTTGCAAGGAGCTTGCACAGTAAATGCAGAAAAACTCAAGGCCATTCAGACACACAAAGGAAAGCCAGAGAGATGTGGGAAAGATTGAAAATAAACTGCAAAGAACAATAACAGCATATTTAACAATGCAGACCATTGCTGGGGTATGTGGATTCCAGTAGATCTGAAACTGTGCGGTCTCACTCACTTGTTGACTGACACATAACACCATTACAATAGCTTTTCAGGTTCTTTGGGAATGCGTGAGGTTAATAAGTCATCCATTGAAGAATATATGATCAGTAATGGTTCATAAATCGTGAAGTTAACCAGTTAATGACAATCATTCATTAATTTATATGAACTCACAGGATACCTTCCACACAGAGACAAACATCCATATAGTAGAAAGATAGGAAAGGTATGGCCCTTGACAACAACAATAGATGCACAAACAGACAATGGGAGAAGAGACTACATTGATTTATAAAACCTAAGATTAATCGTTTGGATGAGAGAACAGATGAAGTAGTGGAGGTTTGGATGAGAGACCAGGCTGAAGTTGTAGATGTTTGGATGAGAGAGAGTGAAAATCGTCGAGGTTTGATCAGAGAGAGAGAGAGAGAGAGAGAGAGGAGACCAAAGGGCAAGATGAACACAATGAAAACCAATCACGAACTACATTCACTAACCAATGTACATGTGTTCACATTAACTACTGCCCTCTGCTCATAATCTGTCGATATTTTGATCTAAAATCACCCGAAGTGGATGGAACGAAGAAAATACGAACATGACGCATATCAACACCCGCTTTGGTGACGACACACTCGTACACCCGCTTTGTGAACCCTGTCTGTCCGTAGTGGACGAGAAATTCTCTAAACGCCCACCCTGGCGGCACGTTTGGCCCACTCGAATCAACACGCACCTGGTTGCCGGGTGCTGAAGGTACAGACTGTGCAGTCAATGTCGTGAGAGCCTGTGGTACTACAAAGACGGGGGGGTTAAGGAGGCCGGAGTTCTTCTTTTCTCCCCCTCCCTGTCTCCTCTTGTCTGCCTCCCTGGGTCGCTCTCCTGTTGAGGGCAACGCATGCGGTGGATGTGACGAAGTTTCTGTAGAGACAGTTCTCTGTTGCTGCAATTGTTCCTGGGAAGCAAACACAAAGGAAAAATATTGGTGACTCAACGAGGAAGAAATAACGAAGCCTGATACCTCATTTGCACAAAACAAGTAATCAGTGAAACACACACGGACATGTGCTGTTACAGATTACATGGAGAACCTTTGTGCTGCAGATGGCCTTTACCTGCGATAATCTTCGGGATTTAATAGGCATTGGGGACGAGGGGAGATGGAAGGTGAGGGTGAAGAAAGAATGTGAGGAAGAGGAGGGAAGTGGAGCCTCTATAGGGGTCAAAGAGGAGCATCTTGTGAGAGTGGGGAGAAGAAGCTGAATTGGCGCGTGCCGACTGTGACTGGGACAAACAGTGGAACGGCCGTGCTGAGGCGCTGGGCTTCTGTGGCTGCACAAGCTGTGGTTAGAATGGTAGAAAATGAATGCAAGAAGCGAAAAATGGAGGGAAACAGTTTTACATCTACAACCCAATAAGAATGTGTAAAAGTGCAAAGAATATAAATTTTAAAAAGAAGTGAAGGTATTACTTTGGTGTGTGCAGTTTTCTCTTGTCTGGTGGAAGTTAAAATGGAACTTACGTGGCCTTGGCACCAGCTTCTGCGCCCTTTGGGACTGGGATGTGGGAAGGGCAAAGGGTTACCAACACATACTTTACCCCCATTTCACTGCTCAAAAGGTTACAGAGGAGGAGAGGGTGCTACGATGGAAAACGAGGTTCAACTGCAGCAACAGCAGGAAGTAAAGAGGAAAGTCAGTCGTGGTGAAATATGGGATGTTCGGGTTTTAACATGTGCCAGTGAGAAGTAAAAAACAATCAAAGGGGGGGAGGTGGGGAGAAACAAATTATTCATCTACATATTACGTAAAGAAAATGGCAAAAACTTTCATTGCCAGCATACACGGGACATCCGGCGTTTCAAGTAAAAAGATCCTGCGGGACTTTAAGAAGAGCAGGCCTTTCGGCGGTGTTGTGAATTCGTACAGGATAGGTGGAGATTTACACTGAATATTAATGTGGTGGGCCTTCAAAACGACAATCAGCCGGCCATATGCCAATGGTTCACGGATGTGCACTCATAAGCGGCATGTCTTCTCGTTCGCCGACACCTAATTCCATCCATTTCACGTCATCGCCCGTCAGTCACTCTTACACAGGCTCGCTCGGTGTGCAATCACACTTGGAAAAAAAAAAATAACTTGTGTTCAAGCCTCCACAGGCAAAAATAAATTGCCATGGTAACATCAGTAACAGAACGGCACTCCATAGAGCGCATACCTCTCCCGGAGCTGACAGTTCTACGTTTGTATCCCATCGATAGGCCGGATCTGGATCCGGATCCGGAGCTAACCAAAATCTATTGGCTTGGTATTGTCACCTACCGAACTCATCCACGAAGATTTGTCATAACCCGTCCACTTTTTGAGATGTCATGCTATACGGTATATTCGTTTTCGGTCATCACTCTGAATGTGTAAGAATCACTTTAAAAAAATTCTCACATCCAGATCCGGATCACACTCTCACCATAATCGAATCGGTTTCTCCTTGTCATATACCAACCCTGTCCACCAAGTTTCAAGCGAATCTGTCCATGTCCTTTGAAATATGTTTGCATATACAAGCAGACAGCGGTGAAACATCATTCCCGACTTCCGCCCCACCTTCGGTGGGGAGGTAATAAACCCGAGCGATTTCTGATTCTCATCTCAAAATTAACATCAGATTTGTAAAGGTGATGTAATTTGCCACACAGATATGGAAAGCAGGTAAACGACTTGATGTCATCTACTCACATGACACCAATCCGATCCATGCCATCCAATCCGAACCTGAATCACTTTTATATTAATTAATTAATATGTAAATCAATCTTCACAGCACTCCCTCCCCCCCCCCTTCCTGCCCCCTCATAGAAATATATGTTTTTTTCACATTTGCGTTCATCTTGAGAATGACCACAATTTGGAGAAAGAAAAAAAAAGAAAAACTGTCATGATTAGCGAAAGTCCAGCACATTTTTTTTGTTTGTTTGGTTTTAATTTTTAAAATTTTAAAATTTTAATTTTTTAAAATTTAAAATCCACTTTTTAAAATCGGCATTTTCGCGATCCATTCGGATGAAGGAGTTACGATGTAGAGAGCAATGGTAACAGGAATGGCGCTAACAGGAATGGCATCATCACTTACCTGTTGGCAAGTTCGGTGGAGAAGAAGAGCCGACAATCTGCTTCTCCCCTTTTTACAACTTTGGGTTCGCTTCCTCGTGAGGAGGACTTTGAGGAGGATGATGCGCAGGTGGAGGCTCCTTCATAATGGATGGTTTCTAGCTGGAGGAGAATGTCGGGAGTGAGTGAAACAGACAAAATACAAGGTAGACCAATATAAACATTCAATAAAAGTAGCTTACGTTATTATCTCCGGAAAATTAAAAAATAAAAATAAACGCAAGGAGCCGATAAATCTCGGTCCCCCACCTTTTGGGTGGTATGAGGAATAGATCTGTGTCATATGAAAGCTAAATCTTGAAGGTTTTTTTTTTTTTTTTAATATCACGTACACAAGCCAAGCTACCAATTGGTTGCCATGACAACTATAATCAGCCAATCACCGCCGTGAATCTCATCAGGTTGAGATAATGTCACGATGAATAGATATCTGCAATATGAAAGCTCCATGTTCAACGGTTTTTGGAATATCGTGCACACAACAGTACATGGACAGATGGTCGTTCGGTGCGTCAGAGCTCATTTTAATCCCCGTCTCCAACCTTTTCGGAGGGCAGGGGACAAAATAAATAAATAAACAAACAAACAAACAAACAAAAAGTTGTGAATGGCATTGCCAACTCTGAAAACAAAAGGAAACACTCCATATAATGAGTGAAGGGCAGGAAGGAGTGGCAAAAGGGGGTGTGGAGTAGTAAGAAGAAGAGTACAAGTAGGAGGAAAAGCTGGAGTAGGAGGAAGAGGAGTAGTAGTGTAGGAGGAGGAAGGAGTCGTAGGAGGAAGAGGCAAGGTTAAGGATGAGAACGAGAGAAGACTGATCCAAAGAGGACGAAAGAGCAGGTAAAAGGACACAGAGAGGTGGGTATTGGGTGGGGATTAGAGCAGCCTGTACAAATGTCCTTCTGTATCTTTCTGCTTGACCGTTGCAGCATCAACAGCAACCATGGATCCCAAAAGTGTTGCAACAGACACAAACAACACAATGGAATGCTGAATTCTCCAAACTCGAAAAAACGACAAAAAAAAACAACAGAAAAAACATATACTGGCACCTGTACGGAAGTGGAAGCTTATGAAACGCACATGCGCAACACGACGTAGTTGGACATGACAAACATAACCGCTGTTGACCTTGGTGGGGGAGTCACCCTGATTGCTGGCGAGCCCGATCTTGTGACATCAATTTTCTTCTCCGCTATGTCAGCAGGGCATTAAGAGAGAACATCACCGCCCACACCTCCACCCATCAGATCTCGACATCAGAGAAGTGTACTCTAACCACAAAACCACCGGTGTGTAGAATATGCACACACACCAAGCATACGTGGGTACTTACGGTTCACTGTTCTCCGATGATGCAGTGCTTTTTTCCCCCTTATTATTACCGATTCCTTTGCTCCTTCAGACTCAATTTTACAACTTTGTCCGTCATCAAGTTGGATTACAAAATGGAGCTCTTACCATTAGTTCTTGCTATGACGTGCACGTCGTTTAAAGAAGGCACGACGAGAGCTTAACATGGGGAACCAAAGAACCAGGTTGTCAGTGGCTCGTTGGAGGAACTTGTACCACGCTCGCATACATTCGTACGAGGACATCAGGAGATGACGGACAAATCAAGAGAATGTGGGGATCGCAGCATGAGGCAATGTGCTCAGATGGAATGGCAAAAAGACCAATCATTGTACTTCCGGTGTTTTCTATTTGACTGCCATTGAAGGTTGATTTTCCTATTCTTTGGTTCAAATCGATAAACCGAGAGATTATGTGAACGAATAGTGTCGTGCCAGCAAGTTTTGTGCGCCGAGGGAACGGCAGGGGAGCTCACTTGGTGGTGTGCTCACCAACGTAGTTCTCAGGTCATGGGTCGATCTCGCGCGGGTGGAATCAACTAACAAGCTGCCATCAGGACGCAGCCAGGATGACGATCCGGGAGAGCACACCAATCCTTCAGATGGGAATCAAAAGGTGGCCATCAATTAGCATTCAGACCGTGGACATTAAAAGACCCACGATATCCTCGAGATGATGTAGGCAGATGATTGAAGCATGGTGTTGAAATTGATTCATTAAGAATTAATTAAAAAGAAAAATCGAAAATGAACCCTTTCATTTAACTTTGTGTGTCGGAGTAGCGACCCGTCAGGATTGTGCCCAATAGCCAAGAAGACTGCTTAGGCAGCACAACGTCTGCGTAGAGTGGTGGTTCCCCGATGGATGGAGGAATTGGTAACTTGAAAAAAGGGAACGTTTCGCATCGAGAGTTTATATTGTCACAAAGGGACAACTCCACTACCAAGATCTGAAATGAGTTCACCACAATGTCAAGTTACTCGGTGTCATGTGGTTTGTGCCGGTTGGCGTGGCAAGATAGCCGAAGGTACGACCTCCCCTGACCGTCCGGCTGGGTTTGAAATCCCGACCCAGCTAGAAACTACCATCCTGTTGTTTCACAAGGCAGGTCGAGGGATCGACGTCGACCGGAGGTACCATGGGCCCAATTTAGTTGGTGGACGTCAGATCCCACGGTGTCCTCAGAGCGAAGAGTGGACGAGTTTTAATCTCGGCACCTGGAGAAATTAACTTTGACTGTCAACCTCCAGTCGAACGTTAGGCTTGGGCCATTTCGTGTTCGTGGACAGACTTTTGGTCAAAAAAAAAAAACTCTCCCGCTCGACCCCCACACGTGGAGGGATAGTCGAGGTGGTTAAAGTGTGGTAGCTCAAAGATTTATGAACACAAGCTCAAAAGAAGTGGTTTCAAGACAGGTGTCCAATGTTCAGTGGCACTCAGGCGCCTCCATGGGCTATTGGAAACCCGATGATTTCACATCGAGGGACTTCGTGGGACACACATGGACATTCCCAAGCCTCAAAAGGCAACGACTTGCACCTGTGGCACACGTGGACCCCTCGCAGGTGCAGGTGGTCCCAACGAACACACCTGTGGTCGATGTCCATGAGAACACAGTCGTTGGTTGAGGGACCTGAATCAGCGTCGGTCTTATGTCTGATAAAATACTGTAATCCACAACGTGGAACGATGTCACGCCATGCTCAACAGCTCAACGGCCGACAGGTCTCTTCAGTGGGTCAGTGACGTCAGTGCTGACGTCATTTCAAGCATGCGGTACGTTCGTTGCGAGTTCGAATACCTGTTCATCACATGACGACCATGTTGAGTGACGAGGTACGACGTTCAAACACCACGCCTAGTAATCGGACGGCGGCCGAATGCACAAACAGTAGTAAAACGAACCCAGTGCCGAATACAGGCCACCGAGTGGAGGACGTACTGTAGCGCGACTTGAAAAAAAACGTGCAAGCCCCGTCCGACTGCGGGTATACGGCTCTGTTACCGGCGACGATCTCTGAACACGAAGCAGAACACAAAAACCCCAAAAACCACAACAAGCAGTCGCGGGCCACCCGCACTGCACCCGCACTCCCGCTGAACAGGAAAGCGTAAAAACCCGCAAGGAGCGCGCGCGTACCACGCACACCTGTCCGTGTCGCTCACCTGTAGGCCTCACGGAACACAAGGTGGGAAAAAAATATCCGGGCAGGGGAGTCTGAGGGGGGGAAGAGAGAGGCCAGTCGGTTGGAAGGACGACAGGCCCCGACTCCGCCGCTGCTGTTTGGATCGTCCTAACTTCGACTCTTCGTGGGGGGGGGGGAGAAGCGCCATCAGAAACATGTTCGGGCAGGGTTTCGCCTCGCCGAGGATTCCGAATTCCTTTAAAAAAAAACATTAACGGCCTGTCAGACTGTAGAAGTAATACTTTCGTTAAAATTTCTTTTAGATCGGTACTTACAACGCATGACGAATGGTGGGAAGCAGCGGAATATCGTCATGTTTAATGCTCTCACCCCTGCGCGGTTGGTAGAGTCCATCCCTCCGATATAATTTGACGAAGGGGGGCAGGGCCGTGACGAAATGGCGGGGATTGGTTCGAAAGTGGGGGTGTGGCTAGAAACAAGGGCCTTTGAACTCGATACAGACGGTGACTGTGGGCAAAGCCAGATTACATTAAATTATTTAATTGGAATAATTTCCGCTTTATAATCCCGACCCCTCCTCTCCCATCACTTTATATCCATCATTCGCCTTTAAAATATTCATATAGCCACACACACCGGGGTAATTAATAGAATAGTCCCAATGTACTAACAAGACCCATCAACGCTCAACTTATTCATGCGGAAGGTCTCGAATGACGCAAAAGTTCATTCAGCGCAAGGGATCAAGTCAGAAAACGTATTTATTCTCCGATAGCTTGATGTTTAAAAGTAATGAAAACATTCAAGGTGATTAAAATCCGTGAGACAACTCGATCGGTGAAAAGAAGTGGCGAATGGAAGTGACGACTACAACTTACAACAATGAAACTTAACATTATAAACACTAACAGTCCGGTGATCGCTGAAACCCAGCCGCTTCATGTGTCATCTCACCAACAACCGCGTGGACTTTACCCTCTTCTCCCCTCCTCCCTCCTCCTCTTCTAATCCCCACAGCCGGCGTTGAAACACTGCTTTGGGATCTCATGGCATCAGTTTGGACCAAGAAGGTAATAAAAGCAAATAGTAAACTATTAAGCAAGTTCAATTAACAGCAGGTAAAAGGCATTTTTTGTCGAAACTAACGGTTATACACATTTGTACACGTTTCATTACAAACGTAAAAAAAGACCAAAAAAAAAAATGTTCTAATAAATCCCTTGAAGTGAATTGTAAATGTACACTAGGGTGGGGGGGGGGAGATTTACATTTAAAAACATGTGACCAATTGGTGAATCTCCGATTATTCCTACATAAACCTCTCCCCTAACAACACAAATCTTCCCTGCCACGTCCGTCTTCCAACTTGTCCTAAACCGAAGAGATTTCTCGACTGCAGGCCCTGCCGAAACATGACGGAGACGAGAACACATTAAGCAGGCTACTGTACGTGCCCGGTTCCACAGCTCAAGTCCCCTTAAGAAACCAACGACGGTTCATCATCACCACACCGACGGCGGTGTTTTAATAACAACTCACCGCTCACCGTTCACGGCCTTTCGCCAAAGGTGCGAGTGCATGAACACAGACAGCATGGTGAGAAACACGCGATCCGTTTATCGATTCACGTTCAGAAAGCAAGCAACGGTAACCACATATGGTGTATATATATTATATTATATATATACTATATATATATAATATATATATATATATCCCAAGAGTCGGAGGCTCATGGAAGAGTATTGCCAGTAACACTCACGGTCCACACACAACAAGAAAGTTCCGATTGGTAATTCCGACCGAAGCAACCATCCAAGTGGGATTTCCGGAATGAACCGTGATGGGCGTTACCCCTATAATTACGAGTGGGGGCATGGGGGGGCAATGACATCATTTGGCAACAAATTCATAAGAACTTAACAATGCCTCATTCCTTCCTTTTTCTCTTTCCTTGTCCGATCCATCCGCGAATCCAAATCATCCCGGCGGTACATGGCGGAGGCCCGGAGTCGGGAGTGTGCGGGAATTGGGAATGAGAACGAGGAGAAGCTGAGGCTTATTGGAGGAAAGAGACAGGTAGAAGGGAAGTGATAACGATAAAGAGAATTTAATACTTATATCGGTCAGAAAAAAAAACAGAACCATTTAACAAACATCTGGAAACAGGATAAAGGAGGAAGAGTATGACGGATATTCATCAGAGCAGACCTCGTAGGAAGGACTCATTGGCAGAAGATTTTGGAGGCAAGGCGGCCCTTCCGGCTGTTCGCTTTCAAAATCCTTCATTCTTGCTTTTCCCTTTCCGCTGAGGGATAGTAATAGTCATTCACTTCCTGAAGGAGGATGGCAGTGGCGGCGTCTGAAAAAGAAAAAGAAAAAAAGACGAGACGAGTTCAGTTGCACCATTCATGGAAGCTTGTTAAATAAGCATCCCATTGTGGCAAGTCACCTCCAGCATTACACCCACCTTTCCTCTGCTTCGGTCCTCTCCAACGTCGTCTTTCTCTGCTACCCATCCGTCCAGGACTCCATCGAGCGTGCCCTCATTCTCTCATGTCGAGATTTTGGCCCATTCTTATCGCTCTCCCCTTCCACAGGTCGGAGAGTGGAGGAAGGCTCGCTCCACTAGCTCGCGCAGAGGCCATGTGGAGGGAAGAGTCGCCCTGTCTCTCTCCTCTCTCTGCTTCTTCCCCCTTCATGGAAGAGAAAAAGCTCGTCACTATAGGAGAACAAAAGACAGCCGTAAGGTTTCCAACACAAAATAAGTGCAGACACAAGGCTCTTGAAGTTGTCTGGTGGGTAAGAAGAAAGTGTTTATCTCACTCCGGGATGAGCGAAACTTACCTGCGATCAATTCCATTTGTGATACGGCGCCACGATGGTGGCCGATGTTGCTGAGCTCTCTTTCCGTCACTACAGGACCGAGGCCAGAGGCATCAATGTTGTAAATAAGTGTTGCGCTGGAAATTGTACAATTGGTAGGGTCGGGTCCGAGGTGGGGTGAAAAAAAAAAAATGAAACAATTGGAATATTTTTTTTCCTTCCATATGTAATAAAGACACTACCCAACACCTGTTGGTCCACTACACAGTGCAGTTTCTTGGCCAATCCTCCCTTCACTCATGCCGCTTACCAGTCGACATTTGAAACCATCGTCGAAGGGGAGCCCAAACGGCGTCGAGAGCTTGTTCCAACTGGAACAATCAGCAATACAGCAATTACATTACACACGAGGTTCAAAGGGTCACAAGATGTGACAGTAACATCATAGATGAGAAGAGTGCATTACTGAGCGAGTACCTGAAGCTACCGCATCCATATCGGAAATGGCAGGGTTGGCATTATAGGGGTACATTCCAGGTATTGGGGTGAATATGTTGGAGCATGAGAAGCCACGTACGAGCCAGTCGCTGCCTTGCCCGCTTCAATACACTGCAATGATATAAAATTAAATTAAAAAGGGGGACAAAGGTCTGCAATGATCTCAGGTCCCTGAAGAAAGAACCACAATAAGCCAAAGTTGACACGTAGTCACCAACCACTTACGTGCTCGTGGACAGCAGCAACGTTCTGGAACGGGGACAAGCGAACGGTAAGAAGAGCAAGTGTGTGGACAACATTTGGCACCAGCATATGGACAGTAGACATAATTAGAATAATGCCAGCAAGGGCACCAGGACCACAAACACCAGTCCTGGGGGACGGCGGGGAGAAGTTGAGTACTGTAATGTCATATAAGGGGATTACGTTGCATATCATGTACCATCAATGTAAGGTCATCGAGCATGATCCAGACTCAGCGCAGTATGGTTAGAGTGTCCGTTTGAGTCTGAAGAGGTGGCGGTTAGATTCTAAGCTGACTTTCAAAAGGTATGTGCTTGCTTCCTCACTTGAACTGACTCACCGGCCTTTCGGTATAGGTATGGAGTTACTGGAGTTCATGGACATCTCCGTGGGTTGGCATCCAAAGGTAGAGTGGAGGGGGAAATATCCTCCTTTATTGCCCCACTGTCACAAAGATCCTCACTGCAACAGATTTCCCAGAAAGTTACGTTGCTTGCCCCCAGGTCACCAGCTTATGTTGTACGTAGCCAGTCCTAATTGTTGTCTGGTGTCATGTCTCTGTTCTGTCTTACGTACGTGTGTATGCAATTGCTATGACGCTCTTCTTCCACGAGTCTAGAAGACCTGTAACAATGAATAAAATACCAACAAATCCTTCAGGAGTCCCTGGCCCAAATGCAGTCTCTGGCTCCCTTGTGCAGTAACAGGAAGGTAGCCAGCTGCCCAATGCAGTCCCTGGCTCCTTCCTGAAGTGAACTGGATGGAAGCAAAACACAAGAATGAATTGGATGGGCTGGAATGCAAAACAATGCACGGGCTGCACCAATGCAGTCCTCGTGATGTGGCTTCCTGCAGGGCAGTCTTTGCAAAACACACTGGAGATGGATCCTGGCGCACATGGTGATGGTTGCTGACACAGGGGCAAATGCAAATAGGGTAGCAGGCATGGGGTTAGGGCAGAGGCAGGCAAACGAGGCATGGTAAGGCAAACGCGGAACAGGCCGCTGTAGCACAAACAGGCCGGC
>CM068967.1:10540694-10565274 GCA_035128595.1 Eptatretus atami | reverse complement strand
AGGGACCCCCAGGGTCAGTGTAATGTATAGTTAGTGGTTATTAAAATTTACAGAAAAAGGAGGTGTTTTGTGTGGTTGAGAGAAGGCACGAAACCCATTTGGAGGGGTGCAGGAGTTTAATGGACCGGCTGGTGCGCGTGGCTTTGTCGAAAGGTGAGTATTGATTTAGAGGCACCCCGGGCACCGGACTAGTCGGCCAGAAGTAGGCCAAAGGGTCGCACGGGACCGGGATACGTGCAGTGGGCACGGGCGACCCGAGGAAAAGGGAACCGGAGCTCAACAAAGCCACGTGGGCATCGAGGGGGGCAATGCAGAGGAGGGCAACCCCCGCGTTCATAGGGAGCTTGTAGGCTCGGAGGACAGCCCCTCAGGGCCCGGGGGCCATGGTTCGAGTTCGGCAAGGGTAGTTCCTGCCAAGTGGAGCAACGGCCCAGCCATGAAATTGTGCGAGGACGAATGAAAATTGGAGGGCTAGGCCAAATTTAATAATGGACACCAAACCATCAGGCACGGGAATCATGGTTTTTGAACCATAGTTAAAAGTTGACAGCGTTTGGAAAGGCCCCGGGGTAGTTTAAAGTTAAAAAAAAAGCAGGATAGTTAGGAGATGTACCCCCTTCGCACATCCATCCTTCGCTCTCTGGTAGGCTGCTGGACTCACTGTGGAAAGACTGCTGAATTAATGTGGGAGGCATTCTGAGGCTTCGTTGGGCCTCAGGACAGGACGCTAGTTTCTTCCTATTCCCTCCAAAATGGGAACGTAGGGTTGGGAGTAGCTAGATTGACATAATAGGTTAGCGCGACAAAGACAGGAAGTGGTTTAGGCAGACGGAATTATAAAAGGAAAAAAAAATAGTAATAAATATAAATAAAATAAAATAAAAGGGGCTAAATTTTTGTTGGGTTTGTGTTGCAAATTAAGGGAGTGGGTAGGGACAGAGACAGAAAGAGATAGGTTGGGGGAGACAGTAGGTTAGGTCCGAGCCCGCCTTTGGAGTGGCCGGCACCAACCCACTCCCTCCAGACCCCCAAGGAACGAGACCAGAGGGCTGGCCAGCTTCACATGCCGGCCTGTTTGTGCTACAGGCCTGTTCCGCGTTTGCCTTACCATGCCTCGTTTGCCTGCCTCTGCCCATACCCATGCCTGCTACCCTATTTGCATTTGCCCCTGTGTGTCAGCAACCATCACCATGTGGCGCCAGATCCATCTCCAGTGTGTTTTGCAAAGACTGCCTGCAGGAAGCCACATCACGAGGACTGCATTGGTGCAGCCGTGCATTGTTTTGCATTCCAGCCCATCCAATTCATTCTTGTGTTTTGCTTCCATCCAGTTCACTTCAGGAGGGAGCCAGGGACTGCATTGGGCTGCTGGCTACCTTCCTGTTATTGCACAAGGGAGCCAGAGACTGCATTTGGGCACCTGCCTACCCCTTCAAATGGCCTGTGGGATGGCATATGGCATGCTGGTCAGGTGAGTTGCCTCCAGAGCTGGAAACTGAAAAAAAAAAAAGGTTCAGTTGAAAAAGGGACCTTTTGAACAGGCCCTGAAGACGTCTGACCTTCAGCTGCAGAGCACTCACCCTCACATAACTGTTGACATTGCTATGCCTTCTTCCCACAGATGCCAGGTCCTGGGCCATGGTTAGTGTAAATAAGAGATAAGTTAAGGTAAAAATTGTAAAATAAGTTTAACAACGCACTGCAGTTTGTCGTAGCGCCGCAAATATATTAAGTTGTCTGAATGAGTTGTGTGAGTTTTTTGTTTAGTTAGTTACGCAGCGCAGTAGGTTTTTTTTTTGGGACACGTATTTGAAAAAAAAAAAAAAAGAAAATGTGCACTCAGGGATCCGAAGGTAAAATGTACTAGGGAAAACTTAACATGTTGGTACACGAAAATTTGACGACTCGGGACGATCTGTAAAAGGGGGAGGGGGTAGTGTTGCGAATCTGGAAGCCATGAGCAACACAGACATTCAGGTTCCTATAGCTTAGTTATTTCAATAATATGTGTTTTCTAGTTAGAATCCATCTCCTATCTAATGGGTGAATAAATGTAAATGCGCTGTGAGTTATTTTAATAGACAGGTTTTCTATTATTTAACAACAACGCCAACAACACCAACGATAACACAACGGATTAAAACCAACGATAACAACGCCATCTTCTCTCCATCCGCCGACCATGATGCTCGCGGCATTCTTCGCGCGCTCGCCAGCAGGGCGCGCGCGGGGCGGAGTCTAGCGTAGCCATGGCGTCCCTCCTTAGCCAATCGGCAGGAGCGGGCGTCTCACCCTCCCCATTCTGAGTCAACCCGATCGCCATTAGTAGGCGGTCAGAGGTGAGGAGGTGGGCGGAGACACAAACCCTCCGCTGGGACTTCCGCCCAGGAGGGTGGGAGTTGCCCCGCCTACCTGCGTCTGTCCAATGGAGGGTGGCCAGGGAATCCGCGATGGTTCCGCCAATCAAAGGCGAGTGGTCAGGAGAGGCCCCTCCCTACGGAGAAGGAAGGTTGGTGATGTTTGGACGGGAAGAGAGATTGGTCTGATCCTGTCGCCGGCGTCTGCACTTCATCGGATCCCGACGCTCTGGTCAGCTCGAGCGCGGGTCGCATCTGGATGCTCGCTGTCATCTCGGGCACGGTCGCAGCTCGACAACGCTGGCTGGTCTCGTCCTGGTTCGAAGACCGCAACGAGGCGGGAAGGTCCCTGGTCGTCCTGGGTCTTTGTGTGTGCGTGTGGTGTGTCCTGTGGGCCCCGCTTTAAGTATGAATGGTTAAGTGCTTTTGCCTGTACATTGACTGCATTGCTTTTATAGTCGGTTTATTCTGCTCTGTGTTTCCCCTTTCCCTATTGTGAATAAATTCCCGATTGTTCATGTTTTCAGCTCGTTCGTGTCTATTCTTGCATTGACTGAGCGTGTCGCGTGTGAGGATTAGCTAGCCATTGCCGTGTCCAGGATAATCGGGTCCGGCGGTGTCTCGCGGATTAAACCGCTCAGATCGACACGGACGAGCGCGCTAAGCGGCTCGTTTCCGTTCGAGTTCCGTCGAGGGTGAAATTCCCGGTAGTGGACCACGTGGGTATTTAGGTAAATTGAAATTGGCAATCGACCCTACCCCACGTGGTCTATCCATTGCGAATTTCAGTCCGATAGAGGACCCGTCGACTCCGGACTTTCCGGAGCAAAGATCTGAATTCCGGGCGATCGGTCGAGCCGACTCGCGGCTCCATCAAGGGGACGGACCGCGGCCGACGTCCAGGCCCGCAACAATATAGGCATGATCGAAGAAAAGGTTGGCTTCGCATTTTTTGGAGAGCCATGGTCAGAAGCGGAGGCACGCGGCACATTTTGGGAGGCGAGAGTTGAGGGTGAGCGCACGTGACGAGGAGGACGGCACGATCCTTGTATTCATGTTGAGGCGATTTGGCCCACGTGGTGAAGCAAGACGCTGGCCTTTGACTCTTGGTTGCTGGGTAGATGATGGCGCACGAAGTCGTTACACTGGGTCTCTGAGCCGCTGGTGTGGAGTGCGCTCGGGATTGCCTGGCATGTGTTTGTCTCGCTACAAGAGAAACAACGTGGCACCATTTTGCTCGATTCCAAGTTCACAAACACCAGCTCGAGGCCAAGCCAAGTCAAAGAATCTCGAGAAGGAGGGTGTTTTCTTTTTATTTTGTTTTCCCTTTATCTGTATTCAAGTCTGTGTGAAGAGACGCCTCGCTTTAGGATTTATTATTTATTATCATCATCATTACTCTTTTGAATTATTGTCCTTTGTAAATTATTTGTTTATTTTCATTAAATGTATTCCTTTTTAAGAAGCTGTAGCCTATATTTAAGTGGGGTTTTGAGTATAAACCCCCTTGTGCTGTGCTCCTCACCCCTCTGCCATTGCGCCCCCTTTCTGCGTGCGCATTAACTCTCCGAGTCTCGGTTGTCGGCCTCAAGGGAGAAGCTTCCATCCTTCCAGGTAGGGGTTACACCCACCTGGACACGACAATACATATTACATCCACACACATTACATACATCCATGCATAGCTACAAACACACATAAATAAGCACACAAAACAGATATATATGTACTGGTAAGTACTTACAAAAGCTATTTTATCTGAAGTTATAACCCGTTAAGTTATAAGCAATTACTGTTTCCCAACTGCCCCGGATCTTCAAGCTGGGCACCGTTTTTCAGAGGTGGTTGCGTGATTGCACAAGTGTCAATATCGCATATCATCGATATTTGGACAGATGAATAATAAACTCGCAAAAATATATATATCGCCCAGCCTAATCTTTCATCAATATGCATTTGACGATGAGATGAAGACACTTCTGCCACTCCAGACATTAGGACTACAAAAAAAACGGCCACTTGGAAATGTGCGCAAAAATTTGGGACATGATGATGACATTTCGTGAAGCCACAATGGCCAAGAAGTTGAGCAGACTCTTCTTGATAAGTTAGGTGGGAAACCTGAACATCCAGGGAGGTAAAGTAGAAACACTCAGTCTTTAGATGCCTCCTTGGATGCGAACATGTAGTATAATCGGGATTCATGAAGGAAGCCCGCAAATCAATAAACTGAACATTGCATGAAATAAATGCGTAAAAATATTTGAAAAATAGCAGCAGTCATGAAATAAATGGGTTGATAAAGTACTGTAAACGTGAGGTGCCAGGTGGACGACAACCAAAGCATGTCCCAAAATGGTACAACTGTCCCTTGTGATATTTTACATTGAGGGGTTGTTGAAAGGATGCAAAACAAAAAACAACAAAAAAGGTATCCTTCACATAATCCCAGTGCACATTTGCATTCTCAATTCCTCACAAAGCTGTGACCTTATCGAAGGTCTGAGATGAGGCCTACACCTGATGTGTGTGGGACAATTGGCGACACGTGCCCTCCTGCTCCTCCGCTGACTCCAGGAGACACGCGGAGTTGCAGCGTAAGAATACGGCGGACCGCCGCACGGACCAGAGCCTCGGGCCTTGGCCTGATTCCCCGTGCCTCCCAACCCCAAGTATCACTGGTTGCTCCAAAGCCGCTCATGGCATTCTGGAAACAATGCCGGACGGCTCAGCAAATCGCGCTGGCGGGCGGGCATAAGGTCGGGGAGAGGAGCGCAAGAACTCTTCGCCAGCATTGATCGCACAGGAGAAATAAAGACAGTTCCATTTGCAAAGAATTTGGAGAGAAGTTCTGGCGTTGCTGCTGTTGTTGCTGTAGATTGAGATATTGAAGCTGCTGATAATTGCACGTCTGTGATGGTGGCATGCCTAAAACAGACGCTGTGGCCATTTGTTGTCCATTGTGTATCCTGCCCATCTCAGATCGCACTTCGACATCCATTGCAATATTAGGCTTGTGCCCTAAGTTCAGGTTCATTCGCCCAGTACAAACGAAGCTCCACGGGGTCAGCAAGCGTACGGTGGAGGGGCGGACGATTTTTGCTGCATGTGCAGCCTGCTGCCGTGCTTTTGCCTCCGACGTTTTTCCTCGTAAAACTCACGTTGCAGGTGCAGCCAGGCCAACTGGTTCCGCATTGAGATGCCCTGAGGGGTTGGGCATCTCGTGAAGTTCAAAACTCTAGCCTGCAATTGCATGGCTTGAAGAGGGTCTTCAAACTGCCTCCTGGGTGGTCTGTGGCCCCAATTCTGCTGGGTCGTCGGTGTGCATGTTGGTTGCAGCAGGTCCTGTGTTCGAATTTGTGACGTCAGGTCCAAACGTGAACACACACCACACACCAACCACACACACGCAAAGAATGGGTACTTACAAGATGTGATTATAGATTCCAAAGTACAAAAAGAAAGAAAGCACTTTGCAAGGAGCTTGCCCAGTAAATGCATGAAAAAACTCAAGGAATTCAGACACACAAAGGAAAGCCAGAGAAGATGTGGAAAAAGATTGAAAATAAACTGCAAAGAACAATAACAGCATATTTAACAATGCAGACCATTGCTGGGGTATGTGGATTCACGTAGATTCTGAGACTAGTGCGGGTCTCACTCACTTGTTGACTGACACAAATACACCATTACAATAGCTTTTCAGGTTCTTTGGGAAGTGCGAGGTTAATAAGTCATCCATTGAAGAATATATCGATCAGTAATGGTTCTAAATCGTGGAAGTTAACCAGTTAATGACAATCATTCATTAATTTATATGAACTCACAGGATACCTTCCACACAGAGACAAACATCCCATATAAGTAGAAGATAGGAAAGGTATGGCCCTTGACAACAACACATAGATGCACAAACAGACATGGGATGAAGAGACTACATGATTTATAAAACCTAAAGATTAATCGTTTGGATGAGAGACAGGATGAAGTAGTGGAGGTTTGGATGAGAGACAGGCTGAAGTTGTAGATGTTTGGATGAGAGAGAGTGAAAATCGTCGAGGTTTGATCAGAGAGAAGAGAAGAGAGAGGAGAGAGGAGACCAAAGGGCAGAATGAAACACATGAAACCAATCACGAACTAATTCACTAACCAGTACATGTGTTCACATTAACTTCTGCCCTCTGCTCATAATCTGTCGATATTTTGATTCTAACATGACCCGAAGTGGATGGAACAGAAGAAAATCGAACATGACGACATAACACCCGCTTTGGTGAACGACACATCGTACACCGCTTTGTGAACCTGTCTGTCACTGTGGACGAGAAATTCTCTAAACGCCCACCCTGGCGGCAAGTTTGGCCCACTCGAATCACACGCACCTGGTTGCGGGTGCTGAAGGTACAGACTGTGCCGTCAATGTCGTGAGAGCCTGTGGTACATACAAGACCGGGGGGGTTTAAGGAGGCCGGAGTTCTTTCTTTTCTCCCCTCCCTGGTCTCCTTCCTTGTCTGCCTCCCTGGGTCGCTCCCTGTTGAGGGAACAGCATGCGGTGGATGTGACGAAGTTTCTGTAGAGACAGTTCTCTGTGCTGCAATTGTTCTGGGAACGCAACACAAAAGGAAAAAATATTGGTGACTCAACGAGGAAGAAAACGAAGGCTGATACCTCTTTTGCCAAAACAAGTAATCAGTGACAACCACCACACTATGACTGCTGTTACAGATTACATGGAGAACTTTGTGCTGCAGATGGCTTTAACCTGCGATAATCCTTCGGAGATTAAGGCATTGAGGGACGAGGGGAGATGGAAGGTGAGGGTGAAGAAGAATGTGAGGAAGAGGAGGGAAGTGGAGCCTCTATAGGGGTCAAAGGGCATTGTGAGAGTGAGGAGAAGAAGCTTGAATTGGCGTGTGCCGACTGTGACTGGACAAACAGTGGAACGGCCGTGCTGAGCGCGCTTGGGCGTTCTGTGGCTGCACAAGCTGTGGTTAGAATGTAGAAAATGAATGCAAGACGCGAAAAAATGAGGGAAACAGTTTTACATCTACAACCAATAAGATGTGTAAAAGTGCAAAGAATATAAATTTTAACAACAGAAGTGAAGGTAGTTACTTTGGTGTGTGCGTTTTCTCTTGTCTGTGGAAGTTAAAATGGAATCTACGTGGCCTTGGCACCAGCTTCTGCCTCGCCTTGGGACTGGGATGTGGGAAGGGCAAAGGGTTACCAACACATACTTTACCCCCATTTCACTGGCTCAAAAGGTTACAGAGGAGGAGAGGGTGCTACGATGGAAACGAGGTTCAACTGCAGCAACAGCAGGAAGTAAAGAGGAAAGTCAGTCGTGGTGAAATAGGGATGTGTTCGGGTTTACATGTGCCAGTGAGAAAGTAAAAAACAACAAAGGGGGGGAGGTGGGGAGAAACAAATTATTCATCTACATATTTACGTAAGAAAATGGCAAAAACTTTCATTGCACGCCATACATCGGGACATCCGGCGTTTCAAGTAAAAAGATCCTGCGGGACTTTAAGAAGAGCAGGCCTTTCGCCGGTGTTGTGAATTCGTACAGGATAAGGTGGATTTACACAAAATTAATGTGGTGGGCCTTCAAAACGACAATCAGCCGGCCATATGCACAATGCGTTCACGGATGTGCACTCATAAAGCGGCAATGTTTCTCGTTCGCCGACACCTAATTCCATCCCATTTCACGTCATCGCCCGTCAGTCACTCTTCCACAAGGCTCGTCGGTGTGCATCACACTTGGAAAAAAAAAAATAAACTTGTGTTCAAGCCTCCACAGGCAAAAATAAATTGCCATGGTAACATCAGTAACTAAGAAGGCACTCCATAGAGCGCATACCTTCCACAGGTCTGACAGTTCTACGTTTGTATCCCATCGATAGGCCGGATCTGGATCCGGATCCGGAGCTCAACCAAAATCTATTGGCTTGGTATTGTCACCTACCGAACTCATCCACGAGATTTGTCATAACCCGTAACCAACTTTTTGAGAATGTCATGCTATACGGTATATCGTTTTCGGTCATACCTCTGAATGGTGAAAGAATCACTTTAAAAAAATTCTCAAATCGAATCCGGATCCACATCTCACAATAATCGAATCGGTTTCTCCTTGTCATATACCAACCCTGTCCACCAAGTTTCAAGCGATCTGTCCATGTCCTTTGAAATATGTTGCCAATTACAAGCAGACAGCGGTGAAAACATCACTTCCCGACTTCCGCCCCACCTTCGGTGGGGAGGTAAAACCCCGAGCGATTTCTGATTCTCATCTCAAAATTAACATCAGATTTGTAAAGGTGATGTAATTTGCCACACAGATATGGAAAGCAGGTAAAACGACTTGATGTCACTCAACATGACACAATCCGATCCCATGCCATCCAATCCGAACCTGAATCACTTTTTAATTAATTAATTAATATGTAAATCAATCTCCAGCACTCCCTCCCCCCCCCCTTCCTGCCCCCTCTCCAGAAATATGTTTTTTTCACATTTGCGTTCATCTTGAGAATGACCCAATTTGGAGAAAAGAAAAAAAAAGAAAAACTGTCATGATTAGCGAAAGTCCAGCACATTTTTTTTGTTTGTTTGTTTTAACTTTTTAAAATTTTAAAATTTTAATTTTTTTTAAATTTAAAATCCACTTTTTTAAATCGGCATTTTCGCGATCCATTCGGATGAAGGAGTTACGATGTAGAGAGCAATGGTAAACGGAATGGCGCTAACAGGAATGGCATCATCACTTACCTGTTGGCAAGTTCGGTGGAGAAGAAGAGCCGAACATCTGCTTCTCCCCTTTTTACAACCTTTGGGTTCGCTTCCTCGTGAGGAGGACTTTGAGGAGGATGATGCGCAGGTGGAGGCTCCTTCATAATGGATGGTTTTCAGCTGGAGGAGAATGTCGGAGGTGAGTGAAACAGACAAAATACAAGGTAGACCAATATAAACATTCAATAAAAGTAGCTTACGTTAATTACTCGGGAAAATTAAAAAATAAAAATATAACGCAAGGAGCCGATAATCTCGGTCCCCCACCTTTTGGGTGGTATGAGGAATAGATCTGTGTCATATGAAAGCTAAATCTTGAAGGTTTTTTTTTTTTTTTTAATATCACGTACACAGCCAAGCTACCAATTATGGTTGCCATGACAACATAATTCAGCCAATCACCGCCGTGAATCTCATCAGGTTGAGATAATGTCCAGCATGAATAGATATCTGCAAATATGAAAGCTCCATGTTCAACGGTTTTTGGAATATCGTGCACACAACAGTACATGGACAGATGGTCGTTCGGTCGGTCAGAGCTCATTTTAATCCCCCCGTCTCCAACCTTTTCGGAGGGCAGGGGACAAAATAAATAAATCAAACAAAACAAACAATACAAAAAGTTGTGAATGCATTGCCAACTCTGAAAACAAAAGGAAATCACTCCAATATAATGAGTGAAGGGCAGGGAAGGAGTGGCAAAAGGGGGTGTGAGTAGTAAGAAAGAAGAGTACAAGTAGGAGGAAAAGCTGGAGTAGGAGGAAGAGGAGTAGTAGTGTAGGAGGAGGAGGAGTCGTAGGAGGAAGAGGCAAGGTTAAGGATGAGAACGAGAGAAGACTGATCCAAAGAGGACGAAAGAGCAGGTAAAAGGACACAGAGAGGTGGGTATTGGGTGGGGATTAGAGCAGCCAGTACAAATGTCCTTCGTATCTTTCTGCTTGACCGTTGCAGCATCACAGCAACCATGGATCCCAAAAGTGTTGCAACAGACAAACCAACAACAATCGAATGCTGAATTCTCCAAACTCGACTAAAACGACAAAAAAAACAACAGAAAAAACATATACTGGCACCTGTACGGAAGTGGAAGCTTATGAAACGCACATGCGCACACACGACGAGTTTGACATGACAAACATAACCGCTGTTGACCTTGGTGGGGGAGTCACCCTGAATTGCTGGCGCGCCCATCTTGTGACATCAATTATTCTCTTCCGCTAGTCAGCAGGGCAATTTAAAGAGGAACATCACCCCCAACACCTTCCCACCCGTCAGATCTCGACACAGAGAATGTGTACTCTAACCACAAAACGACCGGTTGTGTAGAATATGCCACACACCAAGCATATCGTGGGTACTTACGGTTCACTGTTCTCCGATGATGCAGTGCTTTTTTCCCCCTTTTTATTTACCGATTCCTTTGCTCCTTCAGACTCAATTTTTACAAAAACTTTGCCGTCTCAAGTTGGATTACAAATGGAGCTCTTACCATTAAGTTCTTGCTATGACGTGCACGCGCTTTTAGAAGGCACGACGAGAGCTTAACATGGGGAACCAAAGAACCAGGTTGTCAGGGCTCGTTGGAGGACTTGTACACAGCTCGCATACAGTCGTACGAGGACATCAGGAGATGACGGACAAATCAAGAGAATTGTGGATCGCAGCATGAGGCAAGTGCTCAGATGGGATTGGCAAAAAGACAATCATTGCTACTCTCCGGTGTTTTCTATTTGACTGCCATTGAAGGTTGATTTTCCCTATTCTTGGGTTCAAAACGATAAACCGAGAGTTATGTGAACGAATAGTGTCGTGCCAGCAAGTTTTTTGCGCCGAGGGACGGCAGGGGAGCTCACTTGGTGGTGTGCTCAACCAACGTAGTTCTCAGGTCATGGGTTTCGATCTCGCGCGGGTGGAATCAGACTACAAAGCTGCCATCAGGACGCAGCCAGGATGAGATGATCCGGGAGAGACACCCAATCCTTCAGATGGGAATCAAAAGTGGCCTCAATTAGCATTCAGACCGTGGACATTAAAAGACCCACGATATCCTCGATGCATGCTAGGCATGATGAAGCATGGTGTTGAAATTGATTCATTACTAGATTAATTTAAAAAGATAAAAATCAGAAAATGAACCTTTCATTTAAACTTTGTGTGTCGGAGTAGCGACCCGTCCAGGATTGTGCCCAATAGCCAAGAAGACTGCTTAGGCAGCACCAACGCTCTGCGTAGAGTGTGGTCCCGATGGATGGAGGAATTGTTAACTTGAGAAAAGGGACTTTCGCATCGAGAGTTTAATATTGTACGCAAAAGGGACAACTCCACGTACCAAGATCTGAATGAGTTCACCACAATGTCAAGTTCTCGGTGTCATGTGGTTTGTGCCGGGTTGGCGGGCAAGATAGCCGAAAGGTACGCCATCCCACTGACCGTCCGGCTGGGTTTTGAATCCCGACCCAGCTAGAAACTACCATCTGTTGTTGCACAAGGCAGGTCCGAGGGATCGACGTCGAGACCGGAGGGTACCATGGGCCCAGCATTTATTGGTGGACGTCAGATCCCACGGTGTCCTCAAGAGCGAAGAGTGGAACGAGTTTAATCTCGGCACCTGGAGAAATTACTTTGAACTGTCACCTCCGTCGAACGTTAGGTTCTGGTCCCATTTCGTGTTCGTGAAAGACTTTGGTCAAAAAAAAACACATTCCCGCATCGACCCACACACGTGTGGAAGGGAATAGTCGAGTGGTTAAAGTGTGGTAGCTCAAAGATTATTTGAACACAAGCTCAAAGAAGTGGTTTCAAGACAGGTGTCCCAATGTTCAGGTGGCACTTCAGCGCCTCCATGGGACTATTGGCAACCGCGATGATTCACATCGAGGGACCTTCGTGGGACACACAGGACATTCCAAGCCTCAAAAGGCAACGACTTGACACCTGTGGCACACGTGGACCCCTCGCAGGTGCAGGTGGTCCCAACGAACACACCTGTGGTCGATGTCATGAGAACACAGTCGTTGGTTGGAGGGACCTGATCAGCGTCCGGTCTTATTTCTGATAAAAACTGTAATCCACCAACGTGGACGACTGTCACCCATGCTCAACAGCTCAACGGCGACAGGTCTCTCAGTGGTCAGGTGACGTCAGTGCTGAACGTCATTCAAAGCATGGCGGTACGTTTCGTGCGAGTTCGAATACCTGTTCATCACTGACGACATGTTGAAGTGACGAGGTACCACGTTCAAACACCACGCCTAGTAATCGGACGGACGGCCGAATGGCACAAACAGTAGTAAAAACGAACCAGTGCCGAATACAGGCCACCGAGTGGAGGACGTACTGTAACGCGACTTGAAAAAAACGTGCAAGCCCCGTCCGACTGCGGGTAAACGGCTCTGTTACCGCGAACGATCTCTGAACACGAAGCAGAACACAAAACCCAAAAACCACAACAACAGTCGCGGGCCACCCGCACCTGCACCCGCACTCCGCTGAACAGGAAAGCGCTATAAAACCCGCAAGGAGCGCCGGCGTCCACGCACTACCTGTCCGTGTCCGCTCAACCTGTAGGGCTCACGAACACAAGGTGGGAAAAAATATCGGGAGGGGAGTTCTGAGGGGGGGAAGAGGAGGCCAGTCGGTGTTTGAAGGAGCGAACAGGCCCGACTCCGCCGCTGCTGTTTGGATCGTCCTAAACTTCGACTCTTCGTGGGGGGGGGGGAGAGCGCCGATCAGAAACATGTCGGCAGGGTTTCGCTCGCCGAGGATTCCGAATTCCTTAAAAAAAAACATTAACGGCCTGTCAGACTGTAGAGTAATACTTTCGTTAAAATTTCTTTTAGATCGGTACTTACACGCATGACGAATGGTGGGCAAGCAGCGGAATATCGTCATGTTAATGTCTCACCCCTGCGCGGTTGGTAGAGTCCATCCCTCCGATATAATTTGACGAAGGGGGGCAGGGCCGTGACGAAATGGGCGGGGATTGTTCGAAAGGGGGTGTGGTCTAGAAACAAGGGCTTGAACTCGATACGACGGTGACCTGGTGGCAAAGCCGATTACATTAATTATTAATTGGAATAATTTCCCTTTAATAATCCCGACCCCTCCCTCCTCCCATCACTTTATATCCATCATCGCCTTAAAATATTCCATATGCCACACACCGGTAATTAATAATAGTCCCAATGTACTAACAAGACCATCAACGCTCAATTTCATCGGAAGTCTCGAATGACGCAAAGTTCATTCAGCGCAGGGATCAACGTCCAAGAAAAACGTATTTATTCCGTAATAGCTTGATGTTTAAAAGTAAATGAAAACATTCAGGTGATTAAAATCCGTGAACACTCGATTCGGTGAAAAGATGGCGAATGGAAGTGACGACTACAAACTTACAACAATGAAACTTAACATTAAAACACTACAGTCCGGTGATCGCTGAGAACCCAGCCCGCTCATGTGTCATCTCACCAACACACCGCGTGGACTTTACCCTCTTCTCCCCCTCTCCCTCCTCCCTCTTCTATCCCCACAGCCGGCGTTGAAACACTGCTTTGGGATCTCAGGCATCAGTTTTGGACCAAGAAGTTATATAAAGCAAATAGTAAAACTATTAGCAAGTTCAATTAACAGCAGGTAAAAGGCATTTTTTGGTCGAAACTAACGGTTATACACATTTGTACACGTCTTCATTACAAACGTAAAAAAAGACAACAAAAAATGTTCTAATACAAATCCTGACGTGAATTGGTAAAATGTACACTAGGGTGGGGGGGGGGAGATTTATCATTTACAAAACATGTGGACCAATTGTGAATCTCCGATTATTCACTACATACAACCTCTCCCCTAACAAACAACAATCTTCCCTGCCACGTCCGTCTTCCAACTTCGTCCTAAACCGAAGAGATTTCTCGACTTGAAGGCCCTGCGAAACATGACGGAGATGCGAGAACACTTAAGCAGGCTACTGTACGTGCCCGGTTCCACAGCTCAAGGTCCCCTTAAGAAACCACGACGGTTTCATCACCAACACCGACGGCGGTTGGTTTTAAACAACTCACCGCTCACCCGTTCACGCCTTTCGCCAAAGTGCGAAGTGCATGAACACAGACAGCATGGTTGAGAAACACCGATCCGTTTATCGATTCACGTTCAGAAAGCAAGCAACGGTACCACATATGTGTATATATATATATTATATATATATACTATATATATATAAATATATTTATTTCCCAAGAGTCGGAGGCTCATGGAAGAGCTATTGCCAGTAACACCAACGGATCCACACAACAACAAGAAAGTTCCGATTGGTAATTCCGGACCGAGCAAACACCAAGTGGGATTTCCGAATGAACCGTTGGGCTTACCCCTATAATTACGAGTGGGGGCATGGGGGGGGCAATGACAATCATTTGGCAAACAAATTCATAAGAACTTATCAATGCCTCACTTCCTCTTTTTCTTTTCCTTGTCGCCGATGCCACTCCGCGAATCCAGAATCATCCGAGCGGTACATGGCGGAGGCCGCGGATCGGGAGTGTGCGGGAATTGGGATGAGAACGAGGAGAAACGCTGAGGCTTATTGGAGGAAAGAGAAGGTAGAAGGGGAAGGATAACGATAACAGAGAATTTTAATACATTATATGGTCGAAAAAAAAACAGAACCATTTTAACAAAACATCTGGAAACAGGATAAAAGGAAGAGTTATGACGGATATTCCCATCAAGAGCAGAACCTCGTAGGAAGGACTCATTTGCAGAGATTTTGGAGGAAGGCGGCCTTTCCGGCTGTCGCTTTCAAAATCCTTCATTCTTGTTTTCCTTTCCCGCCTGAGGGATAGTAATAGTCATTCACTTCCTGAAGGAGATGGAGTGCGGCGTCTGAAAAAGAAAAGAAAAAAAGACGACTGAACGAGTTCAGTTGCACCATTCATGGAAAGCTTGTTAATGAAGCATCCATTTGTGGCAAGTCACCATCCAGCATTCAACCCACCCTTTCCTCTGCTTCGGTCTCTCCAGTCCGTCTTCTCTCCAACCCATCGTCCAGGACTCCATCGAGCGTGCCCTCATTCTCCATGTCGAGATCTTGGCCCATTCTTATCCGCTCTCCCCTCCCGACAGGTCGGAGAGTGGAGGAAGGCTCGCTCCCATAGCTTCGCGCAAGGCCATGTGGGGGAAGAGTCGCCCCTGTCTCTCTCCTCTCTCTGCTTCTCCCCCTTCATGGAAAGAGAAAAAGCTCGGTCAACTTAGGAGAACAAAGCAAGCCGGTAAGGTTCCAAAAAAATAAGTGCAGACACAAGGCTCTTGAAGTTGTCCTGGTGGGTAAGAGAAAGTGTTTATCACTCCGCGGGATGCGAAAACTTACCTGCGATCAAATTCCATTGTGATACGGCGCACGATGGTGGGCCGCATGTTGCTGAGCTCTCTTTCGTCACATACAGACCGAGGCCCAGAGGCATCATGTTGTAAATAAGTGTTGCGCTGGAATTTAGTACAATTGGTAGGGTCGGGTCGAGGTGGGGTGAAAAAAAAAAAAATGACAACAATTGAGAATATTTTTTTTCCTCCATATGTAATAAAGAACTAACCGAACACCTGTTGGCTCACTACAACAGTGCAGTTCTTGGCCAATCCTCCCTCACTCATGCCGCTTACCAGTCGACATTTGAAACCATCGTCGAAGGGGAGCCCAAAACGGCGCTCGAGAGCTTGTTTCCAACTGGAACAATCAGCATACAGCAATACATTACACACGAGGTTCAAAGGGTACAAGATGTGACAGTACATCATAGATGAGAAGAGTGCCATTACTGAGCGAGTACCTGAACTAACCGCATCCATATTCGGAAATGGCACGGGTTGGGCAATTATAGGGGTACATTCCAGGTATTGGGGTGAATATGTTGGAGCATGAGAAGCCCACGTACGACCATTCGCTGCCTGCCCGCTTCAATACACTGCAATGATATAAAATGTAAATTAAAAAGGGGGACAAAGGTCTGGCATGATCTCAAGTCCCCTGAAGAAGAACCAACATATAGCCAAAGTTGACACAGTAGTCACCAACACTTACGTGCTCGTGACAGCAGCACCAAGTTCTGGACAGCGGGACAGCGAACGTAGAAGCAAGTGTTGTGGACAACATTGGCACCAGCATATGACAGTAGACATAATTAGAATTAATGCAGCAAGGGCGCACCAGGACACAAAACACCAGTCTGGGGGACGGCGGGGAGAAGTGAGTACTGTAATGTCAATATAAGGGATTACGTTGCATATATGTACCATCAATTGTAGGTCATCGAGCAATGACCAGACTCAGCGCAGTAATGGTTAGAGTGTCCGTTCTGAGTCTGAGAGGTCGGCGGTTAGATTGGGTGGGTTTCACTCCTCCCCCCAATCAGTCATTCGCACCATGCATTCCACATTCACTCCATACACACTTAGGCCCGCTGGCCCATACTCACTCATTGTACATATTTTCCCTTTTCAATTCACATCACACTCCAACCCTGCCATTCTGCTAACTAAATTCCCCTAACTATCTCATGCTCCCTTGTCATCCCTTATTCTCATGCATGTTCCTTTTACTCGATGTAGCTAAGCTACGTCCCCACTACAGATTCCATGTCTGTCCATGTCTCTAAAATCCATTTTCTAAATCTAACCTAAATCCCTCTAACTAACCCATTCCACGGGCTCCATGAGGAATAACCCATGTCCCCATGAAGCCGGTCTAACACTAACCCTTCCCACTAACTAGTGCTTCCTTTTCCCAAAAACACAGGATGTCCACCACATCCTGCAGGGCTGTGGCCTGGGAGCGAGGCTTTTTTCTTTCTCTTTTTTTTTAATTTTTTTCCTTCCTGCAATGCCATGGTGGTGGTTTACGGCACGCCCGTTCGTCCTTATGGGCGATGCCAACGTCCCTTCCAACGGGCAATGCGTGCAGCCATGACGTCACTCTGCACATCGCAACAAGCGCTCGCTCGTGGGGAATTCCCCACGCGGGACGACGAGCGCCGTTTGCCCGGCATTTGTGCCGCGAGATTCCTGGTGACGTCACCCGCGCACCGAGCCTGCAGCCGGCGCTCGTGTTTCGTCCCGGGAACCCGCTCCGCGCGCTCCGCGAACAGAACACGCGGTATGCAGCATGTGATGCCCTGGACACGTGCCCACGCGTACATGGGAACCCCCGTTTGCTGAATTTCCCCGACACCCGCCTACATTTTAACCGTCCGCGCGACGGTCTTTCCCGAACCGCAGGACGTTCCTGCGCCGAGATCCCTCCACGAAGGCGCGCGTGCGAGGGCCGTTCGCTAAATGCCGAACGGGCCCCGTTTGCGACGTCCCGTGAAACCGGCGCGGTTCCCGAAATAACCCTACGTGGCCTCTTCGGCTCGCCATTCGCGTCCCCCGTCTGGACACGTCCGCGTTTCACTCACGCATGCTATTTCACTCGCCCCATACTCACCTTTTCCACCCACACATTTCACCACACACTCCGGGACAATCACTTCGGGGAATCGTGTTAACACAAGGGGTCCCGGGGTCTCTTTACCCCCCAAGCTGCGCGTGCACCCGTTCACAGCACTCATCCCCTCAACCTCGCACGGCGCGACCGATCTCACCTGGTCCTGATCCGCTTCAAGGGGGCATATTCCCTCCCTCCGTTCCTGAAGGAGGCTATCCTGCTGCTCGCACCGGGTCACAAAACATTCCCCAAGCTCAACCCCATTGTCCCTCACTAACTCCATGTGTGTGTGCTCGTCAATTTCATTTAATTCGCCCTCTATCTCCCATGTCTCTGTTTTCATTTCCGTCGTCTCTTTTGATTTTTTTAATTCCTGCGATTCTGCCTCTGTTTTTATTTCCGTCGTCTCTTCGTGTTTATTAGTTTCTTCCTGGATCTTCGTCTCTGTTTCCTCCTTCATTTTATTTAATTCATTCTCGACTCTGTCTATCTCCCGCGTCTCTGGCAATACTTTTATTTCCTTCGTCGTCTCCTCGTGTTTCACCCTACACGTTTCAGTCACCCCATTAATCACGACGTCTCTCGTCACCCCGACCTCACCCGTATCCATTGCGGGCCGGACACATTCCACACTCCCCCTCGTTGGTTCGATCGTACTGCTACGTGCCGCCGCAATTTTGTGCTCCGTTGTCTGCGTTTTGTCACGCGCAGGCGTCATTATGCCCTTCATGCCGTTCACACTCGCATGCAAGCCCAACCCCATGCTCTGCATCTCACCCCGCTGGGTTTGCATATCATCTGATCCTTTGTGCACTCGCATCCATTTTGTTTCCAACCCTGTTTTTCATTTTGCATGTTCGCATCCATCTTTTTTGTCAACAGTGCGACAACTGGCCCATTTCCAACGAACTCGGCGCAGCCATCGTCCAATGATCGGTCGACAGAAGGCGGGATCGGGGAGGAATTTGACGGAGGGGGGGGGGGGTTGTCAACTACACCGCCAGGTGCCCTTTCTGGGCTCTGAGTTTGGTTGCACGGGATAGTCAACTGCTGGCGGTGTCCTGCACGGTGATTTTCGTCCTGGGATAGATACGTTTACACTACTATCACTACTCACCTGCCTCAGCTCGTCTTGGCTGACATGTTGCGTGCTGGGAATAAAATTTAATTAGCTCGCCAATTTGGGGACACGGGGGGGGGGGGGTTTCGCTCCCGACACCCCTGATCGAATCCTTAATTTTGTGGAGGCGGATGGGTTCAAATTCCCTCCCTGAACACCAATGTTGGCGGGGCCAGGACGTCGGCTCGCGGTCTGTCCCTTGATGGAGCCGCGAGTCGGCTCGACTGCTCGCCGGAATTCAGATCGTCGCCCGGATAAGTCGGAGTCGACGGGTCCTCTATCGGACCGAATTCGCCAATGGATAGACCACGTGGGGTAGGGTTGATTGCCTAATTTCAATTTACCTAAATACCCACGTGTCCACTACCGGGGTTTTCACCCTCGACGGAACTCGTACGGAAACGAGCCGCCTTAGCGCGCTCGTTCGTGTGCGATTCCGACAGTTTAATCCGCCGAGAACCGCGGACCCGATTATCCTGTGACAACGGCAATGGCACTAATCCCTCACACGACACGAGTCAATCAATGCAAGAATAGACACGAACGAGCTGAAAACATTGCGAACAATCGGGGTATTTATTACAATAGGGAAAGGGGAAACACAGAGCAGAATTAAACCGCACTAAAGCATGCAGTCAATGTACAGGCAAAAGCACTTAACCATTCCTACTAAAGACGGGGCCACAGGACACACACAGACACACAAACGACCCAGGAGAATGGACTTCCTGCCTCGTGTTGTTTCGACGAGAGACGCGAACCAGGACGAGACCAGCCCCAGCGTCGTCGAGCTGCGACCCATGCCGAGATGACCAGCGACGTCAGATGCGACCGCGCTCGAGCTGACAGCGAGCGTCGGGATCCGATGAGCGCCAGACGCCGGCGACAGGATCACACAATCTCTCTTCCTCGTCCAAAAGATCACCAACCTTCCTTCTCTCGTAGGGAGGGGCCTCTTCTCCTGACACTCGCCTCTTGATTGGCCGGAACCATCGCGCGAATTCCCTGGCCACCCTCCATTGGACAGACGCACGGTAAGGTGGGGCAACTCCCACCTCTTGGGCGGAGTCCGGAGCGGAGGCGTTTTTTGCTCACCCACCTCCTCACTCTGACGCGTGCTTAATGGCGATCGGGTTGAGTCGGAAATGGGGAAGGTGAGACGCCCGCTCCTTGCGATTGGCTAAGGAGCGGACGCCATGCCTACGCTAGACTCCGCCCACGCGCGCGCCTGCTGGGGAGCGCGCGAAGAATGACGCGAGCGTCATGGCGTCAGGATGGAAGTGAAGATGGCGTTTGTTATCGTTGGTGTTGTTCGTTATGTTGGTGTTTGTCGTTGGTGTTGTTAAATAAAAGAAAACTGACTATTAAAATAACTTCACAGCGCATTTACATTTATTCACCCATTAGACTAGGGGATGGATTCTAACTCGAAAACACATACTTATGAAATAACTAAGCTATAGGAACCTGAATGTCTGTGTGCTCATGGCTTCCAGATTCGCAACAATATATCCTCCGTCTCCGAGGTGTGGCCTGCTCGCACAAAACCCAGGAAGATGGGGATTCTGCCTGCTCGGCTAGCTGCTGACGTCACTCCCATCAATCATCAGCCTCGGGGGCATGACTTCACCTGTTGTCACCCTTTGAAGGCGGGGCTTTCTGCCCGCTTGTCGTTGTTTTACGGATGTGTTCCCCACCTTTATTGCCGATCTTGAAATATAAAAACATATGGGAAAATCACAGGGGGGCGATTACATACTGGGGAACTTATTCTTACTCCCTCGGCTAATTAACACCGCACCACCCCCCGTGTCGTGACACACAACACTTAAGCTCACAGGTTCCCTACTTAGTTCCATTGAGATGCTTCCTCCACATCCACAGACCAAGCAACTCAACACAATGCTATATTCCCTATTAAATTCCTCCATCTACCCGCACGATCGTAACAGTATATACAGTGGTGGGTGAGTGATATGTTTGACTATGCTGTTTGCCACTCTGAGAGCAGCATATTTATGAGCTGCCCTGGGGGCAATGCTTTTTGTTGGCATGCTTTGTCATCTTGATAAAAGCTCTCCTGCATGAGGTTTGAGTTGGAGTTCAGATGTGATGACTGTACCAGTGCAACTTGTGGCAGGGGTGAACTCCCTGTTACTACGTCACACCATGTCGAACCAATGGAAACTTGCAATCAGACAGTTTGGGAAATGGTTTATAGAGTTAACAAAAGGCACGTATTTACAATGCAGTGTCACAAAAGGAAAGCTCTTACCCCTAGAACAGAAGCCCTTCTTATTCAGTTACTTAGTCACAGTTGTACAACACAGGCACCTCAGTCATTATGGGGAAATAAGGTAAGGAAAGGGGCTAGGTAGAGAAGAGAAAAGTACGAGATGTGTTGGCAGCCTGTCGGTCACCGTACGCAAGCCGGTGGGTTTACATTGGTCCCAACAAAAGAGGGGGGAGGGGAAGAAAGAAGAGGAGAGTAGGTAGTGTGATGCAACGTGTAGGTGCAGGTGCTGTCTGTGCGTAGCTTAGAGGAAAACAGTGTGAGGTGCAAGTCAGTGCTCTAAAGAGCCGTTGGCACGTTTAATGCTCAATGCGTCCAAAGTGAACGAAGTAGATTTTGGGAAAGCAAGAGATAGGTAGAGTGAGTCATTGTGTGGTTTCAAACGCGTCTGGGAATTCTCCACTGGCCGGGCCCGTTCCCTGTTCGGAACCTCGCTCGCTCACACTTTCCAACAGCCGTCCACTGCTCTGCGGTCACCAGCTTGCTCTCGTGCCACCAGTTCATTTGTGTCGAATCCCATACGCGTCAATTCCGATCTGCGCTCCACTCTGGCTTTTATAAGCTGTGTGGAAGCATGGTTTGGCCTTTGTGCAGCTTCCTTTCTCTCGCTTCCTTTCGGGTTACTGCGATTTCTGTTCCCGCGGTTGCTGTCGAGGCTGGCAGAGATTTGCCCTCCTATTGGCCTGTCCTGTGTCCAGGTGAAACCCATTGGCTGTGCCCAGGACCTGCAGCGCCGCCGTCAACCAAACCGGGTGTGCGTGCGTGCGTGAGTGTGAGAGACACACGCGTGCGCGCACACAGTCACAATGGAATTCGATTCCTGCACAAACACAATGCATGTTCCCTTTCCACTGATATGGGGAGAGTCAATTTAGCGACACAATATACTGTACTACAGAGATAACTACATGAGGGTTCCTTTATGTGTCTTGTATGTGCCTCCCCGGGGTCTCCAAAAACCGTCACAAACCGCTTATCGAGATATCGCCCAGCTCTACAAAAGGCCATTCAAAATGCCATGTCCCAAAAACAATTTGCACACAATAGAAAACACGTTCTCTTCAGTTCATTCAAAGTTTCGAGGGCACGATAATCTCATGAGATTACAGCTATAGTAGGTGAATAAAAGTGAGTAATTTAGGTGTGACATCATCCTAGAAATGAGCTAGCTTGAATGCTGCGTCAATGGCTATTTTGGCTGGGTCCTCTGTTATAGTCCCCATTGCCAGGCTCACGAAGCCTGATGTGCCATCGAGAGCATATATCGAGCTTTTGGGATCTTCCAAAGGCTTGAGCTTGTGCAATACTATAAAGGTGGAAGTGACAATTTTATCAACACTTATCGTACTCGCACCAGCAAGCCCGTCATGTTGAGATCACAAACAGGAAGGCTGGGCTTGAGGGGCTGCAACCAAACAGTGGTTCATTGGCTGTTTCGTGAACCGAAAAGTTTGGGACAGATTTCGATGAAAATTTTTGGACGGGTTGGGTGTGTGACAAGGACGAACTGATTAGATTTTGGTGAAGATCCGGATCCGGATCCGAAATTTTTAATAAGTTCTTCACCATTGAGAGATTGGGCAAATATATATAGCAGATATTCTCAAAATGTATTGGCCTGATATGTTCTCGTGGTTCAGGCATTGCATGGTGGAGGTATGCACTCTACTGAGTGCCCTTGGTGTTTGTTTTGATTTTCCCTTATTCACTCATTTTTCTCTCATCCCCTCTCCAGTTGCCATTCCCCCTCCTTGCTCCACTCTCCCATCTCAGGCTCTCTCCCTGCCTGGGGCGGTTCCCCCCACCAATCTCCCGGCCCCATGCCAACCCCCATTCATAGCCCGGGGCCGAGCAGAGAGAGCCAGCAGCTGATGAATCTCGGTAAGTTTGTCAAGACGTTGTTGTTGTTTTTCGTTTGTTTGTTTGCATACAATATTGAGGCTCGTATAAGAGCTAATACACAAAACGTACAACAAAGGGAGCAGGAGAGGGAAGCACAGAACAGTGGGGAACAAACAGAGACATAAGATCTGTGGAAGGCAGAGGGATGGGGTGGGGTACATGGGGTAAACAAGCTGGACAATACAGGGACTTTCAGGAATGAAAGCAGGGAATTTGATTCAAGGAGGTGGGTTTGGGATGGATTAACAGGGGTAGAAAAGATCATGGTTTTGGATAGGGAAGATGAGTGATGATGGTCAACATCTGTTTTGATGACTTTGGGGGAAGAGTGGGATTTTATTTTATTTTGTTTTATTTTGAAAACGTTGTGGAGACTTATATGAGCGCTAACACACAACGCACAACAAGGGGGGCATGAAGCAAGAGGGGCGGGAGAGGGAAGGACAAAACAGTGGGGAACAGAGACATTGGGAGATCTGTGGAAGGGACGGATGGGGCGGGAACATGGGGAATACAAGATGGACATTACAGGGACTTTCAGGAAGGAAAGCAGGGAATTGGAAGGAGGTGGGTTTGGGGTGGATTAACGTGGGTAGAAAAGTTTGAGGATTTGGATGGGGGACGATAAGAGGTGGTGGTGAACAGCTGTTTTGAAGGCCTGGAGGAAAAGAATGGGATTGAAGAGTGTGGAGTTATTCAAAGGCGGGAAAAAAAGAGGAATGAAAGAGTGAAGGTGAGCAGTGTTCGTGATGTTGGTAGTTTTACCAAGATGGGGTTGCTGACGGACCTTGAGCGTCCTGCGGAAATAATGGGGGGGGGAGGGAAGAATTCCCAGGATATCACAGACAGAGCGGGGGGGGGAAAGAATTCCCAGGATATCACAGACAGAGCAGGGGAGGGGGGGGGCGAAAACCGGAGAGGAGATGGTGAAGACAGAAAGACCACCAACCTGCCTGCGGTGAGAGAGTGAGAGGCTCAAAGATTCAGCCTCATCGCAGGAGATGCCAATGATCCTAAATGCCTTGCTTCCACACGTGAAGCCAGAAAGGTGAGAGGCAGGAGCACCAGCCTAGAAGGGAGAGCAGTACTCCTTCAGGCTGCAAACGAAAGCTTTGTATGTGGTTCAGGAGCTCAGGTGGGCCGAGGAAGAACTTTTCATGACAGAGGATGCCCAGTCGGCGACTGGCTTTGGAGGCCAGTTGGAGATGCGGCTTTCCCAGGAAAGATCATGGCAGATAGTGAGAAACCAGAAAGTTTGAATGAAAGGACTTCTTCCAGAGGATTGTTGAGAAAGTAGATGGGGGGGGTTTTAAAACGGTCCTTTCGGAGAGACATAGAGTGTGAGATTTGTCACGATTGAAAGACATGTTCCACATGTTGGACCAGCTTGTGATTTTATCCAGATCTGCAGAAAGTGAAGAAGCTTCTGCTTGCCGATCTGAGGGATGACAGATGGTACGGCAGAGGGTGGAGTCATCAGCAAAGACCTTGACCTTGAGCAAATGATAAGGTGAATAGAACAGAGAGAGGGTGAGCAAGAGCAGTGGATCCGGTTTTTAGGACATGTGGGCTGATGCCCTCCGGACCGGTTGCAGAATCTGAGTCGAGGTTTGACAGCAAACTCTCTACTT
>CM068967.1:10509349-10520536 GCA_035128595.1 Eptatretus atami | reverse complement strand
CCCACTATCTAACAGACAACCCAGCTATTCTACCAAACAACTCAGCTAACCACCAACAACCGACTAAACCACCGGACAACCCAGCTATCTTACCGGACAAAACCACGCAATCACTAGTAACCTACCGAACAATGCAGCTTTCTTCTGCAACAACGCAGTTATCTACCTAAGAACACAGTAACCACTGACCAACCTAACCTAACCACCAAACAATCCACCGAACAACCTATCTAACAACTGAACAACCCAAGCTAACCATACTGAACAACCCAGCTATCTACCGAATAACTCAGCTATCTAACTAGTAACCCAGCTATCTACCGGATAAACCCAGCTATCTACTGGACAGTTCTGCAACTACCGAAACAACCCAGCTAACCACCGAATAACCCAGCTCTCTACTGGGACCAACTCCGCTATCTTACTTAAACAACCCAGCTTAACGCCGAGCAACCTAACCACACCAACCAAACAACCCAAGCAAAGTAGCAACCAATACACAGAACAAACCAGCTTATTCTACCGAACAACCCAGGATATCACCGAGCAACCTACCGAACCACCAAACAACCCAGCAATCTACACGAACAACCACAAGAACAACCAGCTAACCACCCAAAACAAACAACACAGCTAACCATCCAACAACCCAGCATTTCCCGAAACAATCCAGCCATCTTACTGAACAAACCACAGAACACAACCAGCTAACCACCAACCAACACAGCTAACCACCAAACAACGACACGGCTATCTCCGAACATCCAGCAATCTACTGAACAAACCCACAGAACAACCAGCTAACCACCAACCAACACAGCATAACCATCCAACAACCAGATATCTCTCGACACAACCCAGCGTTATCTACCGAATAATCCAACATCATCATCGTCATTTGAGACGGCGCATACTCTGTACAGAGTGTTGTGCTTCCTAAGCAGTCTCCTTGACTATTGGGCACAATCCTGGATGGGTTGCCACTCCGTCGCAGGATACCAGCAAGCTGGAAACTCATTTTTGCCAACCTCAGAAGGATAACAGGCTGAGTCAACCCTACCTGGGTATTAATTTCAACAGCCGAGCAGGATTTGAACTCAGGACGCGAGGATGCCAAGCCCACCACTCAACCATGAAGCCAACACCAAGCACAATCAATCAACCAAATGACCCAGTTATCTACCAACAACCAATAACAACCTACCTAACTACCGAACAACCCAGCTATCCACCAAACAACCCACAGAACAACCAGCTAACCACAACAACCCAGCCATCCACCGAACAACCCATCAAGCAACCCAGTTATCTACCCAACAACCAGATAACCACCAAACAACCACGCTATTGTACCCAACAACCAAATAACAATCCTACCTAACCACTGAACAACCCAGCTATCCAGCCAAACAACCCACAGGAACAACCAGCTAACACAAACAACCCAGCCATCTATAGAACAACCCACAAGCAACCCAGTTATCTACCAACAACCAGCTAACCACCAAACAACCACGCTATGTACCCAACAACCCAAATAACAACCTACCTAACCACTGAACAACCCGCAGCTATCCACCAAACAACCCACAGAATAACACAAGCTAACCACAAATAACCCAGCCATCTACAGAACAACCCATCAAGCAACCAGTTATCTACCCAACAACCAGACTAACCACCAAACAACACGCTATGTTACCCAAACAACCCAAATAACACCTACCTAACCACTGAACAACCCAGATATCCACCAAACAACCCACAGAACAACAAGCCTAACCACCAAACAACCCAGCCATTCTACAGAACAACCCATCAAGCAACCCAGTTATCTACCCAACAACAGCTAACCACCAAAACAACCACGCTATGTACCCAACAACCTAAATAACAACCTACCTAACCACTGAACAACCCGCTAACCACAAACAACCCAGCCATCACCGAACAACCCCCAAGCAACCCAGTTATCTACCCAACAAACCAGCTAACCACCCAAACAACCACGCTATGTACCCAACAACCCAAATAACAACCTACCTAACCACTGAACAACCCAGCTAACCACCAAAACCAACCCAGCCATCTACCGAACAACTCACCAAGCAACCCAGTTATCTACCCCAACAACAAGCTAACCACCAAACAACCACGCTATCTACCAACAACCCAAAAATAACAACCTTACCTAACCACTGAACAACCCAGCTAACCACCAAAACCCAAGCCATCTACCGAACAACCCACCAAGCAACCCAGTTATCTACCAACAACCAGCTAACCACCCAAACAACCACGCTATGTCCCAACAACCACAGAACAACACAGAATTTTTTAACCATTCGTCTCCAAAACCCATCATTAAAAGAGTCAATCTTTTTCCTTTCTTTATTTTTCACTGTTCATGGCTCACATCTTCCACATGTGGAGGAGAGATAAATAAAAGTAAATAAAGGGGATAAGACCAGGTTAAAGATTATTAAAAATTAGTTAATTGCCAACAACTTCCTTGTTAGAAATTTATTCATTCACACTGTCACATGACTCCAGTTGGGTCTGGGGCTCTGGGATGGTGGGTGGTGGATGGGGGAGGGATAAAGGGCATAAGAGCAAGTTAGAGATTATTTTCAAAGGAATGAATTTGCAACAACTTCCTTGATACACAATTATTCATTCACACTGCCACTCACCCAGTCATTCTGTCATTGACACAGTCATTCATTCACTCTGCCACTCATACGCATTTGAAAAATGCAAAGGTTTGAGAGGACCCCACATTGTCCCCACTTATTTTGCACAAAGGGACAGTCTCTCGTTATAGTAGGGCCAACTTAGGCTAAATATAGCATAACAATTGTGCATTTTGTGAGGAAAGCACCAAATTTGGCACACTAGTAGCCTATCATATTGTTACGGCTGTGGTAATTCGCAGAACACCATAAGGTCCTTAGTTCAGTTAGATCGATAAGTCTGTGTTCAGTTAGATTTCCCACCGTTGTTTAATGGGAATTATTCGTGGTTAACAGGGCTGTGATCCTTTGAGATAGCTGTTTTCTTTACTATCGTTATTTTGGACAACACCACGTTTCAACCACCAACCTCACCTAACCACCCTTCCCCGCTTCGCCAACTGCCGATCCCCTTCTCCACAAACCAAACCACAACCCTCTATCGGGTGGCGCCGCGGGATTTTCCGCCTGTTTTTCCCGCGCCGCCGATCGGGGAGATCGTTCGTCCATTGGTCGGTTCGTTGGAAGTGAGGCGCTGGAGATAGGAATGCCCCTTTTCTCGAAGCTTCCCGCAGGAGCTGGGAAGGGGGCGGAGCGATAAAACGGGAGGGAGCGAGGCATTGGAACTGAGGAATATAAGGGCGCGCAGGACGCCAGGTCTGGGTCTTCGTTGGTGGTTTCGTCTTGGTCTTCGGAGAGTCTTGGGTGCGGTGGTTCGGGTCGAGTCGTCGGAGCTCGCAGTCGGTGGGGAGTCCGGGCGTGGCACGGGGGATGCGGACGGGAGGCGCCGCTTTGCCAGCTCTGTCGCGCAAGCCTGCGCATCCGTGTGGAGAGCGCCGGAGAGAGCTCGCCGGCCCCGTGGAAGGCCGAGCTCAGCCGCGGCTGTCCTAGCTGCCGTGGGGACAGACGTCGCGACTCGCCCACCACGCACCACGGGTGCAGGTAACCTGCAACGGTCTCGTGGGCCAGTTCGGTCATCCAGGCTCCACGCCATAAAAGGTCTACGGACCCTGTCTGGTGCCCTCATCTCTGAGGGTGGCCTTTTCCTTTCTTTTGAATGAATGTTGGTGGCGCCGTGTCCTGTAAGTAAAAACTGTTAAGTGACTAGATAATTGCTGATAGACGGTCGTAGTGCTTTCACCTTGCTCGTGTCTTGTCCCTGTCCCGTGCATGATTGTTTTACTGTATAAGTGTTTTTCATTGCATGGCTGTATATGTGCATGTGTGCTGTGTATAATAAATGTGCTGATTTAAATGTTAACCCGTTCGTCGTGTCCTCTTTCCCTTATTAGAACGCCATCTCGTATTGCGCGAATATTAGTTGGGTTTTAAATACCCGTTAAATAGAATCTGATCCGGCGAGGTCGTGCGATAATACCCGCTCGGTTATCACTTTAGAACGGAACGGACCGCTTGAGCGGTTCGTGTCCAAGCCGACCTGCGCCGAGGACGGTCTCCCGGTCGGCTACCCGCGCAGGTACTTAGGTATATCGATATTCGGGCGATTGACCCTATTTTGCGCGGGTTGAAAATTGGCTAGGCTGTGTGGGGTTGAAGACCCACCCATGACAAGGTTCCGGCGTTGTTCCGGAAGGTCACGACTGAATTGTCCGTCCGGTGGGCGACGCGGCCGCTATTAGGGAAAACGCGGTCGATCGGCACGCCGTGGGCGCGAATTTCGTAACACTGGTGTTCAGGAGTGTGGGATTCAAATCCATCCCGCCTCCAACTAAATTAACGGGAATCGGATCAGGGGTGTGTAGAGCGGACCCTCAATTCCCATCAAATTGCGAGTGGTAAAAATGTATTCCGAGAAGCAAGATGGCGGTTCAAGGCGAACGCGGAGCAGGAGGGACTAGGTATGGATTTAGAAATGGTAGAATCCATGGCCCAGGATGACATCCCCGTGCAGGACATTCCCATTGGGATGCAGGTTGAATTTCCCCACAACTAAACGCAGAGCTCGAAATGGGCGCAGTGGCTGGGTGGCGGACGAACGGCCCCCACGTCGCGAACCCGCCCACGGATCGGATGATGGAAATGTTTGAGGCGTTGATGAGCAAATGGAAACAAACACAAATGAAATAAAAACAAACGCCGTGCAGAATGAATAACAAAATGATTGCGAATATGCCAACAAATGGGAAAGGAATAAAAGAAGAAATGAAAAGCGAAATAAATCGCATGAATATCAACATGGATAACAATATGCAAACACTGCGGGTGAGATGCAGAGCATGGGGCTAGGCCTGCAGGCGGCGCATGAGAGCATAGTGGCAATTGCGCGCGGCGAGACACGGACAACAGAGCACATAATGGCGGCGCCACGTGGCAGTACGACCGAACCAACGGGGGGGGGGGGGGGTGTGGACTGTGTCGGCCCCGCGGTGGAGGACAGATTAATGCGGGAGACATGTTGGGCGAGAGTCGTGACAGAGAAAGTGATGGTGACAGGAGGGAAAAAGTAAATGGGGTGACTGAGACGTGTATAAGACACGTAGAGACGAGGGAGATAATGAACGAGGTGAAAGAAATAAACAGAGACGCGGGAGATGGAAACAGTTAGAGGAGAGACTACACGATAAACACGGGGTGAAAGACGAGCACACACACATGGAGTTAGCGAGGGACAATGAAGGGGAGCTCGGGGAATGTGTCGTGACCTGGTGCAAGCAGCCGGATAGCCTCCTTCAGGAACAGAGGGAGATGCTATGCTCCCTTGAAGCGGATCACGACCAGGTGGGGCCGGTCGAGGTTTGTGAGGTAGAGGGGGCGAGTGCTGTTTGACGGGGTGCACACGGAGCTTGGGGAGTGTGAAGGCCTCGGAACCCCTTGTGGCACAAAATCCCCATTGTAAATGTCCCGGTATGTGTGTTTCACGAGTGTGGCGAAATGTGTGCTGAAAAGAGCGCATAGCGTGGGTGAAAGGTTGTGGGTGAAAGGTTGTGTGTGAAAGGAACCGCGTGTGTGAGTAAAATGGTGTGCGAGGTTGCGAGTGAGCCGAAGTGCGTGGCTTCCCAGCCACACCGTTGTGTGGATGAAGCACCGTGTGTGGAAGAGACAGCAGTGTGCGAGGGAAACAGCGTTTGTGGTTGCCGAAATGCGTGAGTGAACGGGCCGTTGTGAGAGGGGACCGTGTGTGTGAGGTCGCTGTATGTGAGGAGATGGCGGTCGGCATGGAACATCACCGCATAGTCCCGGTGTGAGTGTCATCTCGAGGTGTGTGAGCGTCGTGGCACGTGCGAAGTTTGTGCGCGAGAGTGCGACGACGACGGTTGCCTGGCGGTGGACAAAGGCCGAGTAGCGGCCGTAGCTGCATTGGGACCGTGCCGGGTTGCACGGCAGGGCGCGCGCAGGGTCCGTGCCTGTGCTACGCACAAAGCCGCCACGTGCGCGCCTGCGGAGTGAAGCGCCGGCTCGCGTAAACGCCACCCGGTGGATAGCCGATCCCGGCTCGACGGACAGAAGGTAGCTGGATATGAATTTGCCACTCGGATGGGTTCTCACGCGGACGTGTGTGTGAAGCTCCGACGAGCGGAGCACGTGTGTTCGCGTGAGAACCCTCGGAACGCGGCAGGCTTGTTTTGATGCGCTCAGGGTCGACGTCATGACTGCACGCATGGTTGGAATCTGGCAGAGAAAATTCCTGCTGTGTTGGTACCGTCACGAGAGGACGAGTGCGCGAAGCGGAAGCAGCTGCCATTGACGTCAAAGGATAGAGCGCATGGTTTGCGAATGCCGCGCTGTTCGCGCAATTTAAAAAAAAAAAACCAGCTCGGTGAACAGGATTCCTGGGCAAGAGGTGGAAACCCCTTGGCCTGGCACAGGACACCACTAGTTAGGGGGAAGGTTAGTTTAAGTTAACCGCCTCATGGTGCAGGGCATAGTCCTGCATGGGGCCCGTGGAATGGATTAGATAGAGGGATTTTAGTATCGATTTAGGTAGGGAAGATTGGGAAATGGAATTTGGGGACAGTGACAGACTGGTGATGAAGTGTAGTCGGGACGTAGATTAGCTACGTAGTGTTTAAATGGATGTGTATAGTTGAAGGGATGACGAGGGAGGCACGAGGTAGTTAGGGTTAGATAGAAGAATGGCAGTGATCACGAGATGGAGCGTGAAAGGAATGGAAACTGTACTTGATGAGTGAGTGAGGCCAGCAGGTCCTGATGGAATGGTGAATGTGGAATTGCATGCTGCGATGAGTGATTGGGGAGAGGACGTGATTCCCACCCAAGGACCCCGGGGTCAGTGTAATGTGAGTGAGGTTAGTCAAACTGACAAAATGAGGTCGTTTTGCTGTTGGGTGGGAGTGTGGCTCGAAAACCATTGGAGGGGATGCAGGAGCCCTGTTGACGGCTGGGAGACTGTGGGCTGCGAAATGGGTGGAGTATCGCTTAGTGGTACCGGGCACCGGGGCTAGTCAGGCCGCACGTTAGGCCAAGGGTCCATGGGAGGCCGGAGATAGCGTAGTGGGCAACAGGGGCCGCAGCATGCGGTGGCGCCATTTGGGCCGCGTGGGCAGTGCATTGGCACGGGCACCCGGGAAGGGGCCCGGGCGCCAGCCGTGCCACGTGAGCGTTTTCAGGGGAGTCGCCAGGGAGGGCACTCCCTGGTGTTATAAGCTGATGGTAAGGCTCGGAGGCAGTTCGTAGTGCCCGGCGGTGCCATTGAGCGAATCGGCAGAGGGTAGTTCCTGCCAAGGAGCCACGCGTCCCAGCCATGAGACCGTGCACAGGGCACGAGGCGAAAAAATTGGAGGGCGGCCCAAATTGTAAGGACCACAACATAGGCGATGGGAATCTTGGTTTTTAGAAAACCGATAGTTTTAGCGAGAAGGCGCTTTGGAAAGCCCCGCGGGTAGTTTAGGTTAATAAATGTTAGGGTAGTATTAGGAAGTGTTACCCCTCCGCACCAATCCATCCCTTCGCTATCGTGTGCGCCGCTGCGACCCACTTTGGGTAAAAAGATCGCTGAGATCTGCAGGAGGGCCATTCTGAGGCTTTGTTGGGCCTCGACACAGGATGCGAGCTCTCCCTTATTCCCCTCCAGGAAGGGAACGTAGGGGTTGAGTAGGCTAGGATTGACGATAGGTTAGCCGGACAAGACAATTAAAGGGGGTTTAGGGAGACGAATATAATAGGAGAATAAAAAATAAAATAAAACAAAAAAATAAGTTGGGGCTAAATTTGTTTTGCTTTGCCAAACTAAGGGAGTGGGTTATGGACAGAGACAGGGCAAAGGCGATGGTTGGGAGGGAGGAACAAATAGGGTAGGTCCGAGCCCGACCTTCCGAGTGCCAGCACACCGCACTCCCTCCACCAACCGTCCTGAACAAAAAAGGAGGCCGCGCCAACTTCATTCGCCGGCTGTTTTACTGCAAGGCCTGTGCCGGTCATTCATCTGCCGGCGTTTTCGCTACAAGGCCTGGTGCCGGTCAGTTCATCTGCCGGGCTGTTTTACTACAAGGCCTGTGCCGGTCACCGTTCACCACCGGCCCGTTTTGCTACGACGGCCTTGTCTTGCCTTCCATGCCTTGTCTGCCTGCCTTTTCCTTTGGCCCCATGCCTGCTGAGCCCCTCCTTGCATTTTGCCCCATTTCCATCCACACCATGTGCGCCAGGGATTACAGCGCGTGCTGCAGGGACTGCCCTGAAGGCAAGCCGCATAACGGGACTCGCACTGGCAGCCCGTGCACGTTGTTTGCACTGCGTCAGATCGTCGCGCGTAACTGCAGGGACTGCCCTGAAGGCAGCCGCCATCACGGACTGCAATTGGCGGCCACTGCACCGTGTTATCCATCCATCCACCGCCTCCAGCTCATGTCGGCTGTGTTTCAAACCTGCGGTTGACTCAAACACAGCCAGAGACTGCGTGTGAGCAGCCTGGCTCCCTGCTTGTTTATTCCCACAGAGTCCACGATCCTGGGGCCATGGTTTAGTGTATAACTGTTATAGGTTAAGGTTTAAGTTAAGGCGGTAAAATTGTATAGCAGTTGCACCCCCTGCCATCGTTTTCATAAGCGCCAGCAATTTATTTAAGTCGGTCTGTTGAGGGGTTTGTTTAGTTAGTTACTCAGCTCACCGTAGGTTATTTATTTGCTGGACACGAATACACTAAATGTCGCACTCAGGGATCGAACAGATTAAAACGTACTCGGGGAAATTTACACATGATGGCAACACGAAAATCTCGACACTTGGGAAGAGTCTGTAAAAAGGGGAGGGGTAGTGTTACGGCTGTGGAAATCTCGCAGAACACATAAAGGTCCTTAGTTCAGTGACGAATCGCATAAGATCTGTGTTCAGTTCAGACTTCCCCGACCGTTCTTAATGGAATTTATTCGATGTTACAGGGCTTGATCCTTTGAGATAGCCGTTTTTCTTTACTATCGTTATTTTTGACTCAACCACTTGTTCAACACCAACCTCACCTAACCACCATTCTCCGCTACGCCAACTGCCAGATCCCCTTCTCACACAACCAAACCACAACCCTCCCTGATCGGTGGCGCCGGATTTTCCCGCCTGTCTTGTCCCGCAGCGCGATCGGCGGAGATCATTCGTCAATTGCGTCGCGTTTTGTGAAGTGAGGCGCTGGAGATAAGGAACCGCCCCTTTCTAAGGAAGCTTCCCGCAGGAGCTGGAAAGGGGGAGGGCGGAGCGATAAACGGGAGGAGCGAGCGTTTTGGAACTGAGAATACTAAGGGCGCTGCAGCATTGCCAGCTCTGTGCGTCTTCGTGGTGGTTTCTCTTGGTCGTACGGAGAGACTTGGGTTTAGGTGCGTTGGGTCGAGTCGTACGGAGCTCGCATCGGTTGGCGGAGTCCGGGCGTGGCACGGGGACGTGGAACTGGCGAGGCGCCGCTTTGCCGCGCTTCTGGTCGCGCAAGCCTGCCGCATGCCGTGTGGAGAGCGCCGGAGAGAGCTCGCCAGCCCCGTGGAAGCCGAGCTCAGCCGCGGCTGTCTCAGCTGCCGTGGGGGAACAGACATCGCACGCGCCACACTACATCCCGCACCACAGGGTGCAGGTACCCTGAAACGGTCTCGTGGGGCCCGTTCGCGTCACTCCAGGCTCCAACGCCCATAAAGGTCTACGCGGACCCTGTCAGGCGCCCTCGTCTTTTGAGGGGGCCTTCATTCCTTTCTATTAATGAATTGTTGTGGGCGCGTTCCCTGTAAGTAAAAACTCGTTAAGTGGACTAGATAATTGCTGATAGACGGTCGTATGCTTTTCCACCTTGCCGTGGTCTTTGTCCCCGTCCCGTGCACGATTGTTTAACTGTATAAGTGTTGTTCATAATGCACGCTGTATATGTGCATTGTGTGCTGTGTATAAATAAATGTTGCTTTGATTTAAATGTTAACCCGTTCGTCGTGTCCTCTTTCCCTTATTAGAACGCCATCTCGTATTGCGGAATATTAAGTTGGTTTTAAATACCCGTTAAATAGAATCGGATCCGCGAGGCTCGTGCGATAATGACCCCCGCCGTTATCACTGTAGACACCGGAACGGATCCGCTTGAGCGGTTCGTATCCAAACCGACCTGCGACCGAGGTACGGTCTCCCGAGGCGTACCCGCGCAGTACTGAGGATATCGATATCGTCGCGATTGACCCTCATTTGCGCGGGTAGAAAATTGGCTGAGGCTCGTGGTGGGGTTGAAGACCCACCCGTGACAGGCGTTCCGGCGTTGTTCCGGAAGGTCACGACTGAATGTCCGTCCGAGTGGGCAACGCTGGCGCTCTATAGGGAAACGCGGTCGAGTCGCACGCCGGGGGCGCGAATCCGCTAACAATAGTATGAACAGATTTGGATATTGGCCATCTCAAATCAGCCGCTGATGCCTGTGGCAGAATTTTCCACTGCCATCAAAAATTTTGAGATGGCCCAATATCCAAATCTCGTTCATATATGATAGGCTTACTAGTGTGCCAAATTTGGTGCTTTCCTCACAAATGCACAATTGTTATGCTAAGTTGCCCCAACTATTAAAAGTCATTATTAAAAATTACGTTGTGTGTGTGTGTGTGTGTTTTTGTTGTGTGTGTGTCATAAGGAGGGATCACTTTAACAGTGACGGTGATGTATCATGAGCCAGCTCGTAGGATGTTGTAGAATGAAGAACAAGCCTTGTTGGTGAAGACTAGTGTCAATATGTGTTTGACAGGTAGACCAATGTAAGAAATCAAGAGAATGTTGATCCACCGTACTGACATTTCGGGTATTAACTCTTCGTCGGACCAAAAGATGTGCTTGTGTATCAGCACTAAAGTCCTTCGATAAGGGAAGGGGTGAGGCATTTGGACCTCGTGGATTTTTGAGACGCGGGTTGTCCCAGCAGAGTTGATGTAATCCGATCGGTGCACGTTCCAGGTGGCAAGATGGGTGCTCCAAAATGGATGGGGATCGGAATAGGAATATTTCTTCTGGCTGCCCTCTGGGTTTTCAGTCT
>CM068967.1:10488885-10508863 GCA_035128595.1 Eptatretus atami | reverse complement strand
CCCTCAGTTGACAGACAAGCTGTTTATCTGGCGGTGGACATTGCTGAGCATCTCTCTCCTGTGTTTGCTGCTCATCTGCACCTTTTGTGTCCGTGTTGAACTCACAGAGACCACACTTGCTCAACCAAGGCGTGGGTTTTAATTTTGAGAACTCTCGCTCACCGTTCCTGGACCTGGGACGTTCGCAGGTGGAACCTTCTGTTTTCCTCACCCTTCGGAGAAACTGTTAAAGCCTAACCTGCACTCAACCACCCAAAGAGTCGATCAGAATCTTTCTCTTTATTTTTACCATGCTCGGGTTCGTCAGATAGACACTGGTCGATGATAAGATCACTCGCACAACCACGCACAGGAAGGAAACATCTGACATGTTGTGTTCAATGTATTTGAAGTGGTTAAACCTAGTGCCAGGATTTGAAAGTCAAACCGACAAAGAACGAGATGGTAGATGAGAGTCCCAAACCACTCAACCACCCTGTTGGAATACCCTCTTACTTTCTTTCCGGTCTGAAGTCGATTATCGAGTGAAAATGCAACAGTTCACGTTGAGAAGGAACGCAGGAAGTGAGCACATGATTGACAGACTGTGCTGGGAGGGGATGGATAGAGGGATGAAGGGGCTGAACGGAGGAGGCTCCTCTTCACCACAGTCGATGATAGTACAGCAATATGATGCGTGGGATTGAGGGAATTGAGGTAAAAGCATGAAACTTGGCACACTTGTAATTGTCCAACTGATCAATATCTGATAAAGGCATACTTGGGATTTTCCAAAATTGTCACCATACATCCAAGATTGCCACCAAAATATTCCATAAATCATTACTAAATCAGAAAAGTATCTTTTAAATTGTCGACCTGACATCCATACCTCAAAAGCTCCTGACAGCCTTTAGATGCTTCCTGTGGTGTGTGCTCCACCGTGACTCCCAATGTTGGTCTTCTGAGTGTTGTTTTAGCTCAAATCTCATTGGGACTGTAACTTAGGAGTGGGCAGCAGCAGACATTGACCCTAACAATGACATGCTTAGTGTGCTGGGGGTAATGCTGCTGATGTCGGGGGAATGTTTTTCAAAGATCTTCTCTTCTGCGTTAAAAGAACCTTGCAGACATAAGTTACATCCGTTGCAGTCACTGCCTTCGGTCATACATCGATACATTTAAACGTTTTGGTTGATTGTGGTTTTCGACTTTTTTATGTGATATTCCCCGCCCCCCCCCCCCCCCCCACGGTTGTGTGAGTATTCTTCTTTCTTCTCCGCCATAGTGTCGTGTGCACTCAGGGGCACTGATGCGTGCAAGGGGTAACTGAACACATGTGTAGAGGATTCTGCTGTACCTATCTCTCTCTCCGTGGAAACACTACGCTCCGTGGAATTGTAATAAATTCCTTTATTTTGGTTATTTCCTCCTTTAGTGGTTTTTAACCATGGCTTCCAAGAGGAAAACTGTTGCTTGTGATTAACCAAGTGCAAAAATGTTGAGGAAAGTGATGTCTGACACAGAAAGTTGAGGTTTTGGATAAGTTTAGTCGAGGCCACGGTGTGGCATCACGGGGTAAATGCTATGGCGTTAACGAATCCAATGTCTGCCAAATAAAGGAACGTGCAGAAAACATAAGGGGTAGTGAATGTTCTGGTTTTATACGGCACGCAAAGGTGATTCTTGTAAACCGCTCCGGTACATGAGGCGTGAGTTTATAGGCGAGAGGACTGAACTTGTAACCTAACCCCCTTTTTCCCATAGGCCCTTGGTTTTGTTTTACGTGGATTTTGTTTACGCTGGGATTTACTGTCCTAGAAAGTGCTCAAGCTATGGCATTGCAGTAGCAACACCTTCAGTTGGAGTTTGTACTTGGGATGTGAATGCATGTGTTACTTTTTCATATTGTCTTCATAGGACCACATTTTTTAGATAGCTGAAGAATACTGTATATACTTTATTTTCCGTGCAACGATACTTTTTATCTTGATTTATCTTGACTTACTGTATTTCTTTCTTTCTCGATTTCTGTAACTTTCTCGATTTTATTCAACACACTGCCATTCCAATCAAATCGATTCGTTACGACATTAGATAAGGAACGACGACGCGTCGTGCATCGCAACTATGGAATCTGACGAAAGACACGGCTGCTATCGACTGATTGACACGTCAACGCAACGCGCATGACAAGGATCTGGCCTGTGTAGTTGTGGTCTTGGACATGCGGATTTGAATAGTTTTTTTTTGTTTTTTTAGTTGCACCCTACACAAACACGCAACCTTACGGGCCAACGCTCTTTACGGGCATGCACTAAAATATAAATTAAATATGGCTGTTGGTGCAGCCATCTTTGATTTCAACACTGGTGAGAAGTATGATTCTACAAAATGAGAGATAAATACCACTTGGAATGGCCCTGTCATCCCTAGATTTTATGTAACAAAAACGACAACTTCAGTTTCATCGTATCGTCGGTAAAGTTATTTTACTCAAGAGCTAGAAATGAGATACTAGTGACGTATCTCTTCACAAGATGGCCCGCATCAGCGCCATTTTGATTTGTGCCCTCTGCTCGGAGTTAGCCCACACTTTTGTGAGGGGCATAGGTAGCGTACATTTTTTATTTCCTAAAATACCAAAACCACAATTGGGAACCAACAAATCTCATCCTCAAAACAACACATGCTCTCCATGGTCACCAAAATATCCAGGGAGCTCCCGGACTACTGATCCTAGAACATAGCTAATCCGCTTAATGTATTATGGAATTACGAGATACAAACAAAGTTCATTAAATGATCTAAAAATTTAAAAACACTAAATATATAAATGAACTACACACCATCTGACCTTACTCTGGTAAGGATATTACTCTCAAGAGAAAATCACATTAGGCATGACATTTCCATCAAAAATTTATCAGATAACCAACTCACACTATAATACCTTAGATGAACAAATGAATAAAAACATAGTCCTTGTAAAGAGATGTTTCAACTCCTCTCATCACAAAAGCACGTAACATTAAACTATCAACATACACTAAATATTTGTAGCTAATGCCCATAAAATCAAATATCCGCAATCAATTTTCCACAAACGGTTCAAGACATTATTACATTGCAACAGATTATAAACAAGGATCTAGGTAGAAAAATTGCACGTTTGTTGTGAGATAACTGTCGTGCCCTTTTTTGGGATTTTTTGAAAGTATCCTTGAAGATAGATAACTGTTCTCCAAATCCAAATAAATCATCACACATTAATAAAGTGACTAAAAACATACGGTCCTTAGTAGGTCTAATATGTTATATAATCCAAATCATCTTGTGTGATGATGAATACAACAAAGTTAGGAACTATTATAGAGGAGAAGTAATGCCGATCAGAGCGAGTTTTGTAAGACGATTGTGAAACTGTATATTAAGAGCGAAGATGAATAAATGGTTTAAACCTTTAAACCCAAAAGTCATTACAAGAAGGAAGAAAACAGGAATACTTATAAGAACAGTATATCTTCCATATTATGTTGAAGGGAAAAATAACATCGCAGAGCGAGAGGTCAAAGTTATGGAGATACTTGTCGGGATCATACTCGAATTATAGAGCAGTCTCTCACAAGGCGCTTCACATCCCTCGGCTTAGCTCAATATAATTATCAAAGACCCAAAAAAAACTTCTAGTTTCCTGTTAACACTCTTTTCCACAACAACACGCTAAACAACTTCATTATTGACACTCATCTATATCTATAAATGATCTTTAAACAGACATGCTAGGACGATACTTGCTTTGCCACATTCCTAACACACGATCAAAAGACATATCATTCACACACAACATTCATACACCACCAAAGTAACCATATTAGATATTTCTTGACATATATTTACATTGAGATAACGGTGCGAAAGTCCAATTTACCTACAATAATAGGCATCAAATATCTATGAAGAATTTTACCAACAATCTTAAAATCAACATGGGCTCGAAAATTAAGAACATGATTGACTCGTTATCACAAAAGGGAAATATATCCGTTATGACTACAGTCGATTCGTTTCTGAGAAAATTTAAAGAAACTTCCTCCATAGGGAAAGTTTCTATTACGCAAGTGAATAAAACTCAATATTTCAATAGAGATTATAACACACAGCTAAAAGGCGCTGAAAGAAGTTTTATTAAAAAATACTTCGGAAGATATCCATGATTTGTTATCTAAAAACTGATGCTATTGTATTTGCTGATGTGTTTGGAAAAACTTTCTAGAAGTCTGTCAATATAATAAATTCTGTTTAAATGGATTAGACCTTACCAGCTCACTATTACAGGGACGGCTCCCGCGGGTTGGCTTGGAGTGCTTTAATGATTAAAAAATGACAAAAAACAGAATTGAAATTTAAATGCAGTGATATAGATATGCTTTTAATTGGATAGAGAGAGCTAAAGAGCAGGAAAATCTCAGTATGTTCCAAGAGATATGTAAACGGACAACATAAAAAATAATCATGATTTACATTAAGAATGACAGGACAACACTCTAAGCCGTGCATGACATTTATGATGCTAACCACTTGGTAATGGTGGGCTTGTTCTAAATCTTTACCTTATGGTAAAAACTTTTAAAAGGGTTAAAGAAAAACACTATAAAAAGGTTATAACTACACAAATGTTGTATCTCTCCTCATCAAATAAGAATTGGAATTGAAGCTGAAGTTGGATAAATTATTTTGGAGGTTGATTTTAATACGAGAAGAGACAACAAACATAGACCTACCTTATGCCCATGATTAAAGAAACTCCAAGTAAAAAGAAATGGTTAATGTGATTACAACAGTCATTTTAATATAAAAAGTTGTAATCTCTCAGAATACAACTCACTTCTACAGCATTAAACTCGATAAAAGAAAGTTTATTTTTGCACAAAGTGAACACTTGAGACACACAATATTTATCTGACTGCAGTTGAGAGTGAGATGAAAATTCTATTCGGATGGTTTGAAATTTAAACACAACAGAACATTGGGTTAAGAAACACTATTGGTTTTAATCACAAAAGAGCAACAGAACAAAAAGCAGACATGTTTTGAGTAAGGATTTGTTTTCAATAAATTAAAGAATAATGCTGCTCACTATTGGAAAGACTCTGCGACAACATGTTAGGCCATCAGACAAAACAGTAATAGAGCTGCTACACTGGAACAACAAGCTATCATAAGTGAATTGAATAGATCCATAGGTTCTTGAACTGGAGGCGGTGTTCTTCAGAGAATCATGTTGTCTATTCATTTTTGTAAAAAAAAGAGAGATATATGAATATGGATAAAACCTATTATTATAGGGCAAAGGTTCAAATTCTTGACTCTGTAAAGTCGTTTTAATGGTATAGAACACTTCTCAACTAATCAGGCAAAGGATATTTAAACAATCAAAGTATAAAACAAGGATAATATGTCAATTAGTTTCAATAAATATGGATACGAATAGCTTTTAATATAAAATTAGCACAAGTGATGAATTACTGAGGAATGATGATAATATATTATATAATGTTATATATTTTATATAATATACTTGTATTAATATATTGATGTATATAATATATATATTGTTGGCGAATTCGCGCCCGCCGGCGTGCGATGGCCACGTGTTACTCGAATCGAGACCTCGCCTTCAGCTCACACACCAGGAGCCGCGGACAATGGCCCGGGAGATCGTGACCTCCAGTCCAAGGACATAATGCCTATTGCGGATGCTAGCCTACGGGTGGAGACCTATTAACCAAAATTCATTGCTCCGACCGAACAACCCAAGTTTCCCGACATATCTAACCCACTCGCGAGCGGAATATGGAGTGAATCGCCGAAAGTCGCATATTTCCTATAAAGCTCACCGCCAATCGGGTAACACTAGCTCAGAGCGGGATTTTGTACCTCTGCCAAAAAGGCCGAACTCCCGGATCAACGAGAACCGCAGCAAGTTTCCGAATATCCGTGCATAATCAGAAGACTACACTGCAGCGCGGGAATTATCAGTAAAACGAACCTATATGACAAGTTACCAATTTAAATTCTCAGAGAATGGCCATCCCGCGCCCACTCAAACAATCATATACGTGAAGCTAAGAATAGACGACCAGCAAATTCAAAGGAAAGGACGCAGCGGAATAAAGGGGGAACAATGTAATCAATCACAAGCACTTTTTATTACACCCGACATTTGACACACAAACCTCTATAACTTAACAAAACAAAATAAACTTATACACACTAATATATTCTGATTTTTTTCTTTTTTCCTAAATTAGTTATTTTATCCCTTGTCATCGAAAGAGTCACACATAAAGAAGCAGGTTAGGATACGTTCATGAAATATAGGCAACAAAAACAAAGAAAAAGAATGTAAAATCGGAGGATATAGCGTACGACTCACGCCAAAACACTTACACAGTCTCTATCTTGATGCGGGACTCGGGCCACATACACACAGGACGTTACACTACCAATAACCCAAAAAAATAAATGGAAGTCCGTCCGAACTTCCACTGGTGATGTTGAGTCCTAGGGGACCGTTTAGCCCGACGACGTGCCCCGTCTGCACGTGACCTCCCACCCGCTCGAGCTCGAGGTCGGCACGGAGGCCTCCTCCGGCGTGCCTACGATGCCTGCTCAGTGTCGGGTCACCACACCGCCGCCTGGGAGGACTGAGCGCGACCGACTGAGTCGCACCGACCCAGAGCACCCCTAAAGTACACAGAAATGAACAAGCGAGAACGAAGTCAGAGAGACCCCAGACCAACTCGAAAACAAGTAGACCAAGGACAAAAAGAAAGACCACACGGAGGAAGAGCCAGTCAACGAAGATATGAGGAATACCTCTGCGCCCCCCGACACAGAAGGTCTCTTGAGAAGTAGCATGCCCTAACAAGGCGCCACGTCACTGTTTCTATCGCCCGCCCTTTGCCTACACCCCCTTCCAACGAGGCTGCTTCACGTCTAGAGAAAGACGTGCAGACAACGGGGCGTTCCTCTCATCCCTCCGCCCTCCCCGCGCCATGGCGGGGGGCCGAGGCACAATCAGATCTTTGGCGCCCCGGTAGATCCAGGGAAGAAATCGGCGGAGGGAAGCAAGCGGAAAGTAACAGTGCGCAATCTCCTGCAAGGTCGCGAGGCGATCGTCACCAGCTGCAACGAGCCTGTTGAACGGTGAGGAGGCCGCGAAAGATAGTGGCGGCTGGTCGATGTTGTACGATAAAAAAAGACGGCGTTTGCCATGGTATGGATGGCTTGTAACGTTGTGATAAGAGGGCTGGAAGGAGGTGTTGACGCGGGGTCCAGCAAGGAGTAGGGTTGTATATATGTGGTATGGTTCCAAAAAAAAAATAACAGAAAGATTAAACAAGAAAAAACCGCTGGCTTACTGAAGATCGCGCAGGTCAAAGATCACACTTAAATCTCCCTCTAAACCCGGGTTTGGGGCTAACTATATCATGGTACTTCAGAAAACCTATCTCACCTACGGGATACAGAACGACCACAAGGGATTCCACATGAATGTAGGTATGCGAATGAGTCCTACAGCCGATACACTACCTTCCTACCCCTTTTTTACAGACTGCCGTCGTTCAACTTCTCCTGTGTGCCATCATGAATAGTAGTCTCTTGATCCCCTAGTCCAGTTTACTACCCGGATCCCTGAGTCGACAATCCGTATTTCGTAGTCCCCCATTCATACAAACAATAACCTGACGGCTAGATAAAGTACATAAACAAACCCACTCTAATACGGATCGACTTGAAAGTCAAAAATTGACGCGAAATTGCGGCGACGTCAGGGACCATATCATGCCTTGCGGAGTGCAGCACGCATACTGACAATACACAACTTAACACCTTAACTAACAAATTATAATCACTAAAGACCAATGGCCATGATCAAATGAGACTCCTGCAGGAAAAGGCAAAGAGTCATGGTGAACCAGGGCAGCATCTTGGGCTCCACTAGCAGCCGTGTTGTAAGTCTGCCAACAAGGACACGTTCCTGCACTTGCAAACGTTTCGCCTTGCGGCTCCCTGGCGCGCATGGAGAGATGCGAACAGAAGGGGCGGGAGCGGCGTCAAAGGCAGAAATTCGAACATGGGGGCTGGTGAACAGGGACAGCTGGGCATGGCATGGCCAAAGTGAGCGCAGGCAGGCAAACACAGCCTGCAGACGATCCGACCGGCAGCAAGCCTAATGACAGGGGAAAACAGATGCAGACCAGATCTGCCGTACACGGCCTTCGCAGCAAAACAACAGCTAAACTGCGATGTAACCCGTGGCCCCGGCACAAGGGCTTGAAGTAACAGACCAGAAAACTCGATGAAAGTTGCCGAGCCTCTTGTCCGTCGCAAGTGCATTAGGTTGGTGGAGGGAGGTGGCGGTGGGTGCTCGAGCCACAACAGAAGGCGGGCTCAGGGACTACCTACCTGTCTCCCTCACACTTCCACTTGAGCCTGCTCACTGTCCATAGCCCACTCCCCTTTATTTATTTGTCAAAAGCTCATTTAGTCCCCCAACTTATATTTTTTTGCTTTGTTTCTACTTATATTTTCTCCCCTACTATCAACATTTCGATCCGCTAAACCCCCTTTACTGTCTCTGTTCGGCTACAAACTATCGTCACTTCCTAGCTAAATTATCTACCCTAAACCCATAACTTTAACCTACTCACGGAGAGGGAATAAAGGGAGAGTACATTAGCGTCTAGTGATCAGGCTCATCAAAATTAGTAAGCATCAGGGGCCTCAAATACCCAGACTTCAGCGATCTATAACCCAAAGTGGGTCCCAGCGACTCCAAACATATTAATAAAACTACAACATATAACATACGAAGCGAGAGAAGGATGCGATTGTCGGCACAGGGGTACGATCTTCTCTAACACATAATTCAGAAAGACGATAAGTTCAATCAGAACAACCACTACACCATCTAAACTCGTCACAAACTTACCGACCCCGGGGCTTTCAACAAGCGCCTCCTCGCTTAGATCTATTGTTCTAACAACCCAGATTCCCGCTCGCCTGTGAATTAGGTTGATCCTCGTAAATAAATCAAAACTTTTCTTGGGCACACGAGACCCATCTGATCCAATTTTACCCTCGTGCTCCCTTGCACACAGGGTTTTGTGGCGATGAGAAACTGGGCTCCCCTTGGCAGCACGACCCTCTGACAGTTCCCCTAGCACGATGGCGAACACCCGGCGCACTACACTGCTCCGAGCCTACAGCTCCTAAACTACCAGGCAGCTTGCCTCCCTAAGGCCACTACTCCTTGAAACGCACACTGTGGCAGGCTGCAGCATACCGGGCCCCTTCACGAAGGGTAACCCGTGCCGCACGACGGACAATGACCGCAACAAAGCGAGCTATGGCGCCCCGGAGGCCAACGCACCAAGCGCGCGCACAACCGTGGCCACTACCGCTAACCACCGGCGCCCCCTCATGTGGGCCCTGTATGCCTAACACCAGGCCAGTACTTAGCTCCTGTGCCCTAGGGGTACGCGGCCACACTCAGCTGATACTCATCATCCTTCAAATCGTCGCCACGCACCAGCCGAGCAGTCAACAAATAGCTCCATACACCCTCCAAACGGGTTACTTTCGAACATACATTTCCCACCAACGAAAACGACCTCACACATCTCTACTTCAATTGTCTAACCCAGCTAACTACCTCTATCACCATCTGACCCCGAGGGTCCCCTTGGAGCGGGGAACCATAACGAGGCACTCCTCCCCCAATCACTCACGGCACCTGCATTCCACAATTCGCCCACTCAAACAGGACTCCTCCTGCCTCACTCCCACACATTTAATCATCACGGTACTCACTTCAACGAAAGTTTCTCCAAACACATGAACCACCCTCTTTCCAGACGTCACAACAGAAGCATGATAACTTCTGCATCCTCTTTAACATCTAACACCTAACCATCCCCTTAACTAAACTCCGAGTCTCACTCACCCCACGTCGTTCCCTTAAACATACAGCACGTCTCTTTTGAACTACTTCAACGTAACCTAAAAACTACGTGCCACTCTAATCAATCCAGAGTCTGTCCTGTCTTTAAAATGTTTTCACACAAAATCAATTATTCCCCCCTAAATCCTCATCTAAATCGCGTTTCTACACCTACCTTCTCATATCAACGTTACAAGTGGGAACCCCATGACGCACACTTACCTCTGTCTATCCGGTGAACGACGGTCTAACTAAGGCTATATTCCCCTAGAACTCACCCTCATTAGTCGATTCATGCAACAGTAGCATGACCGGCAAAGAGCAAACGGGGGTCTTCCCACCACCTTCACCCACGGATCTAACATATCCCTGTCACTATTTTCCAGAACAAAAAAAACCCTAAAAACACCCGAAACGACAGGCTGGCCTAATTTAGCTCTTAGATATTAAAATATTTTTTTTTATTTTCAATTCTGCGCAGAATCCAGCGTTGGCAACTACAGAACCAGCTCCGCCAGCCCACTTTGCAACCTCGCCCATCACGACGTCATCCCAGTTTCTGCAACGTGTTACCAACAACAAACGTCACCAGTTGAAAAACAAAGGCATCGGATAGGCACTCATCTGGCAGGGAAGTTGCCCAACATCTACTGCGGTATTAACAACCCTATACTGTTGCAGACACCCATGCGTGCACCCTTACATAAACACTGCTGCCGACAAAGCCCAAAACGCAAACCATAGCTTGTAGCACTCCGAGGGGCTCCCTAACGACAGAAAACACATCTGACATGCTGTACCCGTCTAGAAAGACCACATAGCAATCGACTACGCCGTGGATGACATTGAACTACGGTCATTCCAATTCAGGACAAATCTCGTATGACCATGCCTTAACAACTATTGACGAAAACACCTGCGGGACAAATGAGGTCAAAATCCCACACAGCCTGGCCGATGTTCGGACCGAGAGGGCTCACTCACGGAACGCGATGTCTACCTGTGGCGGCCGAATTACTGCACAGTCAGTTGCGCAAACCACGCACGCGACACAATCCACACAAGCTTGGCGGACAAACGGATTCGCGGTCTTCAACATTAACAAACAACGGGCCAGATAACTCTGTTGCTTAGTTAGTCTCTCTGATGCCAGTCAGAGTCTCCAGAACATACCTAAACCCAACCGACACACAAACTGCGCTGTTACCGCACGCATCAGACCACACTCACACACAACCTTCAACCAATGAACGAGACACAGGTAATGCCAAAAGCACAACAGATCCGCCGACCGTCATCTCCGGGCTCCTAAGCTACCACGAAGACGCTACTCCACACACGAGCAGGCTCCCTTCCCCTCACGACGGACAATCCTTCACTCACGAGTCACGACCTATTTTCCTGATCGGAACCCCTCGCAAAGCTACTTCCCAGAATCACACCTTTCCTCCAGCTGCAATCGAGGGTCTCCATCACGAGCCATTGCCGGAACGGAAAGAACACAACTCAACCACTCGCCACCGCAACTCCGAAATCCAACACTCCCTCCAACAAAAAGTACCAGTTAAACAACACCGCTATCCAAACCACAAATGAGAGAGGCGATCCTCGTGTCCCGCCAAGGGTTCCATCAGGGCGCCCATAAAGGCACCACCCAAGACATGCCCGTATCAGCCCATCAACACACCAACGTGAAGGCACTTCGACCCTTCAACCGGCCTGAAACGCACGAACCTCGGCCACCACCTGGTCGTGATTCCGCCCCTCAAGGGGCTACTCCTCCCCTCGTTCCTGGAGGCAGCCATTCCGCTGATTCCTCGCAACCACCGGGTCTACCCACAACCGTCACGCGAAACAATCATCCCCCCAATAATAACTCTCTCCGAATAAACCATCATCTGGTGTGTGTCGGTCTGTTCCTCTAATCACATCCGGTCTTGTATCGGTGAAAAATCTCTCCTCTACTCATTTTCTGTTTCCCAATGCGTGCTCTATATAAACATGAATCACGATTCTACAAACCTGCCTGCTTCGCGAGTGATCCTCTCAACTGGCTACTCAATTTTATTCTTATTCCTCTGAGTTTTCAATTCAATATAACTCAAAAAATCGATATAGTTCTTGCATTTTCTACCCCCCCACCACATTATCTCCTGCTCTTCATTCATTCCAACTCAACTCGTTTCTTCAATTGGCCTCATTTCCATCTGTAGTTATTCGCAAGTTCTCATCATTACCGCCCTTCCCTATGTTTCCTCTCTGCAGCCTTCGCTTCTCCAGTTTCATGTTTATTATGGCTCTCATCTGTTAATCTCCTTCTTGATATTCATTTGCTGCCTGCTCATTACTACCTTCCTTGTATTCTCCTCACTGTACTTACCCTTCTGTAAGTTTCATGGCTTTTTTTCTCATGTGGTACTATCCTTTATGAATTGTGTCCCTTTACATCGCATCGCTCTTTGTCAGCTCCTCCGCGATCAACAACATTCAGCTTTCTTTAAATTCGGGATACAACACACGGCTTCATGTTTCCTCATTTCGTTTTCTATCCATCGCTTTACTACAATTAATTAAACATCGCTCTTCCACTACTCCAAATCGTACGTTGTGTCCTTCAATCTCTAATGATTTCTCCTTCCTGCTTCATTCCTATGCCTCAATTACTCTCCTTCATTCACAACAAAGCTCTCAGTTTCCAACCTATTTCCAAATCTCATTTTCGTTTTGTCGTATCAGTTTCAAAATTGCACTAACTCTTACTATATTTTAAGTTTTTTATTCCACTGCCTCTCTTGTTCCTCGTTCCTGTAAATCTCGTCATTTCTTTCAACTGCCAGATACTCTTTATCCTGTCTCATTACCTGTATCTTTCAGTACTCGCTTTTGATATATCTCATTCTTATCTGGCCTTTGCTTAAGCTGTTCGACAATCATACACATGCGGTCTATAAACGTTCATTCTCTGTCTCATGTCCTTCCTCTTTCTACCCATACTTCAGTTCGTCTGTTATCCTCTTATAACTTTTTATCGTTTTCAGTAAATCTCCAGAAGTTATTATTGGTATTCATAATACCCCTACCCTCAAATTTTTGCATTGCATTCTCACAGTCAAAATTTCAATCTTTCTTCATCACTTGCCCTTACGCTCTCACAATTGTCCCTATTTTGTTGGCTGCTATTTCCCCTTTAGTCTTTGTTTTCTGCACATTCAAAAACCCCTTTTCCCCCAATTCTTATTCCCCTTACCAGGATTAATCTCTAAATCAAACAGACAAACTTTTCCTCCTAAAACCATCTCTGCTTCAGGTAAGTCCAATTAACACATACCATCCTTGATTTCGCGTTATTCCTTATTCTAGCTTGGTTTTTTCCTGATCATCCTTACCTCCCTCAATTCCTCACCTGCAGTTTCTTTGAACTGTTCAGACTTTTCCAGCAATTCCCTTCCGTCCTTTCCTCCAGCTGTCTCCTCCTCTTTTGTACAATGCTTCAATTCTAGAGGCTTTCCATATTCCTGCATTGCCTGTTCTTACCTCTTCCTATTCAATTGTTCCAAGCTCCCCCACTCATGTTCCATTTTTTTCTCTTCCAACTGTATTTTCTCCCCTCTCACCCCACGCTCACAGTCCTAATACCTGACACCGCCTTGCTTCCATCCAATAATTTTCCCCTCCCTAAGATATGTTCTTCAGCTACTCCAGGTCGTCCATGCTCTTTTGAATTTTATCTTCGGCTCCGGATTATTCACATTCTCAATCCTCCCATTTGTCTTTCCTTATCCTGCCACGAGACTACAATCTGTGCATTTCCTATCCTTATATCTTCTGTTCAGTTTGCTCTTCGCATATTCCAACTGAACGGGTATAAAACACTACAAAGTTCTTTCCACAGAGTTTGTCGACTCTGTTGGCAATCCATGTTTTTGCCACTCTTCCCGAAAATTCATTCCAGTAAATCGTACAAAACTCGCTGCGTGTCCCCCAACACCGTAAATACAGTATTAATTCTGAAGCTCGCATCTGCGGTAGCCGTTGTAACTAACGTGAAAAACCAAAACCCCACCCATCCCACTTTGAGACCCTCAAACTCACGCATATAACATCCATTTCATAAGCTACCCTCAATATACTACACAAAGCACATACACCCAATTGACGCCCCTGAAAGCCGCCACAATGCTCGCATAGTCATCCTGCCAGACGCCTGCCATGGCACATGCCGTAGAGCCAACGTAAGCTTAACCGGTGACTGGGGAGATTCACCCCTCAGTGCTGAAGCCGTACTAGTTGTACAATTATATCGCAGCCCGCTCCGTACTGCGCTGAGCAGTGCGATCCTACGCGAGCCCGCCATTCAAAAGTGCCGACCCCAGTTTGCGCAAAGTTTCGTGCTCAACCCGCTCACCTCCCCAACTGACTCACAGTTAGTTGGTGCGGGTTTATAATTATAAAAAGAACCGACCCGGGCACACATGGCCATTTCTCCATTACTAATCATCACACATATACACTTCTCATACACACACCCGCAACTTACCACACACCCACGCTCTCCTCTCGCCTTGAGACGCCATCTTCATTCACGTAATGGGGTTAATGTAACAGCTCGCCGCCAATTTTAGAGGGATCGCGGGTCGCCTCTCTCACCCCTGGACCGATTCCCTGTGAATTTAGCTTTGGAGACGGGAGGGATTCCGAATCACACTCCTGTACCAAGTGTGCGAATTCGCCGCCCGCCGCCGGTGGAATGCCACACAGTGACTCGAATGCGACACCAGCTCGGCCACCGGATGGACATTAGTCGTGAACCTCCGGACTATCCCCGGCGATCTAGCCACCACGGGTGGACCCCTTCGGCCTCAACCCAAACCCAGTGCCATCATCCTAACCCCCGCGGGCACACACTAGGCGTGGAATCAGCCGAAGTCGTACTATCCTCCATACCACACGCACGGTACCTACCGGGGCTTCGTTCTCGCAAACAAGGCCGACTCCGGACACCCCCCGAACCGCAAAGAGTCCCCGTCCCGTCTGCTACCTCAACGAGAATATCACCCGAGCGGACTGAAAATCATCGGTCCGCGCCCTTGCAACCGGTCACTTCCCATTAAATTACTCCGGGCGTCCCCGCGCCCCACACCCGCCAAACCTCAACAAACAACCTTTACGTGAAACAAAGATGAAGACCACAAAGGAAGGACGCAAGCAAACGGGAAGAACAATTCCAACACAAGCAATTTATTTAACACAGACCACAACGGAGAGAACAGCGACATAAAAGCATGTTATTTACGTCAGCAGCAAATGCACAAAAAACACGCAAAGAAAAAAGAGAAAAACCCGGATACGCGTAACCACGGCACACACTTACACAGAATTCTAACTTGACCGGGACCTACTAACAGGCCGCCACCCACACACGTTCACAAAAAACCAAAGAAATGGAAGTCGCGACTTCCCTGGTGTGTTGAGTCCTTGGCGACCGCTCCACCGCCCCAAACGAAACGTCGTCCACCCGTCTGCCGAATGACTCACCAACCCCGACTCGACGCAAGTCAAAAGCTAACGGCAGAGGCTCATCCGCTGTGCCATCGTGCCTGCTCGTGTTCGTCCCCACCCCGCCGCAACGGACCGAGCACCGACTGAAGTCCCACCGAACAAGAGCAACCCCGAACAGGCAAGAAGAACAAGCGAGAACCAAAGAGAGACCCAGACCCAACTCCGAAAACAAGAAGACCAAAGGACGAGAGCAAGAGTACGAAGATAAGCCCCCAGTCACGAAGAAGAGGATCCCTCCTGCGCACGTCTCTATACTGCCGGCGGCCATGCCTGTTCTCCGCCCCGCCTTTGGCTCCACCCCCTCGAGGCTTCTGGAAAAGACTCGAAACGGGGCGTTCCTCTCGTCCCCCCTCCGCGCCAATCGGGCGAGGAAAATCAGTCCCTGGCGCCGGGCCAGGGAAGAAGGCGGGAAGGAAACAGGCGGGAAAACGTCGCAACCTACTGCTAGGTCCTGCGAGATCGTTAGCCGCACGAGCCTGTTCGAACGGCGAGGGGGCGAGATCGTGGGTGGCGTGGGTGTAGAAAGGCGTGTTGTGGTTGGTGGTTGTCGGTGAGGCGGTGCTGGTGTTGTTGAGTGGTGCGTGGTTGGGTTGAAATGTGGTTGGTTCGAAAATAACGAAAGAACGAAAAACGGCTTATCTGAAGATCGAGCCCGAATATACATTAATTCCCTCTAAACCACGGGTTTGGGCTAACTATACATGTATGGACTCAGAAATATCTCACCTACGGGACCTGAATGATGGTTGCGAATTTCCACAAGCCGTAACACTTATATATATAATATATATATATATATGTGATACAAGTAATTAATAAGTCAGGTGATGTGTTGTTTTCAATCAAAGAATAAAGGTTATTGGTAAGGTTTAAGAATGAATTGGGTGGGAAGGTCATGAGTGAATTTATAGGATTGAGACTCAAAGTCTCTTATGCTTACCTATATTGATCAATAACATTGAAAGGTGTAAGAAACTAAAGGGAAAAAAAAAATTAATCAAGGAACAATAAACTTAACATTATAAACTGTTTAACCTTAAGAAGGAAGGTAAAAAAACATGAATACATCAGAAGTTATAAACATCAACAAAGCGGGAGGCGACGATGGTTCGGGCATTGTTGAGGAAAGCCCACCTCTTATGTCCAAAAATGACCAAATCAAATGGTTTTTTTATATGTTGTACTTTTAGGACTACAGCACAGCCTTCTAGAAATGAAAATTGCGGAAAAAAAATCGAGAAAAATAAATAAAAGTTCAAATTTTTGGGCGTGGCTGCCACTCCGCATAAGGGGCCGGGACGCCCCTCAATAATAAAAAAGACACACTAGACATGATATCTAGCTGTGTTTTAAAGTTTCATCAAAGATGCATAAACGTCACGGAAGTATGCTCTGGAGAGTCCACAAACAACAGACGACAGACAGACAGACAGACACACAGCACACAACGAAACTAGTGGCCCACTGCTGGCGCCCGCGAACCAATTCTATACAGAAGAGATTAAATGGAGAAAGCATAGGAGCATTTGATGATAAAATATATATTTTGGAGAATTGGAATCAATAAGTCTTCCCTTATGGTTATAAGATAAGTGTTAAGATATTGGTTGGGGATTTTTACAAAGCCTACTGCCGTCTTTACTGATTTATAATGATAGAACAAGCAATAACCAAACCAAAGAGTAGAGATGTATCAGCCTGGTATTAAATGGGAAAACAAAAGAATGTGAGAAATATCAAATATAGTCTTATTGAAGAAATAACCGGGTAAAAGTAGATAAACAAATAAGCGGTAAATTTAATTACACATAGGTTGGAGGATGTGAGAAGAAAAAAAAATCCTTGAATGACTGAACTTTGATGGTTTTACATTGAACAATTGGGAAAAACAATTACACAATCTCAAAATGATATGTGCTCAGGAGGTGGTCAAATAGAAGCATTAAGAGAAGTTATCATTTCATTCTGCTCACCAAAGACACTTATCCAAGAACCAAGTTCCAAGTTATTCTTTGGTGACAATATACTTGATGGGAAATGAATGGTAATAGGAAAATAGTTATTCCCGTAAAGTAAGAAACATGGGCAATATTCGTGTGGTTTCACTCTTTGAGTGGAATGAAAATATGAAAGTGGAAGAAGTGCTCCCTAACATAAATCTCAATTTTTACAATTTGCCTTGTAATGGGAGGGGGAGGAAATTGAGTCTCAAATTTTAATTTGCTTGTTGGGAGGGAAGGGGAAAGGTGGGAGAAATCAGTCTCCTATTTTGGGCTTTTGGGGCTTGAGTCAGAAAGTTTTTCAACTTTTTCCCCTCATTTGAATGGCGTCCCAGAATACGAAAGCCCATTTATCCTCTTCTTGCGTTCGTCACAAGAATATTTCAACAATTTATTATATATCAATTTTTTGTTTGTTAAAACGTCCTCCTTCTTCGTAGGTTTTTTTTTGAGGCCAATAGTGTGAAGTATTGTGCACTTTGAGGTAAAATTATGAAATATGGCAATGGTAGCGACTCGCACTTCAAAGAAAAAACGGCAATGCCAGTATACGGCTGCAAGGATTATGGATACTCACATTGCACGTACCATTGGGTCACCAAATGCGCCGCACTCGCCGCCATGTTGCTTCGGCCCATGAATGATTCAACAACCACAACTGGATGCCTTTTAGTTTTATGTGAGAAAGCTTCACATCGACTTTGACTTTAAACTCAAATGAAAACATTCATATTCAAGAAATCTCGCTAGAATTATCCGTGACAAAATGAAGACTCTTATTAAGAACCTAGATTTGTTTTTTCATCTGTTATATAATAATATTCTTCATAAAGAAACATATCAAATGGATTCTCGTAGCTAATGCGGAGGAAATAGTTTTATGGGTTCATCAAGATTTCTCATTCTTGAACACACCATATACTAAGGTGGCCATAAAGTCTCGGAAACCTAGATAATATGAACATGTCATTCTATTACAAATTTTGAAGATGTCCTTGAGACGGACCTGAACAGCGTTGAGGGTGATAACTGCTGAGACGTGTCCCTGTGGAGAGGGGCTGCACAACGCTTGCCAGATCTGAACCCTTGATTACTTTCTTCTGGGGTATGCTTGAAGGCGCTAGGTTTATTCAGGAAAATCAGAGACACGAGTCATCTGGAAGCAATGCACGAATACGATCGTGTTGGGATTATGGGCAATGCCTCCTTCATCACCGTTTCATCTGTAGTTTTAAAAAACACAAGCGCATTGACTGTGCTTCTCATGCAGGGACCAACACATTCGAACATGTCATGGAACATATCATGGATTGCTCAGTATATCAATAATACCACCCGAACGCGGGTTCGAACGGTCAGAATCTCGGTATATCTAGAATGAAACTGGCATATTTAAACAGGGCCAGATGACAGAGGTAACGAAAACTAGTTGGTCGATTAATGTCTATAATAATCCCTATGAAGACCCATTATGCATTATAGCCGTCCGATGCTTCCTAGAAGGCATTCGACCAATTGGTCATTTTTGCACTGGATGACCCTGTAACGCTTGGACCCCAAGCCGAAAATGTAAAAAAGGGCTCAATGATCGATAGAGAGTAACGAGTATTATCATCTGTGTCAAGTTAGAAACTCAATCCGGTCGAGACGTCTAGGAGAGATAGAAAAAAATAAAAATTGAAAGATAGACGGACAGACAACGGACAGCCCGGACCTGAGGCAACATCGAACGGTTTTATTAGGTCAGCGAGCTGAAACCTATAACATTTATAATGTTACTTCGCCGTGTGTTTTTCCAGACTTTATCTCCATGCTGTATAAAAGTATCTTCTCATCAGACTTTATAAGTTTTTTTTTGTTCATTTCTTATTTCAACCGGAAAAAGGTACCCAGCGTTTCCCAGGCTATTCGCCGGGTCCTCCCTTCCACCACACCTCACTCGGGCCCCACCCCTTCCCCACTACTTCCTCCCCCTCTCCCTTCTGGACTCGCACCACCCTATCCCTCCCTCGCCGACTCCACTCCACCCTTCCCCTTCACTCCCCCCTCCCTTCTCGGCCCCACTCCACTCACCCCTCCCCCCACCCACGCCTTCTCCTCTCATTCCTCCCTCCTCTGGACTCCCACTCCACTCTATCAGCCTCCCTCTCCCACCCCACCCTTCTCCTCCTTCGACTCCAACCTCCTTCCCCCTTCCCTCCCACCCTTCCCCCTCCAGACTCCCGCCCACATCTCCCCCTCTCATCTCCCACCCCCCCTTCCCTCCTCCTTCCCATCCCCTCCCTCACTCCCACTTCTAACCTCCTCCCCTGCCTTCACCCTTCCCCTCTCTCAGACTCAACCTTTCCCACAACAGGTGTGTCGTGTGTTTACAAGTAGAATTGTAGAAAAATGACTTCTAACCCCTAAATAATGGTATATCGTGGTA
>CM068967.1:10474329-10487885 GCA_035128595.1 Eptatretus atami | reverse complement strand
TAAAGATTACCGCAAAATGAGAAAATAACCACTGAAATGGAATCCTAGTCATTAAATAAGTAAAAAACGACACTTATTTCATGTCTGTAAGTTATTTTACTCAAGAGTTATGTAATTGTGTAATTTCCAAGATGGCCGCCAGCGGCCATTTTGGATTTTGCCCTCTGGTGGAGTTCGCCCACACTTTTGGGAGGGGCAGAGGAGCTCATTTTTTTCTAAATACCCAAAGTACCAAAAATCCATCCTCAAACGAACTTATGCTTCTCCATGGTCACGGGGTCCTGGATATGACCCTACTATGATTTTGGTGCCTTGTGGTGTGAACGAGGATTTATAAAATCCACCGGCACTCCGGTAAAGAATGATCAGTTTATTGTTAACTTGTTACAGGCAATCATTTTGTCCTCCAAAATTGAAGTTAACAAGTGTGATGCCCACACAGATGGGTTTAATGGTGGTTCTTGGGTAAAAATGCGAAGTGTGAAGTCACAACCATTTCCCAAAAAGTCCCTATTGGTGTCTCAATATGTTTTAACACCAGCCTCCTTGCAACATACACATGTTAAAATTGCTCCTCTTTACAATGTTCCTCCTTTACAAGCAGCTGTTAATACTGCGGAAGCCTGGTGTTGGCTCAGTGGTTAGGGTGGCGGCTTGGGATCCTAGGATCCTGAGTTCAAGCCCCGTCAGCTGCTGAATTAATACACTAGGGGGTTGACTCAGCCTGTCATCCTTCCGAGGTCGGCGAAATGAGTACCAGTTCTAGTGTGTGTACTGGTAGAGGGGCACTGCATCAGCGACACAGTCGCGCTTCAAGAAATGATAGCTACCCCGGCAGCTAAGCTGCCATACGACCACCAATACTGCGGAAAGAGATTTATGGGTAATATCCAGATGCAAATTTGATTGATGATTCTAAAAAATAAAAAATGACCTGGGAAAATTTGTTTACAGCCAGACAAGTTTAAATTGGCTGGGTGCCTCCCTGTAACTTTATTGTTAATGAAATTGATCTCTAGCCAAAAACGGGCATATGTCCACATGAAATTATAATGAGAAGACCAATGAGGTTGACATTTTCACTTCCATTAAGTATAAAAGCAAGAGATGACACAATCTAATGTTTTGTATTGCCATATATCATGCTGTCAGGTGTTTATATGTGCAGGTGAAGGAAGCATTGCCAGGAGCCAGCTACCGCTGACTGCCAAAGTTTTGGAATTACAAATTGGGGAAACATTTATCATATAAGTCTCATCATCTTAATTCAAATGTATTATAAGCTACATTGGGGTCCTCAAGTGACAGAGTATTTTCCCAATTTATTTTTTCTAACTGCCTGAATGGATCAGAATTTGTGGAGTTATTAGAGTCTGCACCTATAAAACAGCCATTATAATTAAAAACAGTAGTTTGGAACACAGGTAAATGATCGGTTATATCACAGTGAGGCACGCTGGTTCTTGGTAACTCATATTGATGTGTTAATATAGTTACGTTGTGGAATTCACAGAACACCATTCAGGTTCCCAGAGATCAGTTATGTCGATAAGTGTGTGTTCAGATTAGATTTCCCCACCGATGTCTAAAGGGATTTATTCGTGTAACCGGGCTGTGATCTTTGAGGTAGTTATTCTTTTCTGTCGTTATTTTAAAGAGAGCCTCTCTCACCACCTTCTCCAAAAGCCAACCACACCACTACTTCAACAACCACAACAGCATCTCCTCGCCACCTTCTCCAAAACGCCAACCACACACACTACTTCAACAACCAAAACCGCATCTCCTCACCACTTCTCCAAACACGCCAACCACACCACTACTTCAACAACCACAACCGCATCTCAACAACCACAACCACCTACTCCAACCACAACATCCCCACAGACAACGGCTCCCCCAACGAATAACATATCCGCCAACCAACGCGATGATTTCTCAACAAATAAAGAAAACGAAAGCAACAGTAAAAAAGAACCCGATTCACTGAAGAAAAACCACTTCTTGGAATTTTCCCTCAGAACTGGTAAACAGAAGTGACGGTTGAACCAACAACCACAGAGCCAAGCCGAGCTTTGCTGGAATTTTCCCCCGCGCGCCAGGAATGGAGGGCGAAGCTCCGTGCGATAAAAAGGGCGCGTTGAGACGCCGACGAGGGAGTTGAGTTGAGTTGGGGAGAGGAGACGCCGACCAGCAGTGGAGGAGAGGAGTCGCCAGCAGTTGAGTCTGGAGTCGGAGAAACAGTGAGGAGGGAGTTGGCAGCTGGCGGTTAGCGAGTGAGTGAGAGAGTCTCTCTCTCGCTCTCTCTCTCCTCTCTCTCTCTCTCTCTCTCTCTTCTCCTTGGTCGACGAGGCGCCGGTGGATCGAGGTGGAGTCAGGAGCTGGTGGAGTCCAGTGTCGTGGTGACGAAACATCGAGGGTCACCAACGAGTCACCACGAGGGTGCAGTGAAACCAGCACGGTCTCACAGAGCTCCTTCGGTCTCCAAAGCTCCGCGAACATTAAAGGCCTACGGTCCTGTTCTGCCCTTCCTTCCTGGGGTTTTCTTTGTATGAAAGTTGTGGCGCCGTGTTCGCTAAGTAGAATTGTGGTTAAGTGATTGTGTACATAATAAATAGATACGGCTGTAGGTCTTTGTTTGCTCGTGTCTTGTCCCTACCCCCATTCATTGCATACGTGCTTGTATACTGCATTGCTTCATTGACTGCATACATGTGTAAATAAATGTCCTTGTTTGAATGTCACCTGCCTGTGCATCCCCTTCCTCCATTGAGTTGCCCATACTTGCGTTCGGAATAAATAGCTGGTTTTAATACCGATAAGCTAATCGGGTCCAACGGGGCCTTGCGATAATACACGCTTGGCAAATCGCAAACGGAGCGAGCTGCTGAAGCGGCTAGTTTCCAAGCAGGTCCGTTGAGGTCAATCTCTCGGTAGTCTGCCCGCGCGAATAATTGGGTAAATCGACCATTCGGCGATCGGACCCGTAGCGCGGGTAGAGTATTGACAAGTGTGTGGTGTGCTTAAAAGCACACCCGTAGCTGGATTTCGGCGTTGATCCGAAAGCTGCGACTAGGATTGCCCGGCTGGTGGGCGCGCGGCCGCAATTAGCTAAAAGCGTCGTCGCACCTCGCGTGGTGGAGATCCACAACAATATATTATCGATCACTGTAGCAGTGGACCTCGTGACACGAGTTGGTCTATTTATTCAGGGTAGACAAAAGTTACTCAGAATTAAATTGAAATAATATATTAAGTTGAGGTATTTACATTATATTGAAGGAGGGTCTATGTTACTAAATTGATCAACAGATTGGTCAATATTATAATATTAGGAATCGTAAGATTAACTGTTAAGGGAAATCAGTATATGAGGGAAATCAACATGGTATTATATTTAACTACTAGAACCCCGTTGAACCATGAACCCGTTGGGTTCCCGTTGTGACAGCGGTTGATAAAAAAATCATTTCCAAAAAAAAAAAAAAGATAGCTCCAGCAAACTATACTGCTGAGGTTGTTTGCATGATCAAATAATCCCGAAGAGTACTTGACTGAATCGGGAATTGATTTTTTAATAATTTTTTTTGTTGCCCGATTTGAACGAAACTTGATATTACGCGTCAATGTGAAAAAAACAACGGAGAAAAGAAAGTCGAAGAAATTATTGTGCATAATCTTCTAAACACAATTTTATTTATTAATGAACACGAAGTATTACATCAAAATGGCGATGTTTATTTTATGCTTAAAAATAAATTGTTCTTTGTCTATACTAATGTTTGAGATTTTAAATAAATCATTTGAAGAAAAAAAAAAAGATAGCTCCAGCGAACTATACTGCTGAGGTTGTTTGAATTGATCAAATACTCCCGAAGAGTACTTGACTGAAATCGGGAATTGAATTTTGTAATATTTTTTTTCGTTGCCCGATTTGAACGAAACTTGATACTGCACACCGCAAGAGAATGGTGAGTAAGGTGGGCTGAAAATTTTTGCACTATCGTGTATCGTTTGGGCTGTATTTTGGGAACATACATACATACATACATACATATATACAAGTTGAGAGTTTTAGTAATACATAGATAATACAGAAATAGAAAAAGAATGGCTCGACCAAACAGCAATAATAATTATTATAAAATCAAATCATGGAATTAGGAATTATACCTTGTATTGTAATTGTATTGCTCTCACTGATTAGTCGCTTGTACTGGCCAAACTTGAATTTTTGTAAAATGCCTCCATATTTTGTGGTGAGACAAACAAAAGATAAGCCAGAATTATTCTTCGTGCAGAAGGCATCGGAGAAAAGAATGTTGAGTAAGTCAGAATGTGGAATTTTATTATTGAAAATCGTGCAATAAGACCACATTGAATAACACCTATTTTATTTGTGAAAACTGAGCCCCTGCATGGCTTCCTATTAATTGGACAGGTGCGTGCTTTTTGGGTTTATGGTACATGATAGATGCATATACTTACCCATTCCCCATTTCAAATTTTGTAACAAAGTAAGCGGGGTATTTTTTTTAACACTGACTTGGCCTTTATGACTATCTTTCCTCAGAACGGAAGTGCTAAGGTAGCTGGAAAAATAAATAAATAAAAATAGCAGCTACTTTGGAACTGCTTGTGAATGAAACTGTGGATAGTTTAGCGGATATTAATATTGAAATTAATGCTATGCGAACATTAGCTATGCAAAATCGAATTGCTTTGGATTTAATACTTGCTCCGCAGGGGGGAAGCCTGTGCTCTGATTAGGTTTGAATGTTGTACTTATATCCCAGACAAATTAGAACACATTGCAAGTTTGAAAAAAAAGGGACAATTTAAGAAGAAGAAGCTAACTTTCATAATTATTATATCGATAGATGATGGAATATTTTCTTGGCTAAAAGGGATCTTTGGAGGATGATGAACAAAATTGTTGCATTGGATTTGTTTTTTATTGGATTGATGTTATTTGATGTTATCACAGTACTTTTAAATGTGCTACTACAACATTGCCCTCACTGATTGCCTCATGCTTTGAGAGGAAAGCTACACCTGTAATGATTTCTCAACAAATGTCTCCTTATAAGGATCCCGATATTGAAGAGGAGTTTCATAACTTGTGCAAAATTGTGATTGAGAATGCATAGGTCAATGTCATGAGTCGATTCTGTGACTTAGGACAAATGTTATCCTGAATGCACTTCTCAGCCTTGTTCCCTGAACCCTACACTCAGGTGTGTTGAAAATGGTGAGATCACCCATGCCACGTAGATCCCCACTGCAATGGCCTTCGGGCCTACTTCTACTCTTACTATGGTGGCCTACTTAAGGCCCATCCATGCAAGCCCCTGCTGAAGCCCCTGCTCTGCTGGAGAGGGATGGTGACATGAAGGGCTAGGCTCTACGATTTGTGCTTGGAGAATGATGCCCAGGAAACAAATGTGCTCATGCAGCTGAGCCGGGATTCATACCCAAGCTCGGCAGCTTTGAAGTGAGTTTGCGTACCTTTAGGCAGAGATGTCAATAAGTCACCTGAGGTCAAGTCTCAAGTCATGTGTCACGACATAATGTCATTTATATCACACATAGACCTTGGTTACGTGTAAGCCTTTAATACCCATAAGGTTCACACGAGTCATGAGCTGGCTATATAGGAGCTTGATGATTTTTTGGGGGCATGTGTACTCTGTAAAATCAATTATATGGAAAAAATTAAAATGACAAAGTGTTTTTTTTTTAATTCAAACTCGTTGACCAGACTCGTTGGTGTCATGGTTACATTTGGTGACCAGACTCAGTCTTATGTGTGTCGTTAATGTTGGTGATTCAAACCCCGGCCAAGTCATACCAAAGACTTTAAAAATTGTACTTTTCTGCTCTGTTGCTTGACGTTCACCATTTCAGAAGGGAGAGCACAGGAGACAATCCCCATAGGATAGCACCTTTGGGAGGAGGGAAGGACTCGTCACATGGAAGGAGGGACTTGTCTGTCTGTGTGTGCAGGAGATGTCAAAACGTTATCGACGGATTCGGACGAAACTTGGTGGATAAGTTGGTTAGGTGATAAGAACAAGCTGATTCGATTTTGGTTCAGGTACGAATCCAGATCCGACCTATCAGTGGGATACAAAACGTAAACTCATCACAGACTAGCGGAGGTATGCACTTTACCTAGTGCCCTTCCAGTTCCTTCTTTTCCGTTTGGTTGAAGATTATTAATTCGTTTTTGGTGGAAAAGGCCGTTTTGAGGACGAGTTTGGTGTCGTTGGTTAAAGAGTGTGTTTGTTGTGAGGGACTGCCGGTTTGAATCTTGTGGTTTCAGCTATTATTTCAGGATTATTACCTGCACTACCGAAGGTGGAGGAGGTATTGTTACGAATCTGGAAGCCTTTTGCACACAAACAGACAGCAGTCCCTAAGCTTAGTTATTTCAATAAGTATGTGTTTATAGTTAGAATCCTTCCTTCTGTCTAATGGGAATTTCGTGTGTGCGCCACGAGTATTTTATAGTTAGAAATTATATATCACAACAACAACAACAACAACGACACCCCTCACCCGACACGTCGCCATTACGCACGTGTTCGGACCACGGATCTGAGCGGAGGTTTTGTTACCTCAGGGCTGGCTCCGCCTTAGCCAGATGGAGTGTGTCGCCGACCAATGAGGGCCGCCACGGGTCGCCTGACAACCGACCGTCCATCAGGAGGCGATGGCGAGGAAAAAACCCCTCCCACCTCAAGAAGAGGGGTGTGGTGTCAGGACGAGTGTGTTCTCCAGTGATTGTGGCGATTGGCTTGGTCTGCGTCGTGGTTCGAGCTCTGCGGCCCTTGCAGTGGATTCTCGTGGTGGTGGCGCCGTGCTGCCGGGAGTGGGCCGTGGACTTCGGGTCGTGGGTTCGAGTCCCACGTGGTGGTTTGCGTTGGAGCGCTCGAGCTGGGATCCCCGTTCCCGTCCACGGACTCCGAGCTCCACAAGTGCGGGTCCGGTGAAACCGCACGAGGCGGGGGGTACCGCGCTGGCCCTGATCCCCAGCTCGCCTTCCCTCCTGAGCTGAGGGACCGAAAATAGGCCATTGAGGTCCATTTCTTTTTGGGTGTGTGTGTGTGTGTGTCCGTGGGCCCGTCTGTAAGTAGAATTGTATAAGTGTTTTCCTTTCATTGTACATTACATTTCTTTATTCGTGATAACTCTGCTCTGTGTCTCCTCTAGACCGTTATCACGAAATATAAAGATTAATATTGGTAATATAAAACCTAAGTAACACCACATTGTAAGCCAGCTCGTTTTCTGTGCTTTCTCCCTTTGACCTAGCATGGTGCGTATTTAGAAATAGTAAGGCCGTTCGTGCCATAAATTGTCCATTTGGTCCGGCGCGGCTTTGGTAACTTCCAGCACTTGGTTAGCCGGACCCGAGTCGGTGATAGCGACTCGATTCGGACAAAGTCGGCCGGGGGGTGTGTTTCCCGGTAGTTGGACGGTGTGAGTACTTAGGTATATTGGAATTAGAACAAGTGGACCCTACCTCACGCCGTCAAATATTGGCGACCACGGTCCTGTAAGTGACCCATGACCTTTCGGGGTTGTCTGAGAGTCACGACCTAAATTCCGGTTGTTCGGTGGGAGACGACTCCACTGCTCACCTCGTGGTCGTGTATCGCACCGACCCCGGCCCACAACAATATGTTTTCACCTCTCCATCTGTTTGTTTGTGTGCAGGATATCTCAAAAATTGTGGACGGAATGTCGAATGAAACTTGGTGGACAGGTTGGGTGTGTGACAAGGACGAATTGATTCGATTTTGGTGAAGATCTGGATCTGGATACGATAATTATTTAAATTTTAAAGTGATTCTTTACCATTGAGAGATAGGGCCAAAACGATATATCGCATGATATCTCAAAAATTTTATTGGGCCCGATATGTTCTCATGGATCAGGCATTATGTGGCGGAGTTATGCGCTCCACCAAGTGCTCTTCAAGTTAAATACTTGATTGCTGAAATTATTAAATTTAAATACCGAACAGGTTGAATGGGTTAAGCATTGGCTGGTGAGGTTGTGGGTTCGAATCCCATGATTTTATCCTTTATTGTCCCCCGTTGGACTTAGTCCGAAATGGGGGGCATAATATAGATTTGGTCTCGATTTTCGTGTGCATGCGTGCGTGCGTGCGTCCGCAACCATATATCGGACATGGAGCGATTTTATTCGTTCTTGGCACAAAGACAACACATGATGGTATACACATGCACATAATTTTGTTTCACGATGCAATCAAAGATGGCCGAATGGCGGCTATTTTAGTTGTAAAACAAAGACCTGGTGTCGAACACGTCCTCAACCATTTCTCGGACATGCATATACCAATGTTGTTTAAACTTGGCACCCGGACAATGAACGATGGCTTACGTGTGCACGTCATTTTTTTGCGAGAGAAGATTCAAGATGGCCGGCTGGTGGCCATTTTGTTACTAAATGTGTCCCCAACCATTTCTCAGACATGCATGGTCTGATTGTGTTCAAACTTGGCACAAACACAGTACATGTTGGCATATACGTGCCCCTCACTTTATTTTGCGATCTGATCAAAGATGGTCGACTGGTAGACAGGTGGCCATTTTTGTTGTACATAAGTATGGGCTAGCTCTTTAACTCCATTCAACAAAATTACTAGAACAACGGGGGCTATGACATTCTATGTCTTTTTTTGTTTTTTTTACTTGTTCAACGATGTTAATGGATTTGATTGTTTAAAATAATGATAAATTGTCATGAATGGCATTGGAGTTATTTAGTTGTTTAAAGATCGTAATTCTTCATTCGAAGGGCGTCCGTTCAGATCCCATGGCTGTTTCTTCGGTGGTGGGTGCTGGAGCTCTAACTTATTGTCTTAGTTCTTTAAGCTGCTCTTTAATTGAAGTGAGCGCCAAGAAGGTGGGGTGGGACATGCTCGTTCAAAATTCTGGAGTGGTTCGAACAGCTGATTCATTGGCTCAATAACAAGTCTTTAACCCATACGTTGATAAGTCACAGCAATGAGCAAAGTGTTGTTCAAACTCAGATGAATATGCATCCAACCTGGCTCAGCGACAAAGCTGTGCCCCCAGCAAATGCTGCATCCCACAGCCTCGTGCTGCTTCCGAAAGGAAGTATAAGAAGCCATGTTTTGACGTGGTGTGCCAGGGGAACAAAACTCTGGGACATGACGATGTTGAAGGTTAAGTGAAGGAGTCTTAACAACGCAAGTTTATGGGACCCGAGAATTCTGATAAGAATGTAATTTTGAAACAGGATGTTCCACATCCCATGCTCCCTTCCGTTCTACCCGACAAGTCACATTATCAACTGGCTTGAAAACATTTTTCACGATTCCTTTCAAGTGTGTGGTGAGAATCCATTATCCATCGACCTAATTTATCCCCCCCCCCTCCCCCCTTTCCTCTCTATCCCATGGTGATAAAGTTTGCTGCTGCAATTCCTATAAAGCCCTTGATATGAATTTTTTCCCGGTTTGTCATCCCATCGTCTTTCGGCGTTGATCCGAAAATCTTTTGGCAGGATTTTCACTCTCAGCATACTTTGAATGACTAGTGGTGCTTCTTTCCAAACTCGTGCACTCCTTGTGGGCAAAGCACTCCATCATTCCATTTTATTACTTATTTTCCAGGTGAAATATGGAATTTTTTTTCATCCATTGGCAATGCAATTCAAAAAGGGTGCATCACTCACATCCTTTTTGCATTGGCATTAAACATGTGGATTGAATTGGGTACAACAAATGATGGTCTAAAACCACAGCAGAAGGTAAGTGGGGTACAAAGGGAAATATTTGATTGATTAAAACTATAATTGCAGTGAAGTCACTGGCAAATCCCCACACCTCCCACCTAAAGCAAAGTTGAAAGATGGGAAAAAAAAGTTCCACCAGCAATGACCCAATATCAAATAGAGTTCAAATTTTTTTTCCCCCATTTTGACCCCTACGACACCACCCTCACCCCTTGGGCATGAACCGGAGATCAAATCCAAAACTCGTTACATATTTCATGCATTCCTAATGTTGATTGCATATACAGAACAAAATTTCATTACAAAAATGTTTTAAAATGTGCCTGTAATTGCATTTTTGGGGATTTTACCTTTTGAACCTGCCCCAGGACCCCAGGGGGCGGGGCCAAAGTGATGTCGCTCTTGCACCTTCTTGTCATGTGGTGATCGCAACGACCAGGTTTGGTGAATTTCTGCACCACCATTTAGGAGATGGCGTGATGGATGAATGAGACACGGACAGACAGACAGACAGACAGATGAAAACGATTACAACATCCCCCACCCATTTTTTTTAAATCATGGGGATAACAAGCATGAAGTGTGTGATGTGGATCTTCCATTATTTTGTGTAGCCTGGTGTTGGCTTAATTGTTAGGGTGGTGGGCTTGCGACCATAGGATCCTGAGTTCAAATCCCACTCGGCTGTTGAATTAATAACAGGTGGGGTTGACTCTGACTATCATCCTTCCGAGGTCAGCAAAATGATTGCCAGCATGCTGGTATCCTGTGTCAGAGTGGCGACCCATCCAGGATTGTGTCCAATAGCCAAGGCGACTGCTTGGGCAGCACCAACACTCTGTACAAAGTCTGGTCCCGATGGATGGATGGATTATTCTGTGACAATTCAACACAGCACGTTTCTCATACAAAATACCAATCAAGGGAAGGTTTGTCCTTATTACGCACTGAGCAGGCAGTCTTTCTGGGTCTTTACAATTCCTTAACATTCCCTTTTAATAAACAACCAGATGTACACAAATTGAAAACAAGAAGACTGAATCGAGGACAGGGAGAAAAGAACCAATAAGCTATTATTGACATGAAAATCTCTATTTCATTTAAAAGTACAATCTTTGGAATGCTTTACCGGCCAATGCTCGGGAATTCTTTATCCTTCTTAAACACTTAGGAATTCTTACTCCATTCCAAACACTTGGGAATTCTTCCTCCTTTCCAAACACTTGGAATTCTTACTCCGTTCTAAATGCTTGGGAATTCTTATCCTTTCCAAACACTTGGGAATTCTTACTCCATTCCAACTACTTGGGAATTCTTACTCCATTCCAAATGCTTTGGAATTTTACTCCATTCCAATGCTTGGAATTCTTACTCCATTCCAAATGCTTTGGAATTCTTACTCCATTCCAAATGCTTTGGGAATTCTTACTCCATTCCAAATGCTTTGGAATTCTTACTCCATTCCAAATGCTTTGGAATTCTTACTCCATTCCAAATGCTTTGGAATTCTTACTCATTCCAAATGCTTTGGAATTCTTACTCCATTCCAAATGCTTTGAATTCTTACTCCATTCAAATGCTTTGGAATTCTTACTCCATTCCAAATGCTTTGGAATTCTTACTCCATTCCAAATGCTTGGGAATTCTTACTCAATTCCAAACACTTGGGAATTCTTACTCCATTCCAAATGCTTGGAAATTCTTACTCAATTCCAAACGCTTGGGAATTCTTACTCAATTCCAAACGCTTGGGAATTCTTATCCATAAATGCTTTGGAATTCTTACTCCATTCCAAATGCTTTGGAATTCTTACTCCATTCCAAATGCTTGGGATTCTTACTCAATTCAAACACTTGGGAATCTTACATTCAATGCTGGAAATTCTTACTCATTCCAAACGCTGGGAATTCTTACTCAATTCCAAACGCTTGGGATTCTTACTCAATTCCAAACACTTGGGATTCTTATTCGCATTCAAATGCTTGGGAATTCTTACTCCATTCCAAATGCTAACAAATTCTTACTCCATTCCAAATTCTTTCGAATTCTAACTCTGAGATTGATTGGTTCATTGTTTGTCGGTTCGAGTTATACACTCTGAGCTTTCCACGTTTGGTGCCTCACCATGAAAGTGCCATTAATGACTGTTCATGTGAGGTCCAGTTTCAACAATTTTGAGACTTTCCTTTTCCAGCTTGCATGGAACTCCCCTATTTGGATACATCATATTGAGGTTTCACAGCAAGTTGGATAGCCGCGAGGAGACTGTTCATCACATCCTTAAGGAATAAATTACGAGATTGAGGGGGTGTTGTCTCGTTTTTGCTTCCTTGTTTTGAAGGTGGAGGGAGGGTTGGGAATGGTGTAGGGTACGAGTGAATGTATGGTTGAGGCAGAAGAGGAAGGAGCTTGATCAAATGATAAATGTTGTGATGGAAGGAATGGAAGAGGACAGAGTGTAGAACAAGAGTTATGGAAGTTTCGGGAACAAAAACGAGTTTAGTTGTTCAATCTAATACCTTCACCACCGAAGGTGAACGGAAGTTATGTTTTCATCCCTGTTTGTCTGTGTGTCTCTGTCTGTTTGTGTGTATGACATCTCAAAAAGCTATGGATGGATCTGGATGAAATGTGGTGAATGAGTTTGATAGGTGATAAGAACAAACCGATTAGATTTTGGTTCAGGTCCAAAGGCAGATCCGGCCTATCAGTACGATACAAAACAAACTGTTCAGTCTGGTGGAAGTATGCTCGCTACTGAGTGCTGTTACAGTACTTTTATTATTCCATCACCCCTGTCTTCTTGAATGAGAGTCCCCACGAGGAATGACAAGCACCTAGTGTGGCCATTGGTTGTGGCGGGAGTGTCCACTTGGATGTCATGATATTTGGGCCATCACTTCCGGCATTCGGCAAGTCCGCACTGCTTACGTAATACATCGTTGGCGAATAAATATTCCAAAGCATCATTGTACTTGGCACGTTTTTCTGAAATCGTCTTTGTAAGTTTAAAATAAAATTGATATCATTTGGGTCATGACGAAGGCCGCCGTCCACTGTGATCACCACTCTATCAACTGTGCATGAGGCCTTGCAAACGTTTCGATCGTATCTTGCAAATCGTGCAGAAGCAAATTATTTTGACATATACATTTCTCAACGTCAAAGGATGGAAGCCGATAAGGAACCGTTTTTATTTCTTAAAAGTTTTACATTGTGGCACATCATCGTGATCTCCGTGGAGGCCTGAGCCACGCACAACGTACATTTACAAATATCGGGGAACATCAACACAGATAAATGAGCTATATAACAACATTGTACAATGTATATTACATCACGTGCTCGACGATAGCGAACAAAGTAAAGCGCAAAAAAAAAAAAAAAAAACTCAACAAAACAAAACATAGTGTCGGGGGACATTGAAACTATAAATACAAGGGAAACAACAGAACGAGTGTGAGTATCGCTCGTTTAGTCCTTTTGGGGTTCATTCCCCCATTGGCGTCCTTCCTCCATCACCACCTTCACAGTCCAGTCGCCCATATTTGCATTCCTGGTCATGGAATCTCATTCTGCACATCAGCTATACCTTTACAGTCCTTGCTGTTTTCTCGCAGTAATTGCTTGAGAGATCTCTCCATGTCACCATCTGACATTCGTTCCTCCTCATTCGTACGTCGGCACCTTTAACAGTTGCTCGTTCTTGCGACATTGTAACTGTTGACGAGGAAAGAAAGAAAAGGATTTTTTTTTTTTA
>CM068967.1:10451559-10472915 GCA_035128595.1 Eptatretus atami | reverse complement strand
GTCTTTATTTGCAGAATGTGTGTATAAAATATGCTGGGAGACGGAAAATGGTGTGTATAAACTATCCAGGCATGGATGTACTGCACAAGCATATTATAAGAAAGTGCTGTTGCCATGATACGGTGAAAATACATGAACTCCGGATGATGTGCAGAGAATATCAACAAAGGGAGACAGTTCCAAGATAGAAGGGGAAGGAAATGGCAGGCTGTGCTGCTTGTTTACTTTGCAACTCTTTACGGATGTCAGGAGTTCCAAGTTAAGTTTATTTAGCGGAAATGTTCAATGATAAAGGGACTTCTCCATTATCCAGATGCAGAATTTATACCCAAAAGATTTGAAGTTGGAAGGGATTATGACTATCTTGGGTCATAAGTGCTTGTTGCTACAAAACCTAGGTAAGCCGAATCATGCTATTTTAGCTGAAATGCTGCTCTGCTTCACAACTAACTCTGTTTTATCTGAAAAGTGAGAGTCTTGTTTTCCACCATGTCCGACAATGACTACTTTGGACTGGCAGGATGGCGTAGACAACGTCCACTCGCCTCTGAGCTGTCTTGCCTCGGTTAGAATCCCAAATCCATGATAAATTCTGATGTTTCACGTGCAGAGCAATTCGTCAATGTGTGTGCCATTAATCGGATGGACGTTAAGCCGGGTGTCCCATCTGCCAGCATTAGTCTGTGGACCTCAAATATCTCACGGTATCCTTCATGAAGAATAGATGAGCAATCGCCAGCACCCTGAACAAATTACAAATTCCTGCTCAAACGTATAGGGGGCACTGTATCAGCAACACTGCTGATACTGTGATCAAGAACCAACGCTAATCCGAACCCGAACAGCTACATATGGACTATAATGACTTTCTGAGATTCTTGTAATCCACTGGGCCCCCACAATCCTGGATGAAATCGACGTGAGTAGGAAATGTCCATTTGACGGTTGAGAGGTCCATGTCTCCTGTCTTGGAGGACCTGTGTGGACTTAAAGGAGTAAACTAGCGTAGTCGCCAATACTCGCTCTCACGCTCACCAAAGGGCGCACGTGGATCTGGAATGGCGATTTGTTTTGCTCGAGATTTTGACCAATCTGAATTCAATGGTTGATCTGTCCATCATGCTCGTTGATATGCACTGCCTGTAAATCGCTTTTTTCCTTTCTTGGGCCTTTATACTTCGTACTTCTTTCTTACCTCGTGACAAGGACGAATCGATTTGATTTTGGTGAAGATCTGGATCCGGATACGATAATTTTTAAAAATTATTTTAATGATTCTTCACCATTGAGAGATAGGGCCAAAAACTATATATATATATATATATATTGCATGATATCTCAAAAAGTTGACGGATTCAGGCAAAACTTGGTGGATGACTTTGGTTGGTGACATCAACAATTTTCTGTTGAAGGTTTAAGGATTTTGATTTAATGTCTGGATGCAGATCTAGCCGATCAGTGGGATACAAATCATCAACTGTTCAGCCTGGTGGAGGTATGCACTCTTCCAAGTGCCCTTCTCGTGTTATTAGTCTAATGCCAGAGCGAGGTGTACAGTGGCGGGCTACTAGATTGATTCTAAGCTTAGCTAGACTAAGGTATGAGCAGCAGCTGAGGGAGACAGGACTCTATATATTAGAAAGGAGGTGATAACCAGGAGATCTGATCGAGATGTTTATGATAATGAAGGGTGTGGACAAGATAGACATCGTGAATTTTTTTCAGGAGAATGGACAGTGATAGGACCAGGGGTCAAGGCTTGAGAGTGAAAAAGAGGAGAGCTAGGACACTATTAAGGTAGGGGTCTTGAAGTCGGAGAGTAGTTAATGCATGGGAAGGTCTACCCCGAAAGGTAGTGGCAGGAGATGCGGGTAGGTAGGTTGATATTGGAATTACATCGGTATCTGGAAGCAGGAATATTGGCAGGAATGGGAGGTAGCTTGCATATGGATGAGTGATTGTGATGTCCATGAGGTGGTGTTGCCAAAAAGTGAATGTGTCATAACATACGAACTTTAGTTTTGGTTTATGTTGTTGTTGAATGTTTTGCAACACGTGCAGAGCATTTGGATCGAGCAGTACACCATTCGGATGATCACAACTGATACCAAGCTCCATACTGCCTTTGCACCCGATGAATAATTGTTGCTGTATTTGAACGGATTCACCTTTAATAGGTACCATGAATAAATGAATTTAATGCAAATATGAAACTTACCCCAGATAACAATGGAGATGCTCATGTTGACTCCTTTTTCGGTCACTTCGTTCCACACCTCGCATGTGTAAGGTCCTGAGTCAGCCTTCCGTGGCTGCTTCACCTCAATTTGTCTCGTTTTCACTTTCCCATCTGGAACCTTCCATTTATGGTCTTTGTGTGGCTTGGAGTCGAATGTGCAGTTTAGTGTGAATGAAGTGGAGGAAAGGATCGGCACCAGTTTTGAAGGCTTGTTCGATGTGGAGCAATGTTCTTCCCCGGTGCTGATGTGAATGCAGACGGTCACATCCAGTGGACCATCTAAGACAGACAAATAAATAGACATTCTTCAGGTGGTACATCGTTGGGGATATACAAGTATCAGATGGGCTCAGGGTACAATTTTCATGGAACAAACTATTCGAGATGCAAATGATCTCTTGCGACAGATACCTTGGCATGATTAACCTCGACATGATTATATATTGTTTATAGAGCCCCTTGCTGGCGATATGCTAGAGGATTGAACTTTTAATAGGATCAAACAATGCTAAGCTACCTTCTGCAAAAAGTTTAAGTGATTTTAAAACATCAGTCTTTTGAATTGCTTTGTAAGTAAAGTCATAAATTGTAAGGATTCAGACATTTTTGGGAAATCATGGATTTGAGAAATGTTCTTTTTGGTTTAAGGCGATATAGGATGCAGAGTGCCGCTCTTTGCATCATGATACCCCCTGAGCCGAGTCGGCCTGCATTCGATTACTGACAATCTCATGTCAGATGAAAACTGCTGTTCTTTTATGCAGTTCTAGGAGGAGGCACTGTATTATGGAGCATATTGGCCTTTATAAATCACGGTGTGTGATCTGCAAACCACACTGACGAAGATCCCACGGTATCGTTGACAAGACATTACCTTAAGCATTAGTACTGTTACCGCAATATCCTCATGAACAGCACTGTATATATATTCTCATTGGACGTTCTCTACTAATGCGTCATCACCTCCCAATGATCGAGGTGGGAGGGGCCTGTTCAGTGTTCAGCTGTCCAATTGGAGGTTGCAGAGTCTGAGGCGGAGCCACTAAGGCTGTTGTAGTGTTAATCAGAAGTGTTCAGAAGTGTTAATCATTTCCCAAGTTGTGAACAGGGTGATCCATTGTCTGGTCTGGCATTCGTTAACATTCCGAGAGACAAAATGTAGGCTTGCGACTCGACTGCATTCCGCTTCTTTGCCTATTGCCCACGTGACTGGGTTCCGCTTCTCGGCCCACTGCCCGCGTGCCCCCCCTTGGTGCTTTCCAAATCCCCCTTGGCCTTACAACGTTTGAATCCCTCTTCATTGTTGTTGTTCATTAAACCACTTCACCCAGTGTCTGCACATTTGTCAAAAGCAACTAGAGAGTTCATAGAACACCTTACCCCACGCAGTGTTGAGAAGAAGAAAGAATAATAATAATAATAATAAGCAGAAGAAAAATAGGACATGTGCAGGCTCTGCGAGCAGCAAATTTGATGCCGTATTATGTCCAAGTATGACTAAACGAAAGGGTTTTGAAAATGGTAAAAATGCGATTTGTGTTCTACCGTGTTCAAGTATATAATTCAAATGAAATAAAGTAAAGATTAGAAAAGGTTGTAGAAAATTTATGTTTACCGTCGTTTTCACCATCTTATTTAACATGTTGCTTTAGTTCTTCATCTCTGTTGTTTGTGTCCATTATGATGTTGCTAAAAAGAGCTCGGTTTCGTGTTTGGAATGATTTTTACCCTCACCGAAGGAGAGGTCCCTGCATTTGGGTCCATTTATCTGTTTGTCTGTTTGTCCGCACAGAACTTTCGTGTTTTTCTCCGCAACCGCTTGTCGGATTGAGATGAAGTTTTCACCATCGGAGCGACTACTCATGTGGAATGTTTTATTGCTAATTATGATGTCATGGGTCACGTGGTGTAGCAGCCATGTTGGAAAAACAGAAAAATCTGGACCTCTGTATCTCTGAAAGCGTGCCAAGGAAAAAAATTGTAACTTGGCACGTGGCAAGTACTCCTCACGGGGAATAAGTGTGATTTTTAAAAAATGATGTCATAGGTGCCTTCGTTATGATGTCATAATTGCATATGTAGAATGCTACATCTGATCAATATGAAAAAGTTTTGAGGGTCATCTTGGGATAAAATGGTCCACATCAAAAAATTGTTGACATCATCGGTCATGTGATTTGGCAGCCATATCGTTTTGTTTTTTTAACCTTCAAAAATCTTCTCTAAAGTGGCTGAACAGATCGAGGCGAAACTACACGTATGACCATCTATCCATGAGGAACAAGAGGGTCACACATATGATGTCGTAGGTCACATGGTTTGGCAGCCATATCGGATTTACCCAAAAACGAATAAAAATCTTCTTCTCCAGAACGGCTGGACAGGGCGAGTGGAAACTTCACAAAAAATATTCCCTAAGCCATGGGGATACCAGGGTATTCACGAATAATTGATGTCACATGGTCTGACAGCCATAGTGGATTGAGCGAAAATCTTTAAAAAAATTATTTCTCTCGAATTGGTTATTCAACCGAAGTGAAACTTTACAATTATGATCAAGCAGTGATGGGGAATAAAAGTTTAAAATTTCAACCTGATCCGACGCATGGTCTGGTAGCCAGAATTATTTAATTTTTTGATCTGGTTTCTTTTTGATTTGATTTTTTTTGTATATTTTTTTTATTTATATTTTTGAATAAGGTTCACTTGGCTGTGCTTGGATGAGTTTGAGAGGAGAGGAGTAGCATCTGAAATGTAAATCCTATCCAGGTTCCTCCTGATGACTTCGTCTTTGCTTTTTTTTCTTGTTCGGGTTCCTTCTGATGACTCCAATGCAGGACTGTACCTATCTGGTCTTCCATTTGATTTGAATTGAATTTATTTTAATCCCATTCGAAATTAAATTGAATAATAATGAAAAACGTCATGAGTCAGGGTCAGGTGTCCAATCAAAGCGGGACGTCTTGGTACCCGGTCGTCACTGCCAGCAGTTATACAGTGGCAGTTCTAGTTATGTCTCATAAATTACATAACGCACCAAACTACACAAACACAAGTCCTGGCGAGGGTCTGCAATCTCTGATTGCTCTTTTTCTTGTTTATTTTGTTTGACTGCCAGACAGGCAGAGAGACTAAAAAAAAAATTCTCACTCCTCTCTTCGCATGTACGATTGGGACAAAATCAGAGCCGAAGTATTGTTAAACTTCAGCTTCGTTTTTCAGTTAGTGTTGAAAATATAACAATCCATTTAAATTGTAAATTAAGTTATTCCTCCATCATAAACTGACGTTTTTGGACAGACAGACAGAGACACACACACACACACACACAAAATGAAACAATTGCTTAACCACGCTTTTCGCTTTGCGCATGTGGGGTAATAATGATGTGGATTAATCCATTATGCCCTGACTGCATGTTACATGACCATGTAAACAGGTGTGGAGGGTTACATACTCACAGGCAGTGTCCACAGATAAGTCATCACTATAGGAAGACCCATAAGGAGTCTTCACCATGCAGTTGTAAATTCCGTTGTCGCCGTGAGATAGGTTGTCGAATATGAGAGTGTGTCCATCGTCGGATAGTCGAAAGCCAGTGATGTCTGAGTTTGAGCGACTGAGATTTGAAAATGAGGTTGAATTGTTCGCTACGATGTGTCCATCTCTCTTCCATGCCACTCTTGCACTTTTGGGAGAAACATTTCTGCATTCGAGGGAGAGGTTGGACCCCATCTGCATTCCATATGTGCTGGGTTTTATGAACGGCTTGGATGCTGCGGGAAGGCATGAGGTCAAAGGACAATGACAGAAACATAGAAAGGTAGACAAAGTCAGAATTAGAAGGTAAGTTCATCTTGTATTTCAATCTCTGCAGTAATTTGAAACATTTTGGAAAGAACTTGTTTGCTAAATATCTTCTTGCGTACATTTCAGAAAAAAACATTTTCACAATCTACCTGTACGTGGACTCGGGTCATTCTGTGTCAACTCCTGTTATAGTTTACTCATCGTCGTTGTCCCACTGACTAGTTATCTTGGTTCATTTCAATAGCATATGTGTACCTGGATGTTGGTGAAAGTGTGTATGAAACAAGAAAGGTAAAATATCTCACGGAAAAGTTCCAAGAAAACTGGTTCACTCTGGTCTCCGTCTACTTCACAGGTGTAGCTTCCTTTGTCCTCTCGAGAAAAGGGAGAGATTTCCAGCCTGTCCGAAGACATCTTGTAGCGTGCGTTTTCATCGAACAGTCCATCGTCCTTTTTCCATTCCACATGTGAAGATGTGGGGATGTTGTCACAAATGAGAGTGACCGACGGTGGAGCGTCTTTTTCAATCCGGACCTTCGGAGCGGCTAGGGAGAGAAAGTGATGGAATGTGATACATCCCAAGGAACCTTGAGCAGGAAGCAATTATACACTTTATAATGATCATGCAAACGAGCAACACGTCACAACTTACACTGCATCACTTTTATCACCTGAATCATTTGAACCAAAGTCCTGGCGACTCTTTTCCCCTTTCTTTCTCTTCCCGAATCTTAACGATATCGATGTTGACATTCCATCTCTTGTTTCGAAGCTTCATTCATTACGTCTGCCACATTAGGTGGATGGAAGTTGTTTTCACTATATCTGTTTGTTTGTCTGTTTGTCTGTGAGCAGGATGGCTCAAAAAGTTGTGGACGGATTTGAACGAAACTTGGTGAATGACTTGGGTAGGTGACAAAAACAAGCCAATTCGATTTTGGTTAAGGTCTGGAATCAGATCTCACCTATCAATGGGATACTGTTCAGCTTGGTAGAGGTATGCACTCTACCGAGTGCTGTTCTCGTTTGATATGCAGCCTATGGCTGCTGGTTGCATCATTGCTGGGAGCGCGGCCGTGCCGCTGATGCAGTGCCCACTGTGGGTTGGACCAGGAATTTAATTTGTTCATGGTGCCGGAGATGGCTCGTCTACCCTTCACAAAGGACACCATGAGATCTTTAACTTCAACCCATTCATTCCGGCAGACGGGACACCCAGTTTTAACATCCATGGGAAGTCACACACATTGATGAATCACCTTGCCTGCGAAACACTGGGATAGCAGTTTTATAGCTGGATCAGGATTCAAACTAGTGGTGGATTATCATTTCGGTAATTTAGGCTGAAGCTTCAGACCCCATACTTGATGGGCACCCAATCAGCTCAGAAAACAAAATCTTCCTCGTCACTCTTCAGCACCGAATAAGGAGCCCCACAAAAGGTATATACTAGCAGGGGTCCCTCCTCCCATCCGTTACCCTCCCACTCTTTCACATCTCTCCCTCTGCCTCCTCCCACCCTACCCCCTCCATCTGGACTCCTACCCTACCGCTTCCCCTCCCTCCGGACTCAACCCCCTCCCCGACTCAACCCCCCCTCCCCCTTCCCCGCCTCCCCTGGTTAGTGGAGGTTGGCTTTGGGGCGTCCCACTTTGGACACATGTACAGTGCAAAACTGCAAGTTATCTCCACAGCTCACTTGTAATACCCTCCGCTATCACCACCAGGTGGCACTACACGATACACATTTACCTCGAGAAATTTTGTCGACCTTCCCTCCCGAACCCCCATGAATAGAGACAGATGAAACCAAGTAGTCCATGTTCACCACCAGGTCGAACTTGGTCCACGCGCCAAATTTAGTGGCAATTGACCCATTTAGTGGCAATTGACCCATTTAGTGGCAATTGACCCATTTAGTGGCAATTGACCCAAAATAGAATTACCCTCAGGCCCAAAGTACAGTTAATGCCCCCCTGATTCGAACCCAGGCAACACTGCCCATACAGGTGAGTACGTGTACCTCGAGGAGTCTCGGCCATCCTGGCAGCCCCAGCTGTTTATATAAGGTACTGTACACGATATAGGCCATCTACAGCCATTCCCACGGACGTACCTGTTCCTACCTGTACACGCAAAACCCGTCCATGATTACTCAACAACGTACATACAAAATCCCAGTTAAACGTAACTGTACAGGTGCAAGGTCACCGGGAGAAGAGAAAGACGTTTCGTTTACCTTCTGATTGATGGATCGCAGTTCCCAGCACAAGGAAGAGGACAATCGATAACGTTGAGACCATTGTCCTGGATGAGTCTTTCTTCATGTCTCTGTCTGTCTGTCTGTCTGTCTGTCTGTCTCTCTCTCTCTATACCTGTTAAAATGTACACCTCCGTGCTCTCTCGCCCTACTCTCACAAACATGAATGAACAAGACGAACCACGCTTCGCTTGCTCCTTAAATCCACGAGTTTGCCTTGGAGTGGGTTGGGCGCGAGGCGGGAATTTCCGAAAGGAAATACCCTAAATACACACACACACACACACACACACACACACATCACGTGACCCTTGTTTAACCTCTCCATGACACACTGATTACTTTTTTGGTTTCATCCAGCGAAGTCTTTTAATAGTATACTCAAGCTTGTTGTGCAATGATGTCAGACTCGTGGTGTCATCAGACGAACGGCTTGTCGTACTCCGTGTATCACGTGAGGACATTGGGACGCATCGTTGTACTTCTCCATCAACTAGTTTAAGGACGTCATAGTAAGTAGCTGCTTTGGTTTGCGACGTACCAGTCACGTGTGAACACAGGTACGCCACTGCAGGTGTATTTGATGTAGGAAGTAGTTTGTTTTTGTCTTTCGAATGAAGTTACACCATGAACTGGAGGTGGTTGGGCTTCGTCCGTCCGATGGCAGGTGTGGTTCATCAATACAAGGTGGGAGCTCGTCATCTCACCTCACCCACCCTAAGTGGAGCAAGCTGTCCATCCGGGCTGGTGCAGTTTTAAAGAGGACATTCGGCGAAGAGGGAGGGGTTTCGTAATGAACATGTGACGTAGCACGGTCACGTGTTAGCAGAGCTCGAAATAAAACAAAACTAGAAATAGCAATCAGAGCTTACAGACCCTCACCGGGACTTGTTAATTGGTGCGGTGTGATGTTTGTGTAGTGTTGGTATGTGCTGGTGTGTTTGTGTAGTGTTGGTAGGTGTGTCGTGCTGGTGTGTTTTTACTATTTGAAGTTGATGACAATTCTTTAATTTATGAATGAATAAACATTTTCTATTCCTCGTTATGAAAGGTGTGTGTGTGTGTGTGTTTGTTTGTTTGTGTGTCCTCCATAACTCCAAAACTATAAAAACCTAGCAGCCTGAAATGTTACATGCAAACTAAGAAAACGCCAAGGAAGTGCAAGAGTGAAAATTGGGTGTTTGGGTTCATTAAAACACTCCTTTTTGAAGATAATTAACGGCCTTATTTAATTATATCCTTCATCGGGCGCATCTTCAGACACCATGCATCCTCGGTCACCTCGCGAGCCCTCGTTGGGGGGGTCTTGATTCGCCAATTTGTTCGGCCTGTTCAACAATGCCTCGAGTTGGAACAGGCTGCAACAGTTTATTAACGATAAAGCGCTCAAAATGTTTTTTGTCACTTTCTTCACTCAAATCGTCGAAAGCCTCATCCACATACATACGAATCGCTGTGTACATCACTTTTGTAAGTGCTGTAATTTTCAAATTCGGAGCTTGGAGCGATTTCATTCATTATATGATGCCATTTTCCTCGATCTACTCTCACGGAGTTTGGAGGATCGGATCACGTGGACTAAATAACTCAGTCTGGAGTGAAATCTGAAAATGTTAAGAAATCGGCGACGTTTAGTTGTTTTTGCGAGTATGTGCCATAACCAATCAGCTTGCTATCGCTTGCCACACCAATCATTCCTAATCAACCATTTAATTGGCCACTTGTCAAGCGCGCTACATTAATATAGTCGATAGCGGTACAGTTTGTGTCCCGATGGGGACGTACAGTCGGCAGCTGCTACAAGGATAGGTACGCAGACAGCACACACGGACGTGGTACATATGGGTAGATTTAGATCTGTAAAGGGACTCTCCGTGGGACGTGTATGCATACCACGCCTGTTATGGGGACAAAGTTTCATCCCGTATCTCATGATAATGATGATGGGTGGTGGAGATTTTAGCTTTTAACCTCAGCACTCAGCAGCGTACTCGTGATCACACTTTCCTCTGTCCTCGTGACTGTTTTTAAAGCAATTGGTTATTTTATAATTTATATGAACCGGGTGTGCTTTACAAAGGTTATATGTTTGTCTTCGAGAGTTTCAAAGCAAAATACATTTGATAAACACCCGATTTCCGAGCCCTTTGTCATATTTAATAATGTGTTTTCTAAATTACAGAGCCAACTTTTTTTTTCCAACCGTCACACTGTGTGTGTGTGTGTGTGTGTGTGTGTGTGTGTGTGTGTGTGTGTGTGCGTGCGTGCGTGCGTGCGTGCGTGCGTGTGTGTGTGCGTGCGTGCGTGCGTGCGTGCGTGCGTGCGTGCGCTGTTCATAAAGCATAACATATTCTTTCTTTGTCCCATCCTCGCTTCACCCCCTCCAAATACAGTGCAGCACCCTCCTCCCACATATCTATCTCTATCTCTATCTCTCCGCTTTTTCTTTCCTCTCTTAGTATTCCCGTCAGCAAAGCAATGGGTGGTATTTGCTAGTTCAATATATTTTAACTTATTCGTGGGGTCATGGTTAGTGTTCATACGGTTAGTTCAATCTTGCAGCCCACTGAGATGAAGGAGGTCCAGCCATGTGGCCCACTTACTAGTCATGAGGTTGCTCATGACCTCTTTTGATTCATTTCATAGACGTACTCACGTTCCAGTCGTACATACTTAAAATTCTAGACATATGCACGTTCTAATCATAAGTACTTTATACGTACACGCACGTTCTTAATACACGTACTGAATAGAAATACTGTACTCACATTCTTAATCGTACATCCATTTATAGACGCACTCACATTCTAATAGGACATCCATTTATAAACGTACTTTACACAGTTGCTCGTGTTGTACTAGTACCGGCTTTATAGATGTACTCACTTTCTAATAGTACATACTTTTAGTGACCTATTTGGTTGAAAAAGGATAACATCTAATACTGGCTACTACCAGGTTGTGTTTGTGGCCTACGTTAGTGCATTGTCTGTGGACGGACGGATGGACAGAGACAGACAGACAGACAGACGGATCCAAATGCAATACCGTCTGGCCACCGAGGGGAACAAATTCCATGATACCATGGTCTTCCTGACGATGTTTAGGCGTTACATGTTGTCAATCAGTCATTTTAAATTCCATTTTGTCCTTCATTCACCTGAATTCACACCACTATGGCCTGACCGTCAAACCAAAACATGTCATTCCTTTTCAAATAGAAACAACTTTCATGCCGAGTAGCTGTCATTTCGTGTCGAGCACGTGAATGCTCGTTTGCGTCATTGCTGGGAGTGCTGCAGGGCTGCTGATGCGATGCCCCTTACAGATTAAATCAGGCATTTGTAATTTCTTCAGGATGCCGGCCTACTCTAGATCCTCTGCCTTGATGTCCTTCCAAGAGACGTTACACATATGGATTCCTCACCCCACCTGCGAAACACCATGCTCCAAGTATATAGTGGGGGTTGGATTCCAACCTAGGCTACATAGCTCAGGGGTGAGTGCGCATACCTCCAGGCTATCCCACCAGCCCAATCATATGATGGCCCAACCGAAATGACCGTGTGTCACGGTCTAAGTCATGTCTTCTCAAAAGAGATCAGTTTCTTGCCTTTTTACACGATCTGCTCCAGTGGCTCTCATTCATCATGGTTCCTCACAGTGAGCAGGACTTCCTGTGTCCTCTCTGCCAATTGACTTGCCCAAAACGGTCAACAAAGATCCCTTATCAGAGAATTGCAGACATGGGATATGGTTTTTGACTTTCAACTCAAGGAGGAACCCATCAATGTAGTCTGAACACTCCTAATCTATCTATATTATAAAAACTAAGCACAACAAGCTTCTCCCCAGCGTTTGTAAGTACAGTATGCTGAAGCAGAATTTATCATTCATTCATATATCTCTGTCTCTCTCTCTCTCTCTCTCTCTCTCTCTCTCTCTCTTCCCTCCCTCTCTCTCTCTCTCTCTCTCTCTCTCTCTCTCTCTCTCTCTCTCTCTCTCTCTCTCTCTCTCTATCAGTTTCTGTGATCCTGACAACCGAACTATCATCTTGTAGTTGTAGGTCTACATTTTAACTCTCTCGGAGCAAATTTTAGATATTATCACAGAAAATATCATGCAGAAGGTCCCATAGAATGGCTACCATATCACTGCTCATCATATTGATCAATTCAGGATCATGAAGAACCAACTCGGGATCAGGCGGACCCTAACATGATGACATCAATATCTGACAGCAACCCCCCCCCCCACATGACCCCTCCTCCGCTCCTTTCCTGCTTATTGGAATAAAACAATTTTACATGAGGGCAAGTCGATCAAACACCTTGTAATGTTCACTGTGGGTTCAGCTTTTGAAGTTCTGAAAACTGAGGGTGCAGACACTCAACCGGAATGCAAGTGAGTGCTGAGTGTGTCATGAATTCGAGTGCAGGACTGAATGATGACCGGGTACCAAGACGTCCCGCTTTGATCGGACACCTGACCCTGACCCATGACGTTTTCTTTTTATTATTATTCATTATTCATTTGAATTTAGAATGGAATTACAATAAATTCAATTCAAATCAAATGGAAGACCAAATAGGTACGAGTCCTGCATTGGAGCAATCAGAAGGAACCCGAACAAGCAAAAAGCAAAGATGAAGTCATCAGGAGGAACCTGGATAGGATTCACATTTCAGCTGATACTCCTCTACGATCAAACCCATCCAGGCATAGCCAAGTGAGCCTCATTCGAAAAAAAAAAAGAAAAAAAGAACCCTTATCAAAAAATTAAATAATTCTGGCTGCCAAGCCATGTGTCTGATCAAGTTGAAATTTAAAACATGTATTCCGCATCACCACTAAATCATAAATGTGAAGTTTTACGTTCATTGATTAAGCGGTTCCAAAGAAAACATTATTTAATATTCTTCTTCAATCCAATATAGTGTTACGGCTGTGGAAATTCGCAATACACCATAAAGGGTCCTTAGATCAGTTATGACGATAAGTATATTGTGTAGTTAGATTTCCCCACCGTTGTTTAGAGGGAATTTCCGTGTTCACAGGGCTGCGATCCTTTGAGATAGCCGTTTTTCTTTTCTCTATCATTATTTTGGACCAATCATCCCCCAACAACCAATCGCCACCACCAACATCATTCCCAAACAACTACAACCAAACACCACCAGCTTCGCCTCTTTACCTCCACAACTCCACCCCGCAAACATCGCTTCACCGCCATTCTCAAACGACGCCCGCCAGCAACCAAATCGCCACCACCAACACCCTTCCCAAACCACCGCAGCAAACTCCCACCACCTTCGCCTCTTTACCTCCACAACTCCACCCCGCAAACATCGCTTCACCGCCATTCTGAAACGACGCCCGCCAGCAACCAAATCGCCACCACCAACACCCTCCCCAAACCACCGCAGCAAACTCCCACCACCTTCGCCTTTCTACCAAACGTCGTGCCATGGGTGTTGAATGGGATCCTTTCGAAGGAGAAATCGGATCAAGAATGATTCACGCCCACTTTTCTTCCATCCAATGGCTGAGCATCAGGTGGTGTAGCCCCTCCTCCGAACCCGCTGTGATCCACAAATTTGCATATCCACTCCTCCCCCGGCCTATATAAGCGCGAGCACAACGCAGCTCGCGGCAGAGTGTGGCAGTAGCAGTGTGTGTCGGCTGAGCAGAGCGGCAGTCAAGTGGGTCTGGAGAGCGGCAGTCAAGTCGGGTCTGGAGAGTGGCAGTCTGGAGTCGGTGGAGTGGTAGTCGGTGGGGCAGAGTTGAGAACCGGACGGAGCTCGAAGAGGCAGACGGCGGCAGAGTCGGGAGACGGAGCTCGAAGCAGACAGGAAAGGCAGACGGGGGCCGATCGACGGAGAGAGCTCCCGACCACGCCAGGGGCACGAAGCCAGGCGCAGCTACGCTGACATCGCGGCTTGCCGCCATCGCGCCACGAGGGCGCGGGTAAGACCCTTCGGTCTCGTGGACCTGGCCGCTCATCCAGTTCCACGCACATTTGGTCCATGAACCTGTCTGCCACCCTTGCCTTTGAGGGTGGCTTTTTTCCTTTGCTTTGTAAATGCATTGGTGGCGGCGTCTTATAAGTAGAATTGTCTAAGTGTGCGTGTGGAATAAAGACTTTATTCGCGTTGTTAACTCTGCCTTTGCTTGCTTTCACTGTGTACGTGCATGATTTACTGTATGGCTGTAAATACGTGCCTTGTCTGTGTGTGAAATAAATGTACTTGTCGAACTGTTACCCGTTTCGTTGCGTCCTTTCCTTTGTTTGAAAGTTCCATCTTGCATCACGGAAGGAATTGGTAGAAGGGTGTAAGCACCCGATAAATAGAATCACATCCGTCGGGGTCGGCGATAACACCGCTCGGTTATCACTGAAGCACGGAACGGACCTCTTAAGCGGTTCGTGTCCTAGGCCGGCCAGCGGCGAGGTACGATCGCCCGGTTAACTACTCGCACTAGTAGGTCTAGTTTGGCGAACAACCCTATCCTGCGCGGGTGGCCGATTGGCACGATTGTGGTGTGGTCGAAAGACCCACCCGTGACTAGCTCCTGGCGGTAGTTCCAAGGAGGGTCACGACTGAATTGTCCGTTCCGCGTGGGCGACGCGGTCGCGATTCGAGTTACGTGGCCGATCGCACGCCGGGCGGACTGAAATTCGTAACAATAGCTACCAAACCATGTGACCTATCAAGTATTCCTTAACAAACTTGTACACCCACGGCTTGGGGAACATTTGGGTGAAGTTTCCCCTCGATGTGTCCAGCCATTCTGGAGAAGATTTTTTTATAGGTTTTATGGTAAATCTGATATTGCTGCCAAACCATGTGACCTATGACATCACATGTGTGAACCTTTTGTTCCTCGTGGATAGGCGGTCATACGTGTAAAGTTTCGCCTCGATCTGGTCAGCCACTTCAGAGATTTTTGAAGTTTTATTTATTTATTTATATAATATGGCTGTTGAAGTATGTGACCAATGACGTCATCATTTATTTATTTATTTATTTTCTGTGGACCACTTTATGCCGAGATGACCCTCAAAAAATTTTCATACTGATCAGATGTAGCGTTCTACATATGCAATTATGACGTCATAACGAAGGCACCTATGACATCTTCAAAGAAAAAATCGAACTTATTCCCCATGAGGAGTACTTTCTATGTGCCAAGTTTCAATTTTTGTCCTTGGTGCAGTTTCAGAATACAGAGGTCCAAAGTTTTTAGTATTTCCAACTTGGCTGCTACATCACGTGACCTATGACGTCATAATCATCATTAAAACATTATACACGAGTAGTCGCAACAATGGCTAAAAATTCGTCTCAATCCGACAAGCAGTTGCGGAGAAAAACACAAAAGTTCTGTGTGAACAAACAAACAAACGCAACGCCATCTCCTTCGGTGAGGGTAAATATCATGTGATGTTCGATGACAAATCGGCTGAAGGTCAAAAATCGACAAAACTTTAACTTTCAAAACCTCAGCTTCTCGTTTCTCTTGTTTCACTTCTCCTCGAACTCCTCCCGTGACTCAAACCCCCCTTGATCTACTTATCGTTCGTTAAAATTTCCTCGAGGAAAGGAAAAAACAATCCCCTCGGACTTGACGAAGAGCTCGTGACCACGTTTCGACACGACGTCACCACGTTACGAGATTACGTCACCACGTTATGAACCCCACTTTTTTCAACTGCCCTGCAGGGACGACTTGTTTAACGGCCTCCATTGTCCCACGTTGTTGGAGGCAGGCGATGCTTGGCCCAGGTCTTCACGAACCGGAGGAACAGGCCTGACGTTTGACTAGTTATTCCTGAGAGGAATTTTGAACTTTGCCGTGGTGCCGGCTCGCCCACCTCTTCGCGAAGCACTCCGTGGGAGTCCAGGGCCGGATTAAGCTGGTGGGCGGCCGTGTTCGGGCTGCTGGTGGGCGGCCCCTTCTAGTAGTAGTAGTTTTTATCAAACTAAATTTGCAGTGTATTTTTTTATTCACCATAAAAGAAAGGAACTTAAACGTAGATCTCACATAAACATGTGGATAAACACCTTAAACATGTATAAACACTTTTCGAGCCTTACGACTAGCGAAATCGCGAATGAGTGCAGAAAAATCCATTCCACGAAGAATGCTCTCACAAGACATAAGAACAAGGTTGGTCATGCGATGCTGCTTCATGGATTGACGCAGACGGTTGTACAATATATTCAGTTTCGAGAAAGATCTTTCACCCGTGCAATTAGCGACCATGAGGACGAGATAAATTTGCAAAAATGTCATCACATTTGGAAAAGTTTATTCAACGTCTTGCTAAGGATCAGGATGTACCAGTTATTCTCCAAACTTAAAGCTGAATTTCAGGAGGAGGAAAAGCTTTGGCGAACTCAGCAAACTGCAAAAGCTCAGGATAAAGCTCGTTTGAAAGATCACCGCTATGTATTTAATAATTCAGTGCATTCCAAGGACCACAGCTAAGCATGCATAGACCTACGGAAACAAAGTTCTGTTATATCCATGTTTAATATTTTGTTAGTATAGGTATTTATATTTTTTACATCGGAGGAAAACCTTTCTGCAAAATCCAATTTTCTCTGGGAGCTTGTGGTGGCGGCCCCTTTGGTGGGCGACCCTGTTCAGCCGAACACTCTGAACATGCCTTAATACGGGCCTGCGTGGGACGTTTAACGTTCACCGACGAATGACGGCACACGGGACGTTTCACGTCCATCCGAGCGACGGAACATACATTGATAAACGGCCCTGCCTGTCAAACACCAGGATGGTAGTTTATAGCCGGTTCGGGATTCGAACCCTGGTTAAACAGCTTGGAAGCGAGTGTGTGTGTGCGCGCGAGTGTGTGTGTGTGTGTGTGTGTGTGTGGTGTGTGTGCGTGGTGTGTGTGTGATGTGTGTGTGTGTGTGTGGTGTGTGTGTGTGTGTGTGTGGATGTGTGTGTGTGGCGCGAGTGTGTGTGTGTGTGTGTGTGTGCGGCGCGAGTGTGTGTGTGGCGCGAGGTGTGTGTGTGTGTGTGTGCGAGCGAGTGTGTGTGTTGTGTGCGCGAGTGTGTGTGTGTGTGCGTGTGTGTGTGTGTGTGCAGCGAGTGTGTGTGTGTGTGTGTGTGTGGGGTGTGTGTGTGTGCGCGAGTGTGTGTGTGTGTGTGTGTGCGCAGTGTGTGTGTGTGTGTGTGCGCGCGAGTGTGTGGTGTGTGCTGTGTGTGTGTGTGTGGTGTGTGTGCGAGCGAGTGTGGGTGTGTGTGTGTGGTGTGGTGTGTGTGCGATTGCGAGTGTGTGTTGCGATGTGGCGAGTGCGTGTGCGAGCGAGTGTGTGTGCGAGCGAGTGTGTGTGTGTGCGAGTGGTGTGTGCAGCGAGTGTGGTGTGTGTGTGTGTGTGCGAGCGAGTGTGTGTGTGTGTGTTGCGAGCGAGTGTGCGAGCGGTGTGTGCGAGCGAGTGTGTGTGTGCGTGGTTGCGTGCGAGCGAGTGTGGCTGTGCGCGAGCGAGTGTTGTGGCGAGTGGTGTGTGTGTGTGTGTGTGCGTGCGAGCGAGTGTTGTGGTGTGTGTGCGTGTTGTGTGTGTGTGTGTGTGTGTGGTGTGTGCGCGCGATGTGTGTGTGTGTGTGGGTGTGTGCGCTGTGTGTGCGTGTGTGTGTGTGTGTGTGGTGTGTGGTGTGGTGTGTGTGTTGTGTGTGTGCGGAGTGTGTGTGTGCGCGAGGTGTGTGTGTGTGTGTGTGTGCGCCGAGTGTTACTGTGTGTGCGGCGAGTGTGTGTGTGTGTGTGTGTGCGAGCGAGAGTGTGTGTGTGTGCGCGAGATGGTGGTGGTGTGTGTGTGTCGCGAGTGTGTGTGTGTGTGTGTGTGTGTGCGAGCGAGTGTGTGCTGTGTGTTGCGCGAGTGTGTGTGTGTGTGTGTCGCGAGTGTGTGTGTGGTGTGGCGATGCGAGTGTGTGTGTGTGTGTGTGTGTGGTGTGCTGTGTGTGCGAGCGAGTGTGTGTGGCGGTGTGTGTGTCGTGTGTGTGTGCGGCGCAGTGTGTGTGTGCGATGTGCGGCGAGTGCGTGTTGCGAGCGAGTGTGTGTGCGCCGAGTGTGTGTGTGCGAGTGTGTTGTGCGACGCGAGTGCGTGCTGTGGTGTGTGTGCGAGCGAGTGTTGTGTGTGTGTGTGCGATCGCAGTTGTGTGCGAGCGTAGTGTGTCCGTCGTCCGTGTCGATGTGGTTGCGGGATCGGTGTGGGCGTGTGCGGGTGTGTGTACGGGCGGGGTGTGTCTGCGGTGGTGTCGTGAGTCGGCGGTGGGGGGGGTGTCGGGGGGCGACGCGTTCCGGGACGGGGTGGGTTCGCAGAGTGGGTGTGCGGGGGCGCGTGAGGTGGTGTGTGGGGTGCGGCAGCGAGTGTGTGTGTGCGCGATGTGCGTGTGCGGCGAGTGTGCGCTGCGCGAGCGAGTTGGTGCGAGGCTGTGGGTGTGTGTGTGCCGAGTGCGTGCGAGCGAGTGTGCGCGTGCGCGAAGTGTGTGTGGGCGCGAGTGTGTGTGTCGCGAGTGTGCGTGTCGTGAGTGTGGGTCGCGAGTGTGTGCGAGCGCAGTGTGTGTGTTGTGCGCGAGTGTGCGTGCGTGAGTGGTGTGTGGCGAGTGTGTCGAGCGAGTGTGTGGTGCGAGTGTGGCGAGCGAGTGGTGTGCGAGTGATGTGCGAGCAGTGTGTCAACACGAGGCCAGTTGTTCGCCAACGGTAAAAACAATATCGGAACAACGCTCGGACGGAAAAACTCTCCTTCAAAATGTGGGATTTTCCAACCTCGGGTCGTGACCCCGGCTTTGGGAACCCCTGCTCTGCGTCATGACCGTCTTGAGATCGAGATTCGAGATGAAGGTGTAGTTTGAGATCGAGGCGGTGTGCATAAGCAACGTTCCCAGCGAGACTGGGCACTAGCTGAGCACGTGCAGTCGTGGGAGGTTCAGCGTGGGAATGAGGACCTGGGATTAATCCGTGGGAATGAGGACCTGGGATTAATCGTGGAATGAGGACCTGGGATTAATCCGTGGGAACGAGGACCTTAGATTATCCGTGGGAATGAGGACTGGGATTAATCTGTGGGAATGAGGACCTGGCATTAATCCGTGGGAATGAGGACCTGGCATTAATCCGTGGAATGAGGACCTGGGATAATCCGTGGGAATGAGGACCTGGGATTAATCCGTGGGAATGAGGACCTGGGATTAATCCGTGGGAATGAGGACCGGATTAATCCGAGGGAATGAGGACCTGGGATTAATCCGTGGGAATGAGGACCTGGGATTAATCCGATGGGAATGAGGACCTGGATTAATCCCGAGGAATGACGTCATGTTCGAGAACTTTTTTAAATCGGATGTACAATGAGGAACCGAGCTCGTCCCACGGGTTGCATCATCCTCTTCCCTCGACCCCACTCACAATGGCACTTTGTCTGTTGATTTTCCTTTTTGTTCACCTGTTGTATTTTTCCCGCGTCAGGATGACTGGGAGGCTGGCAGGTCGCGTCTCGAGGTTCGTGCACTCTCCAATGATCTGTGTGTCCTGGGTTTGAATCCTGACCCAGTGTTAAACTGTCACAGTGTGTGTGTGTGTGGTGTGTTTGTGTGGTGTGTGTTGTGGTGTGTGTGGTGTTGTGGTGTGTGTGTGAGTGTGTGTGTTCTGTGGTGTGTTGTGTGGGGTGGTGTGTGTGTTGTGTGGGGTGTGTTGGTGTGGTGTGTGTGTTGTGTGGGGGTGTGTGTTGTGGTGTTGTGTTGTTTGTGTGGGTGTGTTGTGTTGTGTGTGTGTTGTGTTGTGGTGTGTGTTTTGTGTTGTGTGTGTGTGTGTTGTGGTGTGTGTGTTCTGTGGTGTGTTGTGTGGGTGGTGTGTGTTGTGGTGTGGGGTGTGTGTTGTGTGGGGTGTGTGGTGTGGGGTGTGTGTGTGGGGTGTGTGTGTTCTGTTGTGTGTTGTGTTGTGGTGTGTGTTGTGGTGTGTGTGTTCTGTTGGTTGTTGTGTGTGTTGTGTGGGTGTGTGTGTGTGTGTGTGTGTGTGTTGTGGTGTGTGTGTGTTGTGGTGGTGTTTGGGGTGTGTGTGTATGTTGAGGTGTGTGTGTGTGTGGTGTGTTGTGTTGTTGTGTGTGTGTGTGGTGTGTGTTGTGGTGTGTGTTCTGTGGTGTGTTGTGTGTTTGTGTGTGGGGTGTGTGTGTGGTGTGGGGTGTGTGTTGTTTGTGGGTGTGTGTGTTTGGTGTGTTGTGTGTGTTGTGTTGTGGTGTGTGTTGTGGTGTGGTTGTTCTGTGGTGTGTGTTGTTGTGGGTGTGTGTTGTGTGTGTGTGTGTGTGTGTGTGTTGTGGTGTGTGTGTGTTGTGGTGTGTGTATGGGTGTGTGTGTGTATGTGTGAGCGTGTGTGTTGTGTTGTGTGTGAGCGTTGTGTGTGTTGTGGTGTGTGCGTGTGTGTTGGGGTGTTGTGGCTGTGTGTGTGTGTGTTTGTGGTGTGTGTGAGTGTGGTGTGTGTGTGTGTGTGTGTTGTGGTGTGGTGTGTGTGATGTGTGTGTGGTGAGTGTGGTGTGTGTGTGTGTGTGTGTGTGTGTGTGGTGAGTGTGGGTGTGTGTGGTGTGTGTGTGAGTGTGGTTGTGTCGTTGTGTGAGTGAGTGTGGTGTGGTGTGTGGTGTGTTGGTGTGTGGTGAGTGCGTGTGGTGTGAGTCGTGTGAGTGTGTGTGTGTGTGTAGGTGTGTGTGTGTGTGATGTAGTTGTGTGTGTGTTTGTGTGGTCCTCGGATGGATGTTAACCGGGCGTCGCCATCTCACAACATTAGTTGTTCGACGTTAAAGATCCCGTGGTGTAGAAGAGTGCACCACCCAGTGCAAACTCTTACCAAGAGACTTCTTCAGCCGCACCGACGCTCTTTGTCCTGTACATAAAGGGGGCTGTCCTTAAGATCTTGATCTGCAAGTCCTCAATTTGAGCTCCTGTTATGTGTCATCCTTCGAGGTCGTAAAATGAGTTCCATCTTCCTGGAAGAATGATCCATTCGAGCTTCTCCGTCAGAAGTATCTCTCTCTT
>CM068967.1:10354455-10382312 GCA_035128595.1 Eptatretus atami | reverse complement strand
GAATCCGGATCTGGATACGATAATTATTTAATTTTTAAAGTGATTCTTCACCATTGAGAGATCAGGCCCAAAACGATGTAGTACTGTATAGCATGATATTTCAAACATGCATTGGGCCCGATATGTTCTCGTGGATCAGGTATTACGTGGTGGAGGTGTGCGCTCTACCGGGTGCCCTTCTCGGTTCAGTGTGAGTTTGCTTGTTTGTTCGTTCCTGAAAAGTTTCAACCCCACCCCGAGCAATTTCTCCGAAATTTCCACACCGGTAAGGTCACTGGCAAACTAAAAACTTTCCATTCTTAAAGAAATTGATGTGAAAACATGAAATGACGGGGGTGCCTCCCTCAGCCAGGATGATGGACCCAGCTTTCATGGACGTCTCCTTCGCTTTGAAGGTGATAGTCTCTGTGGGGAATCGAACCGATTGCACTTAAATATTTATATTCTGAATACAAAAGGTCCACGGTGTCCGCGGGAGTCCACCGGGTGTAACGAGTGGCCCGCACGATCCTGCACGGCCTTAAACAAGGGAATGAGGACATTTGGCCCACCGTTGCCGTGTTGCACTCCTAAATGTTTTGCTTCGGCTGTAAATAATAATCTTCTTGATGTTTTACTCAAGTATAAATGACCCCACCTGGATCGGGTGATCCGAGTTGTTTCGTTAATTAATGTGTGTAGCGTAATACTATCGATATCTACCAAATGTGAAGACAACATCCTTCTGAAGGAATTTGCTCTCCAATGAGGGAGGTCTTGGAAAAGGGACCGGTGATCGTGATTAAAACGATGTCCACGATTGTTTGAGATGAGGTTTTGGATGCACCAGACTCTGTACAATGTTGGTGCTGCCAAAGCCTGGTTATGCTGAGTGGTTTGCCATTGCCTTCCCACCAGTCAGTCAAGGAAGGAATTGGTAACTCCATCAGTGGGCTGGTATGCCTGGTGTTGGCTTAATAGTTTGGGTGGTGGGCTTGACATATCAGGATCCTGAGTTCAAATCCCACTTGGCTGTTGAATTAATACCAGGTGGGGTTGACTCTGCCTGTCATGCTTCCGAGGTCGGCAAAAATGAGTGCCAGCATGCTGGTATCCTGTGTCGGAGTGGTGACCCGTCCAGGATTGTGCCCAATAGCCCAGGAGACTGCTTCAGCAGCACCAACGCTCTGCACAGAGTATGGTCCCGATCCATGGATGGATGGATGGGCTGGTGATCACTCGCTTAATATTCGAGGACACCATATGGGTGGGATCTTTAACGTCCACCAATTCTAATGCTGGCAGACGAGTCCTCTAATTTAACGTCTATCTGAGGGACGGCACACACATCGACCTGCCTGAGAAACACCAGGATGGCAGTTCATAGCTGTGTTGGGACTCCAACTTAGACGAGACAGCTCGGGGGGAGTGTGCATCCTTCTTGGCCATCCTCTCCCTCCTCGATCTCCTTAAAATCATTGTCGCTTCATCGAGACCAAATCCATTTCAATGGGAGTCAACTTCAAAAAACACACAAAGGGGGGTCGAAAAAAACAGCTCGGTGATGAAAATTGTCCTCGGATGCAGAATGCAAGAAATGCTTGAACTCGTGTTTCCTCACTTCCTCTTCAGTGTGTCAGGTGTTTGGGCCAAAGGGCCGATTCCATCACGACCAGGTTCTTAAGTGTGTTGTTGGCAGAGTGAGAGAATTGTTGTTCAAGGAGTGAAAGCAAAACAAGTGCTGAGTGTGTAAAACTGCCATGAATGTGATGAATGGGAAATGAACAACACAGTCGAGGTGGTCTGATGCGAAAGCACCAGCAGGGGAAGTCCAGGAAAGTTTGTGGTAACACGAATGTAAATTGCCATTTTTGTTAATTCGAAGTTTAATCTACCTGAGACCGTAAAAAAAAAAAAAAATTCGCTTTTGTTCTGACTGCATAGGTGAGTGGTACAAGTCACACACTGGTACCGATGTGGGTTTGTGGCTTGAATCCTGGTGAGGACATGCTTAAATGGAGGAAGTTGTTCGAAATTCTGACTTTGTAAAGTGGCCATCTTGTTAAAACTTTCTTCAATTACTTCATTGTCCAAGGGTCAGCAACGTAGAGCACGTGTGCCATGAGTGGCACGTAAGATCGATGATCTTGAGTGGAACGTGTAAGATGCAATAAAAGTCGAATTAACGGTGAAGAAATGAAGTTGGAAAAAAAAAACAAACTTGATTAAAAACTATGCTTGACTGCTCTGTAAATCTCTCAAAGAAACAAAGAAGCTTTCATTGGGCTTATACCACCCAATGGAAGCTCTTTGATGGAGAAAATAAAACTAGAAGGCCACTCTTCAATATCACGACGTTGCCAGATATGCGTCCCCCCACATTATTACATCATTATACATACTTGTACCAAATTTGATTTAAATCCCTGAACCCAGATTCAAAATATTAAATAATTCTCGCTGCTAGATCATGCGTCTGATAAGGTTTAAATTTAAAACATATATATTCCCCGTGACGACTAGATTATAATTCTGGCATTTCACGTCGATTGATAAAAGCGATTCAAGAGAAAGAAACTTTTGAAGACTTCCGTTCAATCCAATATGGCTGCCAGATCATGTGACCTATTGATTATTCGTGAACACCCTGATATCCCCAAGGCTTGGGGAACGTGTGGGTGAAGTTTCCCCTCGATCTGTTAAACCGTTCTTGAGAAGAAGATTTTAAAAGTTTTATTCTTGAAGAAAAAAAAAATCATAGCTGCCAAACCATGTGACCTATGACGTCATTGGTCACATCGATGTGTTCAGCCATTTCGGAGATTTTTGAAGGTTTCATGTTTATCAATGGATAGATGACAAAATCAAAATAAATCACACATTCTCCATGGGAGTACTTGCCATGTGCCAAGTTTCAATTTTTTTTCCATGGAGCAGTTTCAGAGATACAGAGGTCCAAAGTTTTTCCGTTTTTCCAACATGGCTGCCACACCACGTGACCTATGATGCATATTTAATCATTAAAACATTTTACATGAGTAGTCGCACCTGTGGTGAAAATTGTGTGTCAAAGCGGTTGCAGAGAAAACAGAGAAAATTGGCATGGGCGGCCGTACAGACGGACGGACAACCTGAAATTTTGAGAGGAGGTTGCACATCACAGGGGTGGTGGTGGTGTTGTGAGAGGTTGCACATCACAAGGGTGGTGGTGGTGTTGTGAGAGGAGCCTGCACATCACAGGAGTGGTGGTGGAAGTGTGAGAGGTTGCACATCACAAGGGTGGTAGTGGAGTTGTGAGGGGAGCCTGCACATCACAGGAGTGGTGGTGAAGTGTGAGAGGTTGCACATCACAAGGGTGGTGGTGGTGTTGTGAGAGGAGCCTGCACATCACAGGAGTGGTGGTGGAAGTGTGAGAGGTTGCACATCACAAGGGTGGTGGTGGTGTTGTGAGAGGAGGCCTGCACATCACAGGAGTGGTGGTGGAAGTGTGAGAGGTTGCACATCACAAGGGTGGTGGTGGAGTTGTGAGAGGTGGTTGAACGTCATAAACCTTCCGTGTGGAAAGTTCAGTCAAATAAATATACGAGGCTCAGATTTATTTCGTTGTTGCATTTATTGGTAAATACTGAAACTTCTACCATTCCTCACAATACAAGAAGCAAATTACAAAGAAACCAACACACAAATATATTATTATATATTATATATATAATTGTAGATATATATTATAATTTTTGATATGTTTAAAGCACATAAAGTACAACAAATACAATTGTGACGTATTGAAATTGAACGTCGAATACAAACCACCCAAGAGGAAATAAAACATGAAGACAACTCTCCCCTCAATCACAATGATCGATATGTGAATACGTACTTTGTGTGAAATGAGGAATGAAGTTTTATCAATATATTATCATAATCCCAGCAGACAAATCCATAAATATGACGTAAGACACAAATATCAATTGAATAGATACAATACTTTCACCTCGAATAAATGCATTTTCTATTTCTCAATCCAGTTACGAATGGCCGCGAAACAGCCGTAATCCCTCGAGGATCTCGTTGGCAGGCCGAGGGTCTCAGAGCAACAGAAATAGAGACGTGAGCGCAGCGAGCAAGGCCATGGGCAACCCGCCGCGCAGTCTCTTCCCTGTCGAGGATCAAAGGAACGGGTGGAGGGACAAGTTTATTGAGCGTCAAGACCATCATATATAAATCAAGACGGTAGCCTAATGGATCAATGGACTCTTCGACAAACACAAAATCCTCAAATAAAATTCACCCCCAAGACTGTATTTTCCGAGGTGACCAGGAATTGTATTTTGCTCTCTCGTGTACATCCACCTCCTGAACCTTGGTATTGCGTTTACGTACTTATGAGACCCCCGTTAGGGAAGGAAAGAGATTGAAACATGTCTGGTTGTCACTGATAAGAAAAGGAGCTAGTTGCGATCTTACCGGCGTGCGATGTGAGTCTGGTATCGAGGACTTCTTCCAAAACGTTGAGCTGTTGCGAGTTTAGCATTTTGCGCTGCTCCTCTGTGATGGATCCCAAATTGGCAAAGCCCAGAGCTTTCAGTTCAGCCACGGACAGCTCCTAGTAAACGACAAAAGGACGCACATCACAGCGGTGGTGGTGATGTGAAAAAGGAAGAAAGAATGGCGTCTTAAATTCAATTTTAATTCTTTTACAGCTGTTCACTAGATAGATACACCAAAGATTGTGATTAAAGCAAATTGTTGAAATGTTATGGCGATTTTCTCTGCAAAAGGCCGAGCGTTTGCGTTCAATAGTGCGGTTGCAGATGGTCTGTCGAGCAAGGTGAACAAAGCGAGATCGAAACATGGTGAAACTCATGGCAAACTGTTTATTGGAAGACTGACCTTTAGAACCTCAGGAGGGATGAAAGGGATAGCCGAAGATGATATAGATGATAATCGAGTATCATTGATGGCTTTCAACTCAGCTGCGCTGCAGCCGGCTGACGAAAAATGGGTGGTGGAGGAAACATTGGAAAAAAGAAAAATAATTTACATGGTCATGACCTTATCAATCAAGGCAAATACTATGGAAAATTGTCACTTATTTTTCATTTGAAAGTGAACTGCACTAGAATACATTCACATCGTTATAATACCGGACTCAGTGGCGTAATGGTTAGAGCGTCCACTCTGAGTCTGAAAGTTCGGTGGTTCTAACCCAACCCGGGAAAGTAATACCAGAGACTTGAGAAATGGTACATGCTGCTTCCTTGCTTGATGCTCAGTCATTACTAAACCCAATAGTAGTCACAGTGTGGTTCCAGTAATGGCTCCCAAGAGTGAAATACCACGTGACAAGTGTGTCTGGTTGGTGAAGGTTGCATCAAGTCCACATGTTTCAGTATAGTCTGCCTGCAAAACTCTGCAAAGGGGATGTGACACTAGCACTGTTAATAATAGGACGAGTCGACGAAGAAAATGGAAACTCTGTTGGAGTGATGTTATCCCAGGGTGTGTCCTTATATGTGAGATGAGGGTTCGATAAACATCTTGCAAATTTGCTCTAAATACAGCTGTGAATGTTACCGGATACAAGTCATCACGAAGCTGTCTCATATTGGACATGGAGCTGCTGGAAAACTGCTGCTGTGAGGAGAAGGGCAAACCGAATGTTTGAAACGGGGATCAAGCCTCAAACAGTGTGATGAGAAAAGTTGAGACGGATGTTCTGTACGGGTACATCAAAGTTTAAATCACAATCTAAGACAGTATATTTGATGGTGCATAGGTAAAGGCACCAGAAGCTATGTCAAACATCGACTGTGAAGCATGGTGGAGGATAAGGAGCAGATTGGGGCTGAAAGTTTAATCAACAAAGTCAATGATTTAGACAAAATTGATAACATGCTGACAGGTGACCAGTACAGGCTCATTCTGATCCATCATGCCATTTCCTGAGGCTCACAACTTATGGTGGAGAAATCGAATTCCAGAAAGATGAGAATTGTAAGCAGCCAGCAAATGTGGTGGATAATATGTCAAATGTAACGAGGATGAAGCTTTGTTTGCATGAAGTGGAGACTTTTCCCACACAGACGTCGAGACTTTTCCACACGAAGTCGAGACTTTTCCCACACGAAGTCGAGTCTTTTCCCACACAAAGTCGAGTCTTTCCCGCGAAGTCGAGACTTTTCCCGCGCGAAGTCGAGACTTTTCCGCCAAGTCGAGACTTTTCCCGCCCGAAGGTCGAGACTTTTCCCGGTCGAGACTTTTCCCCGCAAAGTCGAGACTTTTCCCCCAAAGTCGAGACTTTTTCCCCCAAGTCGAGACTTTTCCAACACAAAGTCGAGACTTTTCCCACACAAAGTCGAGTCTTTTCCACACAAAGTCGAGCTTTTCCCACAAGTCGAGTTTTTCCCCGCGAAGTCGAGACTTTTCCCACGGAAGTCGAGACTTTTCCCACGCGAAGTCGAGACTTTTTCCCACGCGAAGTCGAGACTTTTTCCCACGCGAAGTCGAGACTTTTCCCACGCGAAGTCGAGACTTTTCCAACGCGAAGTCGAGACTTTTCCACGCGAAGTCGAGACTTTTCCCACGCGAAGTCGAGACTTTTCCCACGCGAAGTCGAGAAACTTTTCCACGCGAAGTCGAGACTTTTCCCGCGAAGTCGAGACTTTTCCGACGAAGCTGAGACGTTCCCGCACGAAGTTGAGACTTCCCACATGAAGTTGATACTTTTCTACATGAGTTTGAGACTTTTTCCGCACGAAGTCGAGACTTTTCTCGCACGAAGTTGAGACTTCCCGCTTGAAGTCGAGACTTTTCCCACACGAAGTCGAGAATTTTCCCGGACGAAGTCGAGACTTTTGCTGCATTGAGTTTTTTTCCTTCACAAAGTCAAGACTTTTCCCACATGCAGTCGAGACTTGAATATCATTAAAGCTATATGGACTTATCAAGAAACCGAGAAGGTCAAAAAGCCACCATGTATCTCACAATGGATTAATAATAATCCACATTCATAGATTGATGAGCAGTATGGTAGCATAACAACAAGGTGTAATGTTGTGTAAAGCCACGAGTTCACTTACAAATAGCTTGAACACTGCACAACATTCTTATCGTATTTCCTGTGATATTCCATGACAACAATCATCCAGTCATTATCTAGTTGGAATTGCTCATTGTTTGCAATTCCTGAAGTATGTTTGGCTTGTGTCTACACAATTACTTCTTACACGTGTGTGAGCATGACACGCACATGCACACACTGGATAATAAGCTGTGCAATGCCATTATTGAGGCCGTGACCCTCTTTCACACCGTGACCAAAGGCTCATGGAATAATACTTACCAACGATGTTTTGGAGACCCTGCAGAATACTGTTTGTCCAGCTTGTCACGGGGCCGAACGTCTCCACAGCTTTGTTCTTCCAAGCCACAAGTAACGGTGTTCCACACGTGATCTTGCCAATCTTATTCATTGCCTCACTAAATGTATAAAACACACACAAACACAATCAAATGATTCACAGCTTGTTGCAAGTTGTCAGGAAAGAATCAAATGCGTGGGAGTGGAAGGGGCTGCGAATAACAGGTGAGACGCTTGTACTCATTTCATATGCAGGGTGACAATTAATTCATGAACACATTTTAATCATGAACAGCTCTTTATAATAAATGTTTTTTTTTGTTGTTTTGCTTGTTTTTTTTCAGGTGATGTGAAGGAATAAACTTTGGAAAATGGAACCAAATCATCAAAACCAAAAATGGACAAACGGAGTGTGGAACACAGAGCCGCCATTGTGGACCTTTATTTTGCCAATCACTACACTGTGTATTACAACTGCTCAAAGTAAGAACTGGAGAAACCTTACTTTGAATTTTCTACACGGAATTCGATATTGGCCATTTTAAAACACACACAAAGCACAATTGGCAGTGTAGCGAATTCAAAAAGGTCAGGGTAAAGGAATTCAGTAAGAACTGGAGAAACAATTGAATGAGCGAGAGAAACCAATTCAACCAATCCACAATGAAATAAGTCCCATTTATTCTGAAACACTTCAGCACATAATGGTACACTAAACTTATTTTGCTGCTGCTGTGAATGTTGAAATGCTGTGAATGCTGTGATTGTTGAAACATAAAGATGTTTCAACAGAAGTTGTTGTTGATGTTTTGTATGCAGCCTGTGGCTGCTGGTTGCATAATGTAATGGAAGCGTGGCTGTGCCGCTGTTGCAGTGCCCCTGGTACCAGTAACCTGGTGCTCATTTTGCCGACCTCGGAAGGATGACAGGCTGTCAACCCACCTGGTGTTATTTCAACAGCCCGACAGGTGAGGAGCTCAAACTTGAGATTCTAAGATCTTCAGCCAGCCACCGCAAATGTTAAGCTATCACCAAGTGTAAATGTCATCAATATTTTCACACTATGTTCTTTTAAATATCGAGTATCCCTAAGTTACACTGTATTAATAAAATTTTTTATCAACAAAACAAATGTGTTTATTTATTAATTGTCACTGTATGTACTGTATATATATATGTGTGTGTTATTGGTTGTTATCTCCATATGCGGGTTTCAGAAGGTGGAACTGTGCTCTCCCAGGTCTCGAAGTATCCAGCTTCATGTATGCATGTACTGTATATATGCTGTACAGTATATGTGTGTGCATGCAAGTTGCTGCTGCTTTTATGTATTCCTAAACCACTGGATGGAATGAGTTGAAATTTTGTACTTCGACTGGAGGTGTGCCCAGGAAGGTTTTAGGCATTAAAATAAATCCGTAGTCATGGGAGTTCAGGAAAGTCCCTTGCCCCCTTAGTCACAATGACAATGAAGATTCTTCCCCCACCTATATGGATTTAGCATCGCACTCGCCTCAGCTGTCTAGCCTGGGTTTGAATCCTGACCCAGCTATAAAATGTCATCACAGTGTTTCATAGGCAGGGTAATTCATCAATGTCTGTGCCGTCCCTCGGATTGACGTTAAACTGGGCATCCTGTCTGCCAACATTAGTTGGTGGACATTAAAGATCCCACTGTGCCCTTCATGAGCAGTCGACGAGCTATCGCCAGCACCCTGAACAAATTACAAATACCTTCCCTACCCTACAGGGGGCACTGCCTCTGCAGCACAGCCATGCCCCCGGCCAATGATGCTTCTCATAATCTTGCACTCCATCCATCGGGACCGCACTCTGTACAGAGCATCAGTGGTGCCTAAGCAGTCTCCTGAGCTATTGGACACTATCCTGGACAGGTCGCCACTCCAACACAGGATACTTGAATAGCTCAATCATCTCAACAAGCCGGCACTCATTTTGCCGACCTCAGAAGGATGACAGGCTGAGTCAACCCCACCTGGTATTAATTCAACAGAAAAGCAGGATTTGAACTCAGGACCCTCAGATCCCAAGCCCACCACCCTAACCATTAAGCCAACACCAAGCATGTAGCCTTGCGCTGTTTTGCGAAAGAAGAAGGATTCACAACGTTTTATTTTGCATCAGAGTAACTTTCTGTGGTATTTAATCAAATAATCACTTTCCAAAAATTGAGATTTAAAAACGAAACTCGAGCCCATCCACGTCTGCTTTGTACTGAGATTAAACTTGATAAAAATAACAGCTCAAAAAAAAAAAAAGGAATTAATTTTATTAATTACTGTTCTGCATATTCTCTTCATAAAAGTTTGTTGAACATTTACATTTTATATTGGGAACACTGTAAACAAAGAATCGGAACACAAACCTACAGTTTATTGGTGCGTTGGCTGTGTAACATGGATGGAATCTCGTTCCGAGTGCGCACGCGCAGAGACGAGTGAGATAAAAAATTTTTTACCGTCTGTGTCTGACAATCAAACAAAATTGAAAATCATTCCAAACAGGAAACTTACTGTTTTTAGGGACATCATAAAGGACACAAACAACAGGCACGAATAACTAACTTAACATGTTAAATAAGGTGGTGTAAAAGATGGTGCATCAACGGCGGGAAACTTCTGAAGAAAGTGTTTTTTTTCGACAGCCTTTCAAACCTTTATTTTATTTAAATTTAATTATGTACTTGAACAATGTATAAACACAAATCACCTAATTGGCACATTCAAAAACCTACAGTTTAGCAATACTTGGACAAAATATTACGCCATTTTACTTCATCTCGCCCAATCAAATTTACAGCTCGCACTCTCAGCGTTGGGAAATATTGAGATTCAGACAAAATCGTGGTTCGTGTGAACCACTCACAATTAGGTGTTCTATGAACTCTCTAGTTGAAGGCCAAATGACTAAAGCTCAAATGGGGGGAAAAAGTTATGCCATGGACACACACACACACACACGGAAAAGTCCATCTCCCACTGCGCAGAGGACAGACTAATAAACTCGATCAGATAACTTGTGATTCACACACAAATGGTGGTGTCCCCATCCCAGAAGTTGGACCGAGTCAACTGAGAACCTGCAGAGAGGTATAAACTTATTTGTTGTGACAAAAACCTCACATCGTTGATTCATGAGGATGGGGTTATTGTCCTTTATTTTGTTTGAAAACTCCTCAGGTGTTCACCCTGTTATTCTTCCTGATTAATCAAACTTCTGTAATTAACATCGTCGGCAGAAAAGACGACTTGTGTGGACTTCCTTATCTTTGATGTTATTCTCCTCGGATCTCTAAAAAATAAATATAAAAGTTTTATACCATCTCGTGCCAAACATCAGGGAAAGACCGGGGGTTTCCAAGGGTGTTCATCAAGTTCAATGACACCATTGAGGAAGAGGAGATTGGGACCATATTGTGTGCAGAGCGTTGGTGCTGCTTAAGCAGTCTCCTTCGCTATTGGGCACAATTCTGGACGGGTCGCCACTCCGACACAGTATACCAGCAAGCTGGCACTCATTTTACCGACCTCGGAAGGATGACAGGTAGAGTTAACCCCACCTGGTATTAGTTCAACAGCTGAGCAGGATTTGAACTCGGGACGCTAGGATCCAAAGCCCACCACCCGAACCATTAAGCCAACACCAGGCATACCATTGACAAAGTGACTTTATTATCTTTGTAAACACCTGAAAGTTCGAGTTAATGGGAATCTCAAGAACAAGAGGTTAATGGTAGTGGAGGAGACAATGAAATGCGCGTGTACCCCGTCCGAGTTTATGAAATATGCGGGACAGAGATGACGGATGTACGCCACCCCACAACGTCTCAACCAATCAAATGTTGCTTCAGGGAGGAAAATAAAATACGGTCAATTGGCCACTGGGTCAAGGTGGATGTCCTGCATCAGCGTTCAGGTTGCGGAGGGTTTATCAAGGTTCTTCAATGTATACACAAGCTTTCTTGTGAGCAATGAACATTGCACATGACACCAAGAGAAGTGCTTCATACAATATGTTCAGTTTATAATCGAATTGGTAAAGACCATTGTTCTCATTGCGAATGTGACGGTACTTTTAAAGGGCACGTTGGATGAAGCTTGAGCACGGCAGACAATAGGATTAAACACAAGTTTCATGTCGTTTTTTGGTGGCGATTTATATACTTTTAGCATTTCTTGCACTTGTTCTCGATTTGCATGAAATTAACTTTTAAAACCGATGGGAGTGTCCTCTGTGGAAATGTCACTGGACGACGAGAACTGTTCGCAATGTACTCGCGAAATGGGTTTTTCGCCTAAATTTGACCAAATCACAAAATGTGTTTGAACCAGACTCGGAGGTGTAATGGTTAGACCATCTGCTTCGAGTCTCGGAGGTCGGCGGTTCAAACCTCGGCCGAGTCATATCAAATACTTTAAAAATGGCATGTGCTGCTTCCTTGCTGAATGTTCAGCATTTAATTGATAAGAGTATGGACAATCCCCAGAGATTGGCATCCATGGGAAGGAGGAACTTCCTCCTTAGCTAAATGCCTTGCTGAGTGCAGTGACAAATTTGGTGCCATTGTTGTGATGTCGCTGGTACCCAGAGTGCCCTGGGAAGTGACAGCACTTCCCCCAAGCTCAGTGGTCATGTTTGTCTTGTTTAACAGTCCTGTGCTGTGCTTCATGTATTTTTCTGTATGTCCATGTGTGTGTGGCAGCTCCACTCTGAACCTTAGTTCATGTAAATAAATAAAAAGAAGTCCTAAACACGTTCATTCCTGCACGGCATCATGTGTATCTTGAGAGTCAATCCATTACACTCAAGACGACTCATTCTCTGAGAGTTCAAACTTGACTCTTAAGTACTCAATCAATTCCAGCTTCAGAGTAAATGAAAACATATTGTCGGTTACATTGAACGATTCATTGCCTTGCTAAGAGCCATGTCTGTGTTGAGGTGGGTCCTTCCTTACCTAAAGGCAGCTTTGTTCACCTGGGCGACCTGCACAGGGTTCAAAAAGCACAACAAGTTGTTGAAGGCGAAGAGTTGCCTGCCATTTATTTTGTTTGGTAGCAAACACAGTCCATTCCTGAACTGCTGCACAATGGTCTTGCCCTGTAAAGGAGAACATGTGGGCGAAAAGGGGGGGGGGGGCGTGGCTTGAAATAATGCAGTGATAAAGAAGGATGCTTCTTCCTCTTGCAAGGCAACACCTGACTGCCTTATTCTTCAGTGCTCATTGAAGAATAGGGCATTCATAATCTGGTCAGGGTACCGGCACGCAACAGCCTAATAAGTTTCAAGATGCATCATGAGTTGGTCCTTAATTCTGCTAAACAATTATGGAAGGGTCCCTGCCCGGTGATCTTGAAAAACAACATTGTTTTCCGATTGTGATGCACTTTTAACACCCCCAGGTGAATTAAATGCTTACAAACACTGTACACCTGTTAAAGAATCCCTATCTACAGAGTACAAAGCAAACCAGCACACGTCACTCATGCACTCATGAAAGTCCTCACCTGGGAATTCTCCCAATTCTTTACTTTCCCAAAGTTCAGGAGAATGGTGTCCGTATTCAGTTTGAGTCTTTTGAGTTCCTGGACTGAGAATCCTTTTTTGATCAATCCCAAGGCTTTGAATTTCCATGCAGTGAAATCTTCCACCATTTTCAACTTGAAGGCCTGCATGGCACAGGACATTGCTATGAGGAACAGCTCGAGTCTCATCGGGGACCAAAGTTTTTATTAAAGAGGCATTGTCAGGAAACAAAGTGTTTTATTATATTGTTATGGTTGTGGGCGTAGATGGATGAGTTGAATCGGAAATTTAGCATTGAATAGAGTAGTTTGGTCCGCGAACATGTAGGAGGCATCTTAATGTAAGTGAGTAGGGAAACTGTGAGCTTAAGTGTTACATGTACCACACGGGGTGGGGGGGGGGTGTTGTGTTAATTAGCTAGAGTTGAAGAATAAGCTTTCCCAGTGTGTAATTGCCCCTCTGTGGTTTTTCCCTATGACTTTATAAGGGAGATGGCAGGCAAAGTCACGCCCCCGAGACTGATGATTGATGGGCATGATGTCAGAAGCTAGCCGAGCAGGCAGAATCCCTGCCTTTCCGGGTTTTCGTGTGAGCAGGTCACGTCCTGGAGGTAGAGGATTGTTAGGCGTGACGTTGTCGAGGAAGGTTGGTTGCGCATTTTGGAGAGGAGAAGAGAGAGAGGAGGCGGGAGTTCAGGGTGAGCGCACGCACGACCAAGAAGCTGGCCTTTGGCTCTTATTTGAGTCGTGAGAAACGGACCCCGAGCCTCGTGTATGTCATAGCGGGTTGGTGAGAACGATTGATGCACAAAGTGGCTGCACTAGGGCTCTGAGCCTTGGTGGTGAGTGCCGCTCACGAAGTGCCTGGCTTACGTTTGTCCTGCTACGAGAGAAGCGAGGTGCCATTTTGTGCGCGTCTGCACATGCTGGTGGAAGCGCCTCAATTCCAAATTCCACAACGACCAGCTCTGGGCCAAGTTAAGTACAAGAATACACGAAAGGAAGGGTTTTCTATTTATTTTGTTTTCCCTTTGTCTGTATTTGAGTCCGTGTGAAGAGGCACCTCGACTTTCGGATATATTTACTTCACGTTTTTATCATTATTTTTTGAATTATTGTCTTTTGTAAATATTTGTTTATTTTCATTAAATATGCTCATTTTAATAAACTGTATCTGTGTATTTGTAGTGGGGTTCGAGTATAACTCCTCCCCCCCCCCGCTCGTGCATCCATTACTGTGCTGTGCTCCTCCGCCCCTCCACCATTGCGCCCTGCCCCTCTTGCACGTGTGAAAGTGATAATCCGAGGATCCATGTGTCCACCTCCTATTAATAAGGAACCGCTCGGCCGTCCAGGGGCTGGCAGTTAACCACCCATCACCACCAATTGGGTTGGGGGATTAACCTGGGCCGCTCCCCCCCCCCCCACGACAATATTAATGATTCATCCTGATTCATTAATTGATGACTCCATTTACTCAGACTTATTCAGGGGCCAAAATCGATTTTTTCACAAGTCCTTGCACATATTGTTGAGTCTCATGAAGACGAATGACGGTTCAGACAATTTGAAGGTGAAATGATTTTAAGAAGATACAAGAGGTTTTTTATATCGTTTATAAATTTAATTCCCTGATAATTGTATTGAAATACATGCCAAAGGCCACTCCTCTTCACAAGACTCCATTGTACATTGACGTGTGTGGTTGGAATTAACGTAAAATGATGGATTTCTCGTGTATTGTCCCATTAGACTACGTACAAGTGCAAACAGCACGTGAATTATTTGCAACTCTTCAGCAACCAATTGTTTAAGTCGTTTAGACGATGAACTTATAATCCCAATTTCTCTCATTAGACCATGTGTGGAACATATTGGAGCAAGAGGTTCCATCCACAGCTAATAGCTCACGATGCCGAGACCCCAGATTCGAATCCCATGTATGATGTTGATCTGTCCAACGTCTACAAACGTCCTTGTGATTCAATCAGCCGGAATTTCAAAAACCTATTTCCGAAGACATTCTTTGCATGGCATCGGCAAACGTTCTCACCAACAGGATCTGTAGATTAGATATCATGGTGCTGAAATGGTGGTGTTAGGAAATGAGAGCAATGAAAGTCAACATTATGCAGAAATCCTCTCTTTTAGTTATAGCAGGAAACATCCATCACACTCACCTTTTTTGCTTTCATTAGCAATATCCTGTGTTGGATTTGGTCAAACTTTGTAACAACATTCAGGGTATCCAAGGTCTCCAAGAAGATTGTGCTCGTCATGCAGGAAGACAGTTCATCAGACTTCCATTTGAAGTTGAGTTCCTTCATCTTTTTAATCATATCCACAGAAAAGTTGATACTCGTGCAGTTTGTTTCTACAAAAAAGGCAGAATGAAATGCAAATCAGCAACGGTCAAACGTCACAGCGAGAGTAATGAACACGCAGGTGAAGCGGAATCACTGCACACCTGTGTCCCTAGGAAATAAAATAAATCATTGGGAATGTGAATATGTGATCGTTTCATCATCCTGTAACAGAGATTAAACAAGAAAAAGAGCAATCAGAGATTGCAAACGCTTGCCAGGACTTCTTTTGAGTGGTGTATTTTTATAGGTTATAGGGTAAATCCAATATGGCTGCCAAACCATGTGACCGATGACATCATATGTGTAAACCTTTTGTTCCTCATGGACCGGCAGTCATACGTGTAAAGTTTCGGCTCGATCTGTTCAGCCACTTCAGAGAAGAAGATTTTTGAAAGTTTTTTTTTTAAACAATATGGCTGCCGAATCACATGACCGATGACGCCATTATTTTTTTTTCTGTGGACCATTTTATCCCAAGATAAAATTATCGACACAGGTCAGAAGAGTACTTCGAGGGCACAAAGGAGCAGGGTCAACAGTCTGAGAGTGAAGAAGATGAGGGGTCTATCACTCAGAGAGGAGTCAATGCACGGAATGGTCTCCCTGGGAAAAAAGTGATTGTAGAAATGGTAGATAGGTTTAAATTTGAATGAAGTACGTACCGAGAACCATTGGGGATAGAGGGGTGCATGGCTATTGGCAGGAAGGGTAGGTAGCTGGGTATGCATCAGTGATTGCATACCTGTCGTGCTTGCAATGTCTGTGAGAGGGTCTCGTCAAAAAGGTGAATGTGCTGTCTGTGTTTGTTCATTCCTCACCCTAAAACCATATCCGCCCCCTAAACCCCCCCACCCCTATAAAACCAAAAATTAAAAGATTTTTTAAAATCCTATGATTTAAAAGAAAAATAATGTACACTTTTTGTCATATTATATATGCGTACAGAATACAGTGGCTTGGCCCACTGTTCTCATACACACTCTTACACCCGCACATCCTCATCACAAGTGAATTGAAGTCGATAAAGTGTTGGATTGCATTGATGTGGTCACTGTCTCACCGCAGGCAGGTCGGTGGTCTTTCTGTCTTCTACTGTCTCCTCTCCGGTCTTGCCCCCCCCCCTGCTCTGTCTGCGATATGTCCCCACCATATTTCTGCAGGGTGCTCAAGGTCCACCAACAACCCCCTTCTGGTAAAACTACCAAAATCACGAATCACTGCTCACCTTCACTCTTTCATTCCTCTTTTTTCCGCCTTTGGAACAAACTCCCACACTTTCTTCAATCCCATTCTTCTCCCAGCTGTTCATCACCACCCCTTATCTTTCCCCATCCAAAACCATGATCGTTTCTACCCCCGTAATCCACCCCAAACCCACCTCCTTCAAATTCCCTGCTTTCCTTCCTGAAAGTCCCTGTAATGTCCATCTTGTATACCCCGTGTTCCCTGCTCCATCCTTCTCCCTTCCACAGATCTCCTAATGTCTCTGTTCCCCACTGTTTTGTCTTTCCCTCTCCCACCCCTCTTGTCTCCTGTCCCCTTGTTGTGTGTTGTGTGTTAGCTCTCATACGAGCCTCGACAATGTGTACAAAAAAATAAAAAAAAAAAAGTGGTGTAGATGTAGCACAGGCTTGAGGGACCAAATGGCCTCCTCATACATCCAAGTTCCTTGTGTAAACGAATGACTTGAATAAAATGGTTTAGCTTGTGCAAATGCACTCACCGATGTCACGCCGAAGGCGACGTGCACCCCCTCTTAGCATGTAATAGGTCACGTCGTACAGATTCTCGACGTTCCAAGAGAAGTCGAAGTTAGGATTGACCGTGGCTGCATTCATCTCTTCATTGTCTATGATCTCCACAAGCTTATCTGCAATGTCAGACTGGTGAAAAAGATAAGGAAACACTCGTTCAGGTCAAGAAATGCAATGAAAAAAAAAATAGTGAAAAAATAATGATCGTTTGTCATTGATGGGATCATCATGCCATCAAGTTGGACTTCTGAAAACCGTCTGGAGCAGGAGATCATCAACAAGGCCTGCGACCTATTGCATGTGTATATATATTTTTAATTAAGAGTATTCACAATGTACAGACAAGAGGAAGGTAGATGATTGGCCAATACAGTGGTTCTCAAAAGCCAAACTCCCAACTTACCCTGATCGGAAGTTGATCGAGATCTTCACGGTCCAAGGTGCTCACCAATGGTCCTAATCCTTCTACGGTTGTTGCCACCCACTGACTTGTAGGCCTTCGTGACCAAAAAAAACAAAAAAACAAAAATAAACATTTGGCACAAAAGAAAACAACAACCAGATACAAAAGAAATCTGTTATTTTCCCTTGAGAAATTGCTCGGACATGAGGGGTCAAATTCACGACTGGGTATTGGGCTGGAAGGATAGCCTAGAGAGGTATTTGCATCAGCTTCTAAGCCGTTTAGTCTGGCTTTTAATCCCAACTCAGCTATAAACCATCACCCTGGTTTTTCGCAGGTAGGGTGGCTCATGAATGTGAGAGCTGTCCCTCTGATGAACCTTAAACTGGGTGTCCCTTCTGCTGGCATAAGTTGGTCCGTCGGGAAGAGTAGACCAGCAGTCTGGAAAAAAATTCCAAATTTGTGCTCTAATCTATAGGGGCACTGCATCAGTGGCACACCACCACCTCAGTAACGATGTAACCAGTGGCCGGGGATCCCAGTCCAATGTGGATTTGCCAACAGCTAGTCAGTTCTAAATTCTGTTCTTTCCAGGTCTGTGAGCTATACCTGAGCCAGGTAAATCAATATATATATATATATATATATATAACAACCTACATCAGACATGATGTTTCACATAAACAGCCAAACATGAACGCCAAGCCCTTTCTGCTCAAAACGAAACAACAACACAATATAGTGTCCTATCGAGCAGCTCAGGCACGAGACGTGTTTTCCTTTGGATATTGGATATAACCCGCATCATAAACACTTACCCATAACCCTTTTTAATCAATCCAGCAACGGCGACTCTCTTGTCAGGATCAAACGTTCCACAAGACTTGAATTTGCTGATGAGTGCTGAAAACTGGTCTCCGGTCAGACTGTCGATCCTCGTCGCGGTCAGGTCACAGACCAGGGAGCCAAGTTGTTTCACCAAATCGCTGTTACTTTTCTGTGATTGTAAACAAAATGAAGAACATGTTACATTTCCTTTTTAATTGTTTATGTTTTATTGGAATTTTGTACATGGTTTAAGGCTTGTGGAGGAGCTGGAACACATATCACAAAACGCATGAGACAATACCCGAATTGACTTCAGACAAACAGCTGCTAAGTTTGGGTTCAGTGACATAACTTCTCGCGGCACTCTGGGTGCCAGAGACACCACTTTTATGATGTCGCTTTGTTCTCCGTGCTCAGCTGGAGAATGAAGGAGGGATTTCCCTCCTCCACAATCCACGTGGATGGCAACCCATAGAGTTTCATTCCAAACGATGAGGCAGGTGGCTAACCGAAGCGGATTATATTATTCGTGTGAGCGACTATTTTGTGGTGAAAAGGTTGTTATACGTACCGCACAGCTCCAGGCCCGGTTCACAAAGTCGGTGCGTTTCTGTGAGATTTTCGGTAGCAAATTCAGACGCACTTGGCCCAAAAGGTGAACCAGGCTTGAGCAATGTGTGTCTGGGATTTTGTTAATGGCCGTCATCCTGAAAAGAAAACATAAATTAATTGCATTACGTGAGGGCCTGAAATCAGAATAATTGTGGAAATTAAAGACATCCCAAAATGGGCACGACAAAGAAAATGATGAAATACTTAAAAAATGCACTAGTAATGATAATAATAATAATAATAATAATTAATGAATAGTATTTATAATTATTAATGATAATATTAATTACTGGGTCAGGATGATTGTTAAGTTAACAACTGGTTCAGGATGATTGCAGGAGTGAAGAGGGTGGATCGAAGGAGGATGGATGAACTGAGGGAGGAGATTGGTGTGCAGATGAGCTTGATGGGGAGATTGATGAGATGGGCTGGACACTTGGTGCAGATGGGGGAAGAAAGAATGGCAAAGAGAGCTGATAGGTTGAGGGAGCAAGGTAGGAGGAAAAGAGGTAGACTGTGGTTGAGATGGGAGGATTGTGTGATGAGGGATATCAATAAGGTGGTGGTGGTTGGAGAGTGGAGAGAGTTGGCTGAGGACAGGGGGAAGTGGAGGTGTATTTGAAGTCGAGGCAGGGCAGAAGCTTGGTACCAATGGACCACACCCCTTATAAAGGGAGGGGAAGCAAGAAGAATAATATGTTCCCTTACAAGGAACTTCAATGCAGGAGGTTGTCCTTGCTATATCCTTTTTGAATGCCCAGTGTCAAGCAAGGCAGCAGCACAAAACATTTTTAAAGTCTTTGGTTTGACTCGGCCGGGGTTTCAAACCATTGACCTCCCAGACTCAGAGCGGACGCTCGCTATAACATAGCACCACCGGGTCTGGTTGATAATTAAATACAATTTTAATTATATGGGCACATTACAAAGTCATAATTTACAATATCTTCTTATTTACAAATGTGCCCTCACAAATATTCGAACAACAAATCCACAGAAGTGCAGGTAAGCGTCCGTAACTACTCAGCAATCGAGTCATGTTTCAAACTTCAAGTGCATGGATTATTAACTGCAAAACATATTTACCTGTAAAAAAACAAAAAATAATTCACTTCTTAGGTACAAGTAATGCCGGATTGCAAAGGGATGTCTGTCAGATTGAAATAATCGGGGAAAAGAAAATGAGAAAGTTCCATTGATGACATAAAACACCGAATTACGGAGGAGAGATTCTTACGGGAACATGGCAAGGACCGATGGGGGGATACTCTCCAGCTTTTCCTTTTTGATCTTCTCAAAGTTCAATGTACCATGAATGGCCGTTCCGAGGCATTTCACCTGGAAAGGGAAACCTCAGAATTAATCAGTAAGCAATGCTTTGAAAACGTGCATTTTTTGTCGTTATTTTCTGGCTGACTTTATGATTATAAACCCCCCCCCCCACCTTGCTTCCATCCTCGCTCTCCTCCTTTTCATTCTCAAGCTATGCTCCTTGGTCCTATCACGGTCCATCGTGGTTAAAAAAAAAATGGTTGAATCGATTTAATCATGAACTTTCATTATCTTAAAGATCTCTATCAGATATCCTCCTTCCCAATATAAAAAGCCTGATCTCTCTCAGCAGTTCCTGAAAGCTTAGTTTGTCTATCCATGGAGTCAGTCTGGTATCGGAGATCTACGCTGAACCGTCTCTATGATAGCGATGTAATTCATCAGAAATGATGATGAAACTGCACACATTCCAGATGAGGTCTCACAACATTCATGTCCCTTATTTGTCCATCCCTTATTTATTTTATCTTATTTATCCCTTATTTGTCCAAGTCTCCCTCTATTTTGTCCTTCAACCCTGTTGTTGGTGATTTCCCCCTCTCTTCCTACTGTTCCTTTTGTTCTGGCGCTTCCTGATCCCTTTTGTGTTCCAGCTCTTCCATGAGCCTTGACTTTGCTGCCTGACGTGACCTTTGTAGTTGCAATTTTTTTTTCCCTTTGGTAAAGGAAGTTCATATGGTCACAGTTACCTGAATCTTTATACTGTAGTATATACATATATATATATATATATATATATATATATATATATATATGTATGTTGTATGTTCCCGAAATACAGCCAAAACGGTAGACGATAGCACAAAAATTTTAGGGCCACCTTACTCACCATTCGCCTGCGGTGTGCAGTATCAAGTTTCGTTCAAATCGGGCAACGAAAAAATTATTAAAAAATCAATTCCTGATTCAGTCAAGTACTCTTGGGGAGAATTTGATCAATGCAAACAACCTCAGCGGTATAGTTCGCTGGAGCTATCTTTTTCTTTTGAAATGATTTTTTTTTATCAACCGCTGTCACAACGGGAACCCAAAGGGTTCACGGGTCGTCGAGTCTTTACTATAATTCACGGACCAGTGTTTGTTTGTTTGTCTCGCTACTCCTACATTTCTGGGCCAATTACATCCAGATTTGCTACATAGGATCAGTATGACCCCATTTAATGTATCGGCGTGTTTTTTTTCTTTTCCGGAGGTCTTGGGGTGGGGGGTTGGGCGCAAATTATCTATGTAAATGTGTATCGTGTTGCGCCACCTCCAGGTTTTCCCTGGTATTACAAGCCTCCACCATTTACAGTTCAGTATTCCTGTCCCCACGTTTTCCAATGCAATGTGAGGTGTTTTGAATTATAAGCAGTAGGTATGTTTTTGCTTCATGCACATTACCAGGTTGTTGTTTTTTGCCAATAGTTTTGCAATTTTGCCAGTTGCAATAGTCTGTTTTCTTGATGCGCATTTTCCTGATGCATGCTCCACCCCTTTCTTCGAGAAAATAGGGTGGAGTAGAAGCAAGTTTTGGGCAAACGCTCATTCCCAGTTCCAATCTCCTCCCCTGTCAGTAAGATGGCACGGAGGAGAACTAATTTTTTTTTAGTACCAGTATTATAGATACCTAAGTTTACTGACGAAGGGTCATGTACACTTATGTTGCTAAATGTAAAATGTCCGTGGAAATGGCCACTCCATACCACTATCACCATATAGGCCTACAAGATCTGTGTGTGTGTGTGTGTGTGCTGATCGTTGATACACTCGAATGAGCATTGTGAATGCATTTGTGTCTATTAAATATTTTTATATAATTAAACAATTATTAACCCTTTGAACCCTCGTGGCCATTTTACCAGCTGCTATTCTGTGACTGGTTTACTGACCGCTATTCACCTCCATATACCTGAGCGGCCAGATTTTTCTCCAGGGAGCCCAGGGTGGGGGAGCTGAAAATCCAAGGAGCTCAGGTTCAAAGGGTTAATGCGTCATAAAGTTACCCGTATTTTAAGGCCTGTAAGTCGATGTGGAGTTCAAGTCGAATTGGCTAATTTCCCCATTTTTGTTTCCTTCATTCATAGATCAGTCTATATGGAGTACAAGATGAAGCTAGATCAACTAGGGTGGTTAGCAAAACTCATTTAGAACAATTGAGTGTTGATTCCTTCCTTACACTCACAGCGCAGGGATAGCAACTAGCTACAGGTAGCTATGCGGTACTTCCAAGGTCATGAATATTATGAGGTTTTGTGCATATTTATTTGAATTACTTTGTGGAACGATCTTTCAGATAAATTAGGAATGAAAATAGTTATTCAACATGTTTGTTATCATATAGATGTACAGGATTTAAAACAAGCTACAGAATCATATCAGCACGGGTTCATAGCACATTATACATTTTGTCACAGTTCACAACTCCTTAACTATAGTGCAGATAGAAGCGTGTGACCCAAGGGGGCCACAGCCACCCACCCCACTTTCAAAAGTGGGGAGGCCAAATACAATTTTGCCCCCCACTTTTCAACTACCCATGTATGTAAACATGCAGTCTCAGAAAAAGTGGAAGAATGAAGAATTTATCATACACCATTTACTATTAATAACCGATTGATAGTAGCAAAGTACAGTGGATGATCGTGAAAACCATTCACGATGAGAAGACAGTCATGCCCCCTTGTCCCTTGTGTTAAGACACGTGACTACTCGGCATGAATTGGCAACCATATTGCTGAGTCTTCTTTTATGGAGCAGCCATCAAAACAACAGCGACTGCATAAACATGACCAACCATCAATGAAAGAAAAACTTTCAGCCCAGCGACAACAAGCAGATCTAGTTTCGAGTCACGCTTGCATCCATCCCCAAGCTGTGCTGCAAGCTCCACACCATATATCATCATGCCCTCAACGTTAAAGATAGGCCTGCATCATGTACATAGTAACATTTACAAATCGAAAGTTTGTTTATCAGGAGTGATTGTCCCATTGATATAATAGGGGGATGCATTCCCAAATTGTTGTTCCCATTACAGAGTGACTTGAGTTTTGGATTTGTACTGCACTGGATAGCTCAGCTACTCTTCACAAAGGACACCCATGGGGGTCTTTAACATCCACCAACGAATGCTGTCAGACAGGACCCCGAGTTTTAGGTCCACCAGAGAAACGGCACACACATTGATGAATCATCCTGCCTGTGAAACACCAGGATGACAGTTTATAGCTGGGTCAGGATTCAAACCCAGTCTAGACAGCTTAGAGGCAAGCATGCATACCTCTCGGCCATCCTGCCAGCCCATAAGCAGCATTGATTGGAGTTTTTACAATTTACATCTTCCTGTGAGTTGAATTTTTTTTTCGAATTTATTGTCGTAAACGTAGATTGAATTTTCGAGGTTTTAAACGAGGTCAAAACAAATAAGAAGTAAAACACCTTCAATGGTTATTGAGCCACCATTAATGAAAGATTGATTGATTGGTTGATATTTATTTCCAAACAATAAACAATTTGATATGGTACAATACTCATACGTAGACATAACAATACGGATTGATATTCCGATCAATCGTTAGGTAGGAGGGGTTAGTCGAAAGCAAAGCTTGAAAATGACGTCCCTCAATATTATACTTCAAAACACAAAACAAAAATGACAAAAGAAAGAGGGAAAGAAAAACAAGAGACAGAAGAGAAAGGCTGAGGCGGTGTTTTGTTCCGACAAAGGGTAAGGCCCAATATGTCAGGTTCTCTTTCATTCCTGGAGGATCGATCACCATTTAAGGTATTTTACTCCTTATTTGTTTTGACCTCTCTTAATGCCCACACAGATTTGCAGATTGTTGCGCTGAGATTAGCGATTTACAGTATATTCGTTCTTTTAAACAAGGTCACCTGTGATAAGTTCGCTTGGCCAAGTTGGAGTTAGATTCAGGTTAAACACAAGACATCACGTGTTCTAACAAAGATTCCACATGGAACACAGCACACTGACGGAGCGTTTTTGTGGGGTATGAATAGGCCTCGACTGGAGACGAGCAAACAAGATGCGCAATATGTTGTCAAGGCGACATGCCCCATCAACTCGAGGACAAGGCGATTCTTGAGAGAACAGGCAGACAATACAGAGATAGGACCAGAAGTGTCCGAGTCAAGTGGTTTGAGAAACACCCATGGCTGACTCTGTGTGATCCATGCATCGGGACCATAATCTGTACAGAGCGTCGGTGCTGCCGAAGCAGTCTCCTGGACTATTGAGCACAATCCTGGACAGGTTGTCACTCCGATGCAGGATACTCGAATGGCTCAATCCCAGCAAGCTGGTACTCGTTTTGCCGACATCGGAAGGATGACAGGCTGAGTCAACCCCACCTGGTATTAATTCAATGGAAAGCAGGATTTGAACTTGGGACGCGAGGATCCCAAGCCCACCACCCCAACCATTAAAAAAAATAAATTGTATACCAAGTCGAGGCTCGTGTAAGAGCTAAAGCCATGAAGCCAACACCAGGCATACTCTGTGCGAGACTAGGAATAAACTTCTTTGCTTTGTTTGTAAAACAGCAGTCGACCATCAAATTCTTTCTTTTAGTAAAAATGCAGAAAAGACCTTCACACAAATTGGATTTCAGAACTGAAAGAAAGCAAGCATCAGACTGAAGGAACCCAGTCAGAGTCATGCACATACATAAGCAGTTGAAAAACTGAAAGCTTTGGGAAGGACTGCGATAGACGTGCAGCTTAATCAAGCATTGAGGGAAGATGAGCGAAGACAGAAAGGGGGCTCAGACGCCAGATTCAATGCATACAGTGTTTGCTCAGGCAGGGCCATTCCATTGGAGGTCATGATGATGCTGCAAGCAATTTGTTCCAGCCAATTAAACTGAGAGGGAACGACATTTCAGAAATGGACGACTGTATCAGCCAGAAACACAACATGTCACCCGAGATTGTTAACAAAATGACAGCAAAGATGGGTCCTACCGTTCTATATTTAGTCCTGGCTGAAGTGAAAGAAGCAGGCTGGTACTCAATTATTGGTGATGAAACAACTGATATTTACTGCAAAGAACAGTTCAATATTTGTGGAAGGTGGGTTGATGACAGCTACCAAGTATACGAGGAATCACTGGGACTTGTTGAGGTGCCAGATATTACCAATGTCGAGGTCAAGCATTTGATGGGGCATTGAATATGCAGGGAAGGATTAGTGATGCTGCTCCTCAAATTCAGTATGAGAACAGCTCAGCCGTTTCTGTTCATTGCTTGGCCCAGTGTACCAATTTAAGGGAGTTTCCCGTAAAAGCAAGATGCCGATTCGAGATGCGCTGGATGTCGTCTTTCACATAATCAAACTGATGAAGTTTTCCCCAAAGCAATCGAACGTCTTTGTACAAATGCAGATTTGCGTTGGCAAAGAGAACCCCCGTCAGCTGAGACCACTTTGCGTGACTCGATGGACTGGGAGAACAGGGTCTTTGAGCGACATTTTGTCCAACTATTAGGTCTAGCTGAATACCTTGGCTAAAGTCAGTGACAGGTCGAACGACGAATATGACAGTCGTGCAAGTGGCCAAGCCGCGTTAATGGAGAGGTTCATTACATTCTTTGGCTTGAAGCTGGCATATCAACTCTTCTCTTGGGCAGAGCAGCTGTCAATAAATATACAAGGTAAGGATCCGTCCGCCCAGAGTGCAATGAAGACAGTCTCCTTTTGTTGCGCACCTTCTACCAACAACAACGAAATGTGGAGGTGTTTCACAAGTTCTATGCTCATGTCGTTTAGAAGTCCTCCGACAGAAGTCTATGGTCCTTGACATTCTGGATCAAGAGCTTGACAGAAGATTTGAGCAAAAAGGCATGCGACTCCTCCAGAATATGGAAAATTTCTTCTTGAAGCTGCCAATGGGGAGTATTCCAGAATACCCAAATCCATTGAAGATCAGTGCAGAAAATGACATCAATCGAGAATGTCTAAGACTTCAGCTACAAATGTTACCCGATCTTGTAAGATCGGACACCAGCGTGATCCGTGTAACTAGCATGGAGACCATTTGCCAGGACATGTCTACGGATCCCAGTCAATAAGAAGCTCTTTCACAGAAGTCCACAAAATTCAGTCCTGAGAAAAGTGAAAACTATCTGAGGTCAACCGTGGGCCAACAAAGGCTGGACAACACTCTGATCTGCCATTACCATGAAAGATCACACAGACAAGATCGACACATTGGCATTAGCGAATAACTTTTATGAAGCAAATGATTCAAGGATGAAGTATTTTGGCTAATTTGACTGAAGCCAAACTCAGAAAATAGGTAAAATGTGTAAAATGAAATTTTGAATTTCTGAATTTCACTGAAATGGACAGCTTTCAAAAATGAAGATTGACAACTGCAGTTTAACATCACGTTCAGCCTGATCGGAATTCTTTCTCTCTTTAAATTAGTTGAAACTCTGAAATGTTTTACCTCCCAGCTTCTACCCCCTCCCACCAAAATCCCTTAAATGTGCCAGAGTGTGTAAGATGCAGCTGAGAATTAAAAAAAAAATCCTGGGGTTGCCCCAGAGCCCCCTAGCAGGACATGTCGAGAGTGCATATAGTAGTGATAGCAGCTTTTTTACAAATTGGCGCCCACCCTCACTTTTGATGACGTTTCTGTGCCTCTACTTTAATAAACATCATGAACACCTGACACATTGTAATACAATAAAGAGAGGAGGAGATTGGGACCATACTCTGTGCAGAGCGTTGGTGCTGCTTAAGCAGTCTCCTTGGCTATTGCCATCGAATTTTGACGGGTCACCCTCTCGACCACAGTACACCAGCATGCTGGCACTCATTTTGCCGACCTCGGAAGGATGACAGGCCGAGTTAACCCCACCTGATATTCATTTAACAGCTGAGCGGGACTTGAACTCAGGACCCAAGGATCCAAAGCCCACCACCCGCACCATGAAGCCAACACCAGGCATAATACAACAAGGAAATCTAACACAGGTGGAAGCCATTCAGCCCATCATGCCTGCGAGAACACCAAACCAACCCATCTACACAAGACCCAAGGAAGAAAGTGCAAAAAAAAGTTTTTAATTAATGAAATAAAAAAACATTTTTTTGTAATTTTTATTTTTTCCCCTTTTCTTCCCCTCGGGGAGGGGGGGCATTATCTTGGTTAAAACACACATCAACCACCCAACCCCCTTGACAAGACCCCCACCAACAGCACTCCATATACAATCACCCATCAATACTCAAACGACCTAAAAGCCTTATCAACATCCCCATACCCCTCTATCTCCATAACTCCAGTACCTATCTAATTCTAATTTAAACGTATCTACTGTTTCTGCTGCCACTACCTTTCCAGGGAGCCCATTCCATGCATTAACGACTCTCTGAGTAAAAGTCCCCTGTTAGTGCATCTGCTCGGGGGGCCCCCGTGTGAAAAAAATGTACACTAAGTTACCAACTGGAATTTTGAAGTTGATCACTTCTTGTAACAGAAAAACTTGGTTACCATCCCATAAACCCGGCCATAAGATGCCCGAAAACGTTCGCATTCAGCTCGCGTCAGTATAACAGCAGCAAAAATGAACACATCCGTGTCTGACGATAGGACTATGATACGATTTTTACCTTGTTTAACAGCATGCATTTCATCTGGTATAATCCTCATGTCAGCCTCTTCTACATTA
>CM068967.1:10341426-10351945 GCA_035128595.1 Eptatretus atami | reverse complement strand
CCACTCACAGCCACTCTTTACTTCCTACCACGAAGCCAGTTTGCAGTCCAATTACTACCTGACCAGCCACTCCACAAGCCCTCACTTTGGCCAACAACCTCCGATGTGGGGCCTTATTAAATGCTTTCTTGAAGGTACCATTCAATTTTTTTTCTCCCAATAGCTTTGCAGCCACGATTAGCCTTCTTGGTTTTCTCAACACAAGATTCGTCTTCGGTCTTCGTACAAACACAGTTCAGTGCAGTGTCGTGTTAACCCCCTGGCGTTCTGATCTCACGATCAATCACTCGGCACCTAGATCACGACTTCTCCTCTGCAGATTCGCTACACAGCCGTTCGATAGCTCAACCGGAGATTTCTCAATTAGAGATTCGCCGCTCGACTCACCCGAAAGGCCATTTGCCTTCAACACGACACATTATTCGATCAGTTCTGACACACGAAGACCTGATCTCCCTCCCTGTAACCTCTCCACTCCATACCCGCACCTCCCCTGTGTCCGGCCCGACAAGCAATCTCGACCTGGTCAGTGTCCCTGCAACAAGAGAGAGATCAAGAACCTCGACCAAAGTGTTGCTTTGAATGTGTCCGCAATGGTGCCTCAGGCGAGTCGCCGTAGAATCTTCGAATGATGTACATCCAGGTGAATGATGCAGTAGCAAATGAAGATAGAATCGTTCACTTCGGATGACTGGCACTGTATAAGCGTCCAATTGTGTTTCCCGTTTCCAAGGCGACCATTTGCACGTGGTGCTGTTCACGTGAAGTGTTCTGGGAACTTGTGGTTATGGAACAGAACGGGCTTTCGGGGTTTGGCGCGGTTCAGATAAAATGCGGTGAGGGTTGTTTTCTTTGGGCATGGTCTAAAGCTTCTGCAGCCTGTCAGGAAATTGATGATTCTATTTTGGTTTGGAAGAATGGAATCCAAACGTTGAATAGACAGTGACGTTCATGTAGATGTAGTGGAACAAATGCCAGCAGCCTTCGCATGTGAAACGTACCTCGCGTCCACAAACCGGTTGATCTCGTTCACGTTGTTGTCAATTTATTGTTGATAGTCTTCACATACAGCGGCCATAATACGATCTGGTCCTCTTTCTAGACATATTTGTAGAGATACTTGACTGCCATGACCGTCGAAGCAGACTTCACATTGATGTGAGCGTTATACTTGGAGGACAGGTACGGGTTATAAGGAACGACCCCGCGGTCATCAACGTTCATCCGTTTTTTTTGTACCTGAGGTCCGGAATCCTTATTCTGTATAACGGGTAGCCATCGTGCGTGCTTCGCGTCATTTCGCAGAATGGCTTGGGGAATTGTTTAGTACATTTGCCTTGTTCCATTCAAGGCAATCGAGGAGTAGCCGTGTATCATGTTCTGTACGATCACGTTATGCAATCGAGTCTGCGATGGGTCGGGAATTTCTGCCGTGACAAATTTTGTCATAATGGCCCGGTGATCGAGGCTTACTTTCTGGTGGAGAATCACCATGTGTGAAGGTGAGGCAGCCCTCGTTTCTGAAATTCCACTATGCAGACGTACGCGAGAAACCTTTCCGAATATTTGATCAACCACAATATCATGTGTGAAGCCTTCTTCTTTTGATTGAAAACTCTGGCTACGATTGTCTGGTCGATCAGTGGCAACTGATTAGGGAATAACGCATTATGGATTTCTTCCATTTGGGGTTGCACGTATATGTTAAGAGAGGTCAGGTTTCGAGTATCGCCGAACGATAGCCATCGAATCCTGATACAGTTGATGCATATTTCGTGGCCTTCCGGTAAATGACGACGGAGGGGACCAACTCGCGACCGATTTGAGGACCGTCAGTATCCCAGCGGCGACTGCATCAGAATAGTCTTGATCCAGCTCCGCCCGAAATTACCGTTGATTGTGGTAGCGTAGTTCAGGCGTCCTTGTTTCAACCTTTGCGTATTGATCGACAATATATTGTTGAGTAATCTACCACTACATAGCATTAACATTAAAGTTACTTCTAACCATTAAGTGGTAAGCGTAAAACTCCATAGTCCTGAGCATTTGCATCTCGTTAATGGATGGTAAATGTCCAGCCAGATCTCCATGTGTGTAGTAGCAACATGTAATGAAGAGGGTCATAATCGGGTAGGCTCATTGATGCAGGATAATGTCACGAATTTCAGATCAGGCTGACCGCTTGTACAAAATGATGTTGCGGTGCGATGGAACATCAGCACTTCCCCGCTAAAGATAACTGCTACTTTCTGCTGCCATCGGTATATTATAGCGCCGTAAATCTGTTGTTGGGTCGCTCTCAAAACGACTTCATGGAATCATTTTCTTCTCATTCCAGTAATTTGGCGGCTTGCTTATAAGCACTTACGAATGGATTACATCTGCAATAAGTATTGTCTGTAGCTTTTGAAGAAATCACGGTGCAGGTCGTGTTCCATGCTCTTCAATGAGCGATTTTGTTGGCAGTGTCGTAGATATAAATTTTCGAAAACTGCGGATTACCGTTCTCGGGAAAAAATGTCCGATTTATGATAAACACTGCATGGATTCTGAACGTATATGGGCCCTTGTCGGTAACACATCTTCTGTGCACCCAATGATGCAAACGTTAACTCGAGTTGTATGCCAATGTTGGATCGAAAATCCCTTGCTTCAGGTGTGCAGTCAGTGAAAAGGTGTGGCAAGAGGGGAGGTGGTTCACTGATGTTGGGAAGAACAATTTTTTCTTGCATACAGCAGATGGAAAATATATCGTTCACCCGAGGCAACGCGAATGCAGTTCAGCTTTCCACATGTGTACGCGCCACAGGAAGAGACACATAGTGTCCATCTTGCCAAAGCTGTGTATGGGGGGAAATGGTCTCTCATTGTAGTCTTGCAATTCACCGAGAGCGTGTGGCGAGATATTCTTTTGAATGCGCTTCCTATTTCGTACCGCTGTTGCACGCGTGTCTACATTTTTACATTTTCGGCATCTTGTGGCTTACAGAATGCTCACTACAGTCTGGAAGGACTGGAAGGAAATAAACAGGGCCTCGCTTTATGAATGCGGTTGGAAATGTCGGCACGCTATTGGCTGAGCGGTTGCATGCACTCCATCTCGCCACGCTATTGGCTGAGCAGTTGCAACGCATTCCATCTCGCCACGCTATTCGTCTGGTGTTCGTATGGTGGGGGATTATAGGCTGTCTCAAGTGGGGGACCATCACAGCAATTTTGGACGCTTTTGTACCGATAATGGATCCGTTCCAAAAGGGGACATTTGGAATCCGAAGCAATACTGGACATGTGTGCCAAAGCGCAGACTCATCCCTCCGTCACGTATCTCGCAAACCGTGGAAATTTTGTTCATTTATTAGTATAAATAAAATAATAATAATATAAATATAATATATAAGAATATGGTGGTGAGATGTTTTTAACAACATGGCGGTGAGGTGTTTTAATAACATGGTGGTGAGATGTTTTTAACATGGCAGTGAGGTGTTTTTTAATAACATGGTGGTGAGGTGTTTTTAACAACATGGTGGCAGGTGTTTTTAATAACATGGCGGTGAGGTGTTTTTAATAACATGGCGGTGAGGTGTTTTTAATAACATGGCGGTGAGGTGTTTTTAACAACATGGCGGTGAGTTGTTTTTTAATAACATGGCGATGAGGTGTTTTTAAGAACATGGCGTGAGGTGTTTTTAAGAACATGGCGGTGAGCTATTTTAATAACATGGCGGTGAGGTTTTTTAAGAACATGGCGGTGAGCTATTTTTAACAACATGGCGGTGAGGTGTTTTTAACAACATGGCGATGAGGTGTTTTTAAGAAATGGCGGTGAGGTGTTTTAAGAACATGGCGGTGAGCTATTTTTAACAACATGGCGGTGAGGTGTTTTTAATAACATGGTGGTGAGGTGTTTTTTAAGAACATGGCGGTGAGGTGTTTTTAACAACATGGCGGTGAGGTGTTTTTTAGAACATGGCGGTGAGCTGTTTTTAATAACATGGCGGTGAGGTGTTTTTAAGAACATGGGCGGTGAGGTATTTTTAATAACATGGTGGTGAGTTTTTTAATAACATGGCGTGAGGTGTTTTTAATAACATGGCGGTGAGGTGTTTTTAATAACAGCGGTGAGTGTTTTATAACATGCGGTGAGGTGTTTTTAAGAACATGGCGGTGAGGTGTTTTTAACATGGCGGTGAGGTGTTTTAAACATGGCAGTGAGGTGTTTTTAAGAACATGGCGGTGAGGTGTTTTTTAAGAACATGGCGTGAGCTGTTTTTAATAACATGGCGGTGAGGTGTTTTTAATAACATGGCGGTGAGGTGTTTTTAATAACATGGCGGTGAGGTGTTTTAATAACATGGCGGTGAGGTGTTTTTTAACACATGGCGGTGAGGTTTCGTTTTAATAACATGCGATGAGGTGTTTTTAAGAACATGGCGGTGAGGTGTTTTTTAAGACATGGCGGTGAGCTATTTTTTAATAACATGGCGGTGAGGTTTTTTTAAGAACATGGCGGTGAGCTATTTTTAACAACATGGCGGTGAGGTGTTTTTAACAACATGGCGATGAGGTGTTTTTAAGAACATGGCGGTGAGGTGTTTTAAGAACATGGCGGTGAGCTATTTTTAACAACATGGCGGTGAGGTGTTTTTAATAACATGGTGGTGAGGTGTTTTTAAGAACATGGCGGTGAGGTGTTTTTAACAACATGGCGGTGAGGTGTTTTTAAGAACATGGCGGTGAGCTGTTTTTAATAACATGGCGGTGAGGTGTTTTTAAGAAACATGGCGGTGAGGTATTTTTAATAACATGGTGGTGAGGTGTTTTTAATACATGGCGGTGAGGTGTTTTTTAATAACATGGCGGTGAGGTGTTTTTAATAACATGGCGGTGAGGTGTTTTAATAACATGGCGGTGAGTGTTTTTAAAACATGGCGTGGAGGTGTTTTTAAGAACATGGCAGTGAGGTGTTTTTAAGAACATGGCGGTGAGGTGTTTTTAAGAACATGGCGGTGAGCTGTTTTTAATAACATGGCGGTGAGGTGTTTTTAATAACATGGCGGTGAGGTGTTTTTAATAACATGGCGGTGAGGTGTTTTTAATAACATGGCGGTGAGGTGTTTTTAACATGGCGGTGAGCTATTTTTAATAACATGCCGGTGAGGTGTTTTTAAGAAATGGGGTGAGCTATTTTTAAGAACATGGCGGTGGGTGTTTTTTTAACAACATGGTGATGAGGTGTTTTTAATAACATGGCGGTGAGGTGTTTTAATAACATGGCGGTGAGGTGTTTTTAAGAACATGGCGGTGAGGTGTTTTTAAACATGGCAGTGAGGTGTTTTTAAGAACATGGCGGTGAGGTGTTTTTTAAGAACATGGCGGTGAGCTGTTTTTAATAACATGGCGGTGAGGTGTTTTTAATAACATGGCGGTGAGGTGTTTTTTATAACATGGCGGTGAGGTGTTTTTAATAACATGGCGGTGAGGTGTTTTTAACAACATGGCGGTGAGTTGTTTTTTAACATGCGATGAGGTGTTTTTTAGAAATGGCGGTGAGGTGTTTTAAGAACATGGCGGTGAGCTATTTTTAATAACATGGCGGTGAGGTTTTTTTAAGAACATGGCGGTGAGCTATTTTTAACAACATGGCGGTGAGGTGTTTTTAACAACATGGCGATGAGGTGTTTTTAAGAACATGGCGGTGAGGTGTTTTAAGAACATGGCGTGAGCTATTTTAAAACATGGCGGTGAGGTGTTTTTAATAACATGGTGGTGAGGTGTTTTTAAGAACATGGCGGTGAGGTGTTTTTAACAACATGGCGGTGAGGTGTTTTTAACAACATGGCGGTGAGCTGTTTTTAATAACATGGCGGTGAGGTGTTTTTAAGAACATGGCGGTGAGGTATTTTTAATACATGGTGGTGAGGTGTTTTTAATTACATGGCGGTGAGGTGTTTTTAATAACATGGCGGTGAGGTGTTTTTAATAACATGGCGGTGAGGTGTTTAATAACATGGCGGTGAGGTGTTTTTAAGAACATGGCGGTGAGGTGTTTTTAAGAACATGGCAGTGAGGTGTTTTTAAGAACATGGCGGTGAGGTGTTTTTAAGAACATGGCGGTGAGCTGTTTTTAATAACATGGCGGTGAGGTGTTTTTTAATAACATGGCGGTGAGGTGTTTTTAATAACATGGCGGTGAGGTGTTTTTAATAACATGGCGGTGAGGTGTTTTTAACATGGCGGTGAGCTATTTTTAATAACATGCCGGTGAGGTGTTTTAAGAACATGGCGTGAGCTATTTTAAGAACATGGCGGTGAGGTGTTTTAACAACATGGTGATGAGGTGTTTTTAAATAACATGGCGGTGAGGTGTTTTTAATAACATGGCGGTGAGGTGTTTTTAATAACATGGTGGTGAGGTGTTTTTAAGAACATGGCGGTGAGGTGTTTTTTAAGAACATGGCGGTGAGGTGTTTTTTTTAACATGGCGGTGAGGTGTTTTTAAGAACATGGCGGTGAGGTGTTTTTAGAACATGGCGGTGAGGTGTTTTTAACATGGCGGTGAGGTGTTTTTAAGAACATGGCGGTGAGCTGTTTTTAAGAACAGGGGTGAGCTGTTTTTAATAACATGGAGGTGAGGTGTTTTTAATAACATGGCGGTGAGGTGTTTTTAAAGAACATGGCGGTGAGGTGCTTTTCACAACATGGTGGTGAGGTGTTTTTAAGAACATGGAGGTGAGGTGTTTTTCACAACATGGCGGTGAGGTGCTTTTCACAACATGGCGGTGAGATGTTTTGAGAACATGGCGGTGAGGTGTTTTTCACAACATGGCGGTGAGGTGTTTTTAAGAACATGGCGGTGAGCTGTTTTTAACAACGTGGCGGTGAGGTGTTTTTAATAACATGGCGGTGAGCTGTTTTTTAAGAACATGGCGGTGAGGTGTTTTTATTACATGGCGGTGAGGTGTTTTAAGAACATGGCGGTGAGGTGTTTTCAAGAACATGGCGGTGAGGTGTTTTTAATAACATGGCGGTGAGGTGTTTTTAATAACATGGTGGTGAGGTGTTTTTTCACAACATGGCGGTGAGCTGTTTTTAATAACATGGAGGTGAGGTGTTTTTAATAACATGGCGGTGAGGTGTTTTTAAACATGGCGGTGAGCTGTTTTTTAACAACGTGGCGTGAGGTGTTTTTAATACATGGCGGTGAGCTGTTTTTAAGAACATGGCGGTGAGGTGTTTTTTAAGAACATGGCGGTGAGCTGTTTTTAATAACATGGCGGTGAGGTGTTTTTAATAACATGGCGGTGAAGGTGTTTTATAACATGGCGGTGAGGTGTTTTAATAACATGGTGGTGAGGTGTTTTTCACAACATGGCGGTGAGGTGTTTTTCACAACATGGCGTGAGGTGTTTTTAAGAACATGGCGGTGAGGTTTTTTCACAACATGGCGGTGAGGTGTTTTCAAGAACATGGCGGTGAGCTGTTTTTAACAACATGCCGGTGAGGTGTTTTTAAAGAACATGGCGGTGAGCTATTTTTAAGAACATGGCGGTGAGGTGTTTTTAACAACATGGTGATGAGGTGTTTTTAATAACATGGCGGTGAGGTGTTTTAATAACATGGCGGTGAGGTGTTTTTAAGAATGGCGGTGAGGGTTTTTAATGGCGGTGAGGTGTTTTTAAGAACATGGCAGTGAGGTGTTTTTAAGAACATGGCGGTGAGGTGTTTTTAAGACAATGGCGGTGAGCTGTTTTAATAACATGGCGGTGAGGTGTTTTTAATAACATGGCGGTGAGGTGTTTTTAATAACATGGCGGTGAGGTGTTTTTAATAACATGGCGGTGAGGTGTTTTTAACAACATGGCGGTGAGTTGTTTTTAATAACATGGCGATGAGGTGTTTTTAAGAACATGGCGGTGAGGTGTTTTTAAGAACATGGCGGTGAGCTATTTTTAATAACATGGCGGTGAGGTTTTTTTAAGAAATGGCGGTGAGCTATTTTAACAACATGGCGTGAGGTGTTTTTAACAACATGGCGATGAGGTGTTTTTAAGAACATGGCGGGGAGTGTTTTTAAGAACATGGCGGTGAGCTATTTTTAACAACATGGCGGTGAGGTGTTTTTAATAACATGGTGGTGAGGTGTTTTTAAGAACATGGCGGTGAGGTGTTTTTAAAAACATGGCGGTGAGGTGTTTTTAAGAACATGGCGGTGAGCTGTTTTTTAATAACATGGCGGTGAGGTGTTTTTAAGAACATGGCGGTGAGGTATTTTTAATAACATGGTGGTGAGGTGTTTTTAATAACATGGCGGTGAGGTGTTTTTAATACATGGCGGTGAGGTGTTTTAATAAGTGGGCGGTGAGGTGTTTTTAAGAACATGGGCTGAGGTGTTTTAACAACGTGGCGGTGAGGTGTTTTTAATAACATGGCGGTGAGCTGTTTTTAACAACGTCGCGGTGAGGTGTTTTTAATAACATGGCGGTGAGCTGTTTTTACAACGTGGCGGTGAGGTGTTTTTAACACATGGCGGTGAGGTGATAATAACTGGCGGTGAGGTGTTTTTAATAACACGGCGGTGAAGTGATAATAACAGGCGGTGAGGTGTTTTAATAACACGGCGGTGAGGTGATAATAACACGGCGGTGAGGTGATAATAACATGGCGGTGAGCTGTTTTTAAAACATGGCGGTGAGGTGTTTTTAATAACATGGCGGTGAGGTGATAATAACATGGCGGTGAGGTGTTTTAATAACATGGCGGTGAGGTGATAAAACACGGCGGTGAGGTGATAATAACACGGCGGTGGAGGTGATAATAACATGGCGGTGAGGTGTTTTTAATAACATGGCGGTGAGGTGATAATAACACGCGGGTGAGGTGTTTTTTAATAACATGGCGGTGAGGTGATAATAACATGGCGGTGAGGTGATAATAACATGGCGGTGAGGTGATAATAACATGGCGGTGAGGTGATAATACACGGGCGGTGAGGTGATACATGGCGGTGAGGTGATAATAACATGGCGGTGAGATGATAATAACACGGCGGTGAGGTGATAATACAATGGCGGTGAGGTGATAATAACACGGCGGTGAGGTGTTTAATAACATGGCGGTGAGGTGATAATAAACCGGCGGTGAGGTGTTTTTAATAACATGGCGGTGAGGTGATAATAACACGGCGGTGAGGTGTTTCTAATAACATGGCGGTGAGGTGTTTTTAATACATGGCGGTGAGGTGATAATATCACGGCAGTGAGGTGTTTTTAATAACATGGCGGTGAGGTGTTTTTAATAACATGGCGTGAGGTGAAATAACATGGCGATGAGGTGATAATAACACGGCGGTGAGGTGTTTTAATAACATGGTGGTGAGGTGATAATAACATGGCGTGAGGTGTTTTTAATAACATGGCGGTGAGGTGATTAAATACATGGCGGTGAGGTGTTTATTAATAACATGGCGGTGAGGTGATAATAACATGGCGGTGAGGTGTTTTTAATAACATGGCGGTGAGGTGTTTTTAATAACATGGCGGTGAGGTGTTTTATAACATGGCGGTGAGGTGTTTTTAAAACATGGGTGAGGTGATAATAACATGGCGGTGAGGTGATAATAACATGGCGGTAGGTGATAATAACATGGCGGTGGGTGTTTTAATAAATGGCGGTGAGGTGATAATAACACGGGCGGTGAGGTGATAATAACACGGCGGTGAGGTGATAATAACACGGCGGTAAGGTGATAATAACATGGCGGTGAGGTGATAATAACACGGCGGTGAGGTGATAAAACACGGCGGTGAGGTGATAATAACACGGGCGGTGAGGTGATAATAACACGGCGGTGAGGTGATAATAACATGGCGGTGAGGTGATAATAACATGGCGGTGAGGTGATAATAAACACGGCGGTGAGGTGATAATAACATGGCGGTGAGGTGATAATAACATGGCGGTGAGGTGATAATAACATGGCGGTGAGGTGATAATAACATGGCGGTGAGGTGTTTTTAATAACATGGCGGTGAGGTGATAATAACACGGCGGTGAGGTGATAATAACACGGCGGTGAGGTGATAATAACACGGCGGTAAGGTGAAATATAAATGGCGGTGAGGTGATAATAACACGGCGGTGAGGTGATAATAACACGGCGGTGAGGTGATAATAAACGGCGGTGAGGTGATAATAACACGGCGGTGAGGTGATAATAACATGGCGGTGAGGTGATAATAACACGGCGGTGAGGTGATAATAACACGGCGGTGAGGTGATAATAACATGGCGGTGAGGTGATAATAACATGGCGGTGAGGTTGATAATAACACGGCGGTGAGGTGATAATAACATGGCGGTGAGGTGATAATAACATGGCGGTGAGGTGATAATAACATGGCGGTGAGGTGATAATAACATGGCGGTGAGGTGATAATAACATGGCGGTGAGGTGATAATAACACGGCGGTGAGGTGATAATAACACGGCGGTGAGGTTGATAAGGGACACTGAAGTT
>CM068967.1:10315849-10328832 GCA_035128595.1 Eptatretus atami | reverse complement strand
TAACCCATGGAGACCACCGTCTGGTGGACGACACCTCAGCACCACCCCCACACACTCTCCCGCAATCTGACCCGGGAATGTTACCCCATGGTTTCCCTCCTATCATCAAAGTTTGGGGGTCCCGAAGGCTTTGCCCCAATCCCGTCATCCGGTGAGCTGCCCTGCAAAGGGAAGCTGCACATGAGGTACTCCCACGGAGTCCGTTTTCAGATTAAAAAAAAATGCTTTTGGAATGTTTTGCGGAATGAAGGGTTTTATGGTGGCCGGAGTGCAAATCCTGCCACCAACCTCCTAATAAAAAGTAACCCAACTGCAGGAGGATGTCCGCAGACACAGTCGGGCACTAGTTATGGATGGCCGTTGGCTCACAAGGAGCTCCTCCTCCCTTTGACAGGTTTTGTTCTTCATCCTGCTGGGTGTCCATATCATACACCCTCCTCACCAAGAAACTTGGTGGGGGAGATGGTTTAGTCGACAATAATCCAACCATGGAACAGGTTAGTACAGGTTTACATGGTACCTGTAGCAAGTCACAGATCTAATCTGACATTACCTGACTATAACATCACGTCCATGGGTATATCTCGTCTGCTTAACGTTGTTTTCCTTATAATGTCGCACTTTCTTGAAACGTATACACGACGTTGTGGAAAGTTGCTGTAGTTTGTTTTAAATTAACAATTATACAATTTATTTGAGAAAATATCACACTTTCCAATCTTTTTCATTTATGCAATTCATTGTCATCAACCAAAGATAAGTTGATTCTGAGTGTAAGTCGCGGCCTGGACTTTTCGTTTTTTTTTTGTTTTTTTTTTGCCGAAAACACTCCCTGGCACTCACTGATGAACTTCTGAAAGTTTGATGAAGATCCGTTTGGCCATCTGAAAAAACATGACAACACAGGCACACACAGACAGACAGACAAACATCTCTCTTATGGGATTGATCTTTGGCCATGTTTACATACCTTAGTGCTTGAGAAGGTATCCATTTTGGTCATGATATTTGCAGCCTCTATCCAGTCAGCTTTGTCTACCTTTTCAATCATGTCGCAGGTCATGCCAATCACAGCTTGATCCATAGCTCTGCACAAGGTACGAACATTGTAGGTAAAGAGAGTGCGACACTTCCGCAGTTTTCATCGGTTTTTACTTCCACTCGATGAATTGTGCGATCGAGCAGGACAGTTTATTCTAGTGGATGCAGTTGCATTTACATTCCTTTCTTCATATACACTTTATAAATTGTTTATCCACATATTCACTTCAATCTTACCTGATTTTATTGATGTTTATCGAGTTTTGGTTGCTGACGAATTTTTGGACCAAATAAGAGGACTGGAGGAGAGAGAACAATGTATCAGTAAGGAACAATGAGCAAATATTGATTGTGTCTGGTATAAATCAATTGTGGATTTTATTGATTTAGGAGATAGCGATTCCAGCATTCATGATGTCGACACCATACATAATTTATTTTAGCATTTCTTTAATGTGAAAAATGACAGGATTGTTATTGCAGCTTCACAGCCCTGTAAGAAACTGCAGGAACAGCCTCATAAAAACCCATCAATATTCCTGCCATGCTCGTTCATCAGGATTTACCTGTGACTGTGTCCAGGATTTTCGCTCAAAAGTGGTAGATGTAATCGTTTTCAGAGAGTACAGTGAATTCAAGGGGATGGCCGAAACAAGGGGTCCAGAGATGATGTTAACTGTCTGATTTATACCTATTGAGGTCAAGGCCTGAGGGCAAAGCAACATAAATATCAGATTTAAGGATCCGAGTAAATAAACATCCAGAGTCATAGATGTAAGTATGCGTGATGGAAAATATTGACACATTCAAACTTACGTTCCTCATGATCGATGATCGTTGCACGTCGTCCAGAAGTGATGATCTGTTCGACAGAGTGGGCAAGGATTTTTCCATCTGGTCACTGCTCATCTCCGAGAACATGTCACTCGGTACGCTTTGTATGAGGCTTCCAAGGTTGATTACTTCTTCTGCTGTGGATACCTGCAGTGAAAGTAACATCGTTGTTGTCCTTCATCTTGAGCTTCCAAGATACGATTGTAAGGAGTTAGAAAAAAACAACAAAACCCTTTGGTTTAAATCTTAGCTCTTACCTTTGCACCACCTTCAAGGTACTTGTCCATCAAAACTTGGGCATTGGTCTCTGTCCACTCATCAGATTTGCCAAGTTGTTTAATGTTATCAATCACTGCTCTGTTGGTCAAATTAAGAACTTCAGCAGTCGTAACATTCGAAATGTTTTCTATGATCTGGGCAATGTTGGCATTTGGTATCGTGCTTTGAGTATCTGGAGTTGTCAACTGCAAAACATGAAAATGTGATTTGCTTTAATTACCACAAATGTGACATCACCTTCCACAGGACAGTAACCGGAAGCAACGGTAGCCTACACCTGAGTACAGCATAAATGCAGCTGTTGTGTCTGCATGGCTAATTGTCTTGGGGATGAAGATCAAAATTACAATCACAAGCAGTCCATAGGAGAAATCGTGAATGGTATCACAAAAATAATTACTAATTCATCTCCATAATTCCTGGAGGAAAGCAACTAACACTGTTATTATCAGTACAAGGTGTGCCTCCCGTCACTTTGCTGATGGGTTTAATCGAAAGACAGCATGTTGTACTTCACAAACGTATTGCAGGTGCATCTGCGAGTGTCAATGAGGATGTAAAATGTTTGAAACATGCGAAAAATGATCTTTTATAACACTCAATTGTTGTTATTTGTGTGTTCCCTCTGTGTACTTTTATATATTTTTATATTCCTTTGAGAAGTATTACTATATTTAATTTTGTGTGTTCCTCCCATGTCCTTGTAAGTGGTTACTACTGTCGTAGAATAATAAATGCTACCGTTGGAATCGCTGCCTAAAAGCTCGAGATCCCGCTTCTTCTTCTTCAATCCCGAAACATGGGCTTTAAAGATGTGATTAAAAGGAACAAATTTTTGTTCAAAGTGAATCCATCACTAGCTTTCCATCGAAGTAAATGGATTATTACTTTTCCAACTGTACCATTTGTATTACTTCACGACAGCAGTAACTATTTAGAATGAGAGAGGAAAGAGAACACATTACCCCGCACAGTCTTGAGAAAAAGAACATGGGAAGGTTATTTTAAACTCTTGCTTTGTGTTTCTGAGCACAATCTATATTTTCTATGAACTGCCATTTTGTCTAAATCTCGATATTCCACAACGCTGAGAGTACGAACGGCAAATTTGATTAGTCGAGATGGCATAAAATTTGTCTAAGTACTGCTAAACTGTAGGTTTTTGTAAATGCCAATAAGACGACGTGTCATACAGTGTTAAGGTATATAATTAAATTGAAATGAAATAAAAGTTTTAAGGGTTGGAGAAAAAAACACCTTTTTCCGAAATTTACCACCGTTGATGCAGCGTCTTATACACCACCTTGTTTTACATGTGACATTCGTTCTTCGTGCCTGCTGTTTGTGTCATTTATAACATCCCTAAAAGCAGTACGTTTCCTTGTTTGTAATGATTTTCAATTTTGTTTGACTGCTCGACAGGCAGAGTAAAAAAAAATATTTCACTCCTCTGTGTGCGTGCGCGATCAGCGCGAGACTATGTGCAATTTGCCAAATTCAGACCAAAAGTACTGCAAAACTCCAGGTTCATCTTCCAATTCATGTTATGATTCATGTTCTGCAGTGTTCAAAATATAAAATTGTATTAAAATTAAGTTGTTATTCAATCATTAAGTCTGGAGACAAGCAAGACGCATAGTCAGAGTGAACCAATTGCTTAATCCCGCTTTGTGCTTTGCATGCACGGGGTAAAAAAGCGTAACGGATGGAGAAACTCGGCTCCTTTTATATGTAATTTTTCATATTGCGATTAGTATTATTCGAATTATTTAAAAAACGATAATTTCAAGTTCCAAAGTGCAGGATGTTCACGTCAGCTATCGGCGTTTCACCATTTTGCTTCACAGTGATCACCCTTCAAACATCAACGGCCCTGGCATTAAATTTACGAGGTGTTAAATAAAAGATTAATGCTGCACTTACTGTTCCTGTAGATTGAGACTGTAGTAAGGTCGAACTTTCAGTCTGTGGTGAAGTCGAAATCCCAGACTGTGGTGAGGTTGTATTATCAGTCTGTGGTGAAGTCGAAATCCCAGTCTGTGGTGAGGTTGTAGTACCAGTCTGTGGTGAGGCTATCCTTGTCACAGCAGTTGTTGACATTGTTTCCACTCCTGTTGTGCCTGGAGTGGTCTGCAGAAATTTTTTGTTCATGGTTAAAGCAAAATTAACAAAAGTTAATTTCAGCATCAAAAGTAGTTATTATTCCACTTAATTATCATTACGTCAATTAATTAATTAATTAATTTAACATTTAATTATTGCCATTATTACATTAAGCATCTGGAGACTGACAAGCAAGTTTAATTGATGGCAATGTCAATTTTCAAGTCAAATCTTTTCAACAAACACTCAAACAGGAGTTGTACACATTATTTTTGTTCATAACGTTTCAAGTACAACCACTCAGCCTGGGAAGAACCTCTCAATCTGATGTACCAGACTCTTTACAAAGCGTTGGTGCTGCCGAAGCAGTGTCTAAGCAAGGGTTATGCTGGTTGTTTTTGCACTGCCTTCCTCGCGGTATTTAGGGTAGGAATTTGTAATTTGTTCAGGGTTCCGGCTATAGCTCGCCGAATCTTTGCGAAGGACACCATGGGAACTTTAACATCTACCAACTAATGCCAGCAGATGGGACTCCCATTTAACATAAATCCAAGGGACTGCACACATATTGATGAACCAACCTGCCTGTGAAACACTGAGATGACAGTTTACGTCTGGGCCAACATTCAAACCCAAGCTAGAAAGCTCAGAGGTGAGTGTGCGTACACTCGCCTCAAAGCTGTCATGCTGCTTCTTTGCTTGAGGTTCAGCAGTTAAAAGGATAGAGTACGGACAAACAACTATGAGTTGGAAAGACAAGCACTGGTTTTTATGGGCCCAATGGCCTCTGACTGCATCAAAGTTCCTTTGAACTCATATTTTATTATTTTACTGTAAAATGTGAACGAATTAGAAAAAAGGGACTGTGATGCAGTGAAAAATGAATGTACATTCTGTGACATGAAAAAAGTGGAAAAAGCAGAACATGACAAGAAACAAGTAAGAAAAATGCAGGACTGATTTAAGTTGAGATGTGTGTTTGTCGCCGACATGTGCTATTGGTTGCCCTGAACACAATTTGTTTGCCCCTTTGTGAGTACAGTAAACTTTAACCTGCTGCCGTGTACAAAATAAAGGCTTGTATGTTTTATTGCCATAAAACCTACATTTGCAATTGTCACGTGATAAAAGCAAATTGACCAAATTTAATTAATTTAATTTTGACAAATGGCAGAAAACCGATTAGGAAACGTGACCATGTCCAAACACGATGCTTAAATAATTATAGGCTTCAACTACATTGGGGAAAGTGATCAGAGACGAAATGGAAGACATCGATTAAGGAAAGGGTTTGATGGTGAAATGGTAACGCGTCCAAAAAAGGCGAAGATTCACAGCAAATTTCACAAAGCAAAAAACTTATTCACAGGAAAAAAGAAAGGAAACGTGTCTGCCTGTTCGCAATGCTGTTACTTCTTTGTTGAAACACAACAGGTGAGGAGATGGATACGGATCATGTCGGTAAAAAAGGAGGGAAAAGGCAGATTTAAACAGCAAAATGTCAAACAAAGTCATTGCATCAAGAGAAACAGCCAAACGAGGTAAAGCCACCCACGTGTGCAATCAACAGCAACACATGGCCAGTATGACCCACATAACAAACCTAAACAAGGCAATATACAACAATGGAATAATATTTTGACTTGCATGGAATCAAAATCCACCCAAAAATTCCTTTTCAAAAAAGTACTGCGGAATAGTTTAATGCGCGCACATCCCCCAGCTGAATGATTCTCAATTAACCTCGAAAAGTAAAAGCCGAGAAAATACTCTGTGAAGAAATTCAAAAACGAAATCCAAACAACCAAAGAAAATCAAAAACACAATGTGAAGGTAATGCTTCAGGATCATAGAAGAACATCAATGACCGAATCAATGCACATTGTGCAGAAAACTTGCCGAAGGGTGGGGTTGGCAACCCAAGATACCCTCTTCGTCGGCACGGCACTCGTTGAGCACCAAGTCGCAGTCCTGGGGAAACACAGCTGATGGTTCCACCTGTTGCAGCTGCACTTTTCACTGCAGTTGTCACTGAGAATGATTCTCCAACTATGGGAACACACCCCACAGCATGAGTCATTTCAATATCACATGCTTCCAGTTTAATCACGTGTCCGGCATGGCAACGCAAGACGTAACAAACAATCAACACGTGTGTGTCGGTGTGTTTTGGATTCGCATCGTGATTCTCACTTCATAGTAGTGGAATCACGCAGGCAGCCACAGTCTCAGGCCTCACAACTGGTTCACGTCAACACAAGGCCATTGTCACAGACACAGCCCTCAACGCATGAGCCTGTGTGCTTTTCGACCACATCGGGTTCAGAGCAAGAGGGAAAAGAGGCAGGAGCGCAGGTCGTGTAGTTGCTTCCCGCTGGACACAAAAGAGCTGCGAAGGAAAAAGGAATGCTCATTAATTCCCATCGCTTAAAGAAACAAAGGAAGAGAAAAATGCGGTTGTCAAAATATGATGCTGTCGTAGTTTGTCGTCGTGAAAGGACCAGAACCATTGCATAAAGAGACAATAAATAGAGAGGAGGTAAACAATTCTTGAAATGGCAGTCAAAGACATCTTACGGCAGAGTGTGGGTGTCCTCAGGTCGACAAAGCTATTCCGGCAGCCAAGCATGTAGCATAGTAAGACTCGAGAGCATCACACAGTGCTTTCTGCTCCATTTCCCTGACGACAACCTCAAACGTGCAGTCATCGAAGAATTCTTCTGGGTTTCGATGAGCGTGGCAAGAGGCAAACGGTCATCGTTGAGCAGCAAGAAACCACACGTGTCGTTTCTGCTTGCTCTTTCCACCAGTGTTTCATTCAGATTGAGTGTGCTGCCATCGTCATCGACGCTGCTGTGGATGGAAAGGGGAAAAAAGGCCTAACGAACGTTTTGTGCTTCTCTTTTCTATTTTGCTGCAGTGCGCAGTTTCAAGGCAAGCAAAAAGGTCGAAATGAATGCGACAATAAAATGCAAGCAGTGGAATTCCATTGGCCGCTCGGTGGCAACAAACTTAACCGTTTTCTTTTTCGGGAGGCAAATGCAAGAACGTGAACAACAACCGTGAGCGTCAACCCGAGCTATATTTCAGACATGTACCTGTCGTCTTGGTGATAAATTTTCCAGCTGTTCCCAAAGGATGCTGGTCATCGGCCATGGTGCCTTGGGCATTTGAAAGTCATTCCTCCTTTCGTCATCCATGTCCCACAGAGACCACAGACTTGTGTTTGTAGGAGCTGGACAGGCGTACGCCGACGTAATGACGTCCGTCGTAAAACACTTCCAGACCTAATGCGGTGCTCAGGTGACGGAAGCGGCCCCAGATCTTCACTTGCAGTGAATCTGACCCATTGATATACTCGTATGGCATGGTTGTGGCCATCCGTTCAGCTGTGTGCAAAGCAAACACGTGCACATGAGAAACATCCCAGTGAGAAAACTCAAATTGACAACAAGAAGAACAATCAGGTGTCAGCATAAGGAGAGACAGATAAGAATTGACTCTACCTTGAATCTCTTACTGCCGAAGAAGACAATTTGCATCCCATAGACTTCGGTGATTACTTCCCGAGTGTAGGAAACCTTGTTTTTTTCGATGCTATTTGACACCAGCACCCTCCACTGTGATTCGTCGCAAAGCTGCAATTGCATACAAACAAAACAAGCTCAATCCAATGGCTAGCCCTTGTAACTCGTTTTCTAACATCCATCGAATGCAGGAGCAGCGCAACGTCACTGTTGCCTATTACTCTCATGCAGTATCACTCAATATCCTCCATGGTTGGAACAGCCATTTATCTCACCTGAGCCATGACGTATGTGGATGTTCCTTGGAAGTTGAATCTCTTCCCATCAAAGCCGATGTAGTGAGGATCTCCCCAGCCAGTACATTCCGCTGTTGGAAAGATATCCGGTCTTAGCTTTCTTTCTTTTGACAGTTAGAATGACACGTTTGACAATGACTTTTGAGCTGACAAATCTAAATGATTAAATCTGAATAATTTGCGACGAGGTCAAGTAATTTCCCCCGTCACGGAGATTACTGTGCGATGGAAAGAAGGGGATGTTGCATTCAAGAACGCCACAGTAAAACACGATCCATTTCAGAAAAATAAAATTGCACAGCCCCGCCTAGAATGCTGATGTCCAGCTGCCGACCAATGGTCGACTATGTGGCGCCTCACGTTTTGGATAGCAACCCAAGAACCCTCTTTGTCGGCACGGCACTCGTTGAGCACAAGTCGCAGTCCTGGGAACACAGCTGATGGATCCACCATGTGTGCAGCTGCACTTTTCACTGCAGTTGTCACTGATGAATGTTCTCCAACCTATGGGAACACACCCCACAGCATGAGTCATTCAATATCACATGCTTCAGTTTAATCACGTGTCCGGCATGGCAACGCAAGACGTAACAAACAATCAACACGTGTGTGTCCGGTGTGTTTTGGACTTCGCCAATCGTGATTCTCACTTCATAGTAGTGGGAATCACGCAGGCAGCCACAGTCTGCAGCCCTCACACACTGGTTCACGTCCCACACAAGGCCATTGTCACAGACACAGCCCTCAACGCATGAGCCTGTGTGCTTTTCGACCACATCGGGTTCAGAGCAAGAGGGAAAAAGAGCAGGAGCGCAGGTCGTGTAGTTGCTTCCCGCTGGACACAAAAGAGCTGCGAAGGAAAAAGGAATGCTGCATTAATTCCCATCGCTTAAAGAAACAAAGGAAGAGAAAATAAATGCGGTTTGTCAAAATATGATGCTGTCGTAGTTTGTCGTCGTGAAAGGACCAGAACCATTGCATTAAGAGACAATAAATAGAGAGGAGGTAAACAATTCTTGAAATGGCAGTCAAAGACATCTTACGGCAGAGTGTGGGTGTCCTCCAGGTCGACAAAGCTATTCCGGCAGCCAAGCATGTAGCATAGTAAGACTCGAGAGCATCACACAGTGCTTCTGCTCATTTCCCTGACGACAACCTCAAACGTGCAGTCATCGAAGAATTCTTCTGGGTTTCGATGAGCGTGGCAAGAGGCGAACGGTCCATCGTTGAGCAGCAAGAAAACACCGTGTCGTTTCTGCTTGCTCTTTCCACCAGTGTTTCATTCAGATTGAGTGTGCTGCCATCGTCATCGACGCTGCTGTGGATGGAAAGGGGAAAAAACGCCTAACGAACGTTTTGTGCTTCTCTTTTCTATTTTGCTGCAGTGCGCAGTTTCAAGGCAAGCAAAAAGTCGAAATGAATGCGACAATAAAATGCAAGCAGTGGAATTCCATTGGCCGCTCGGTGGCAACAACTTAACCGTTTTCTTTTTCGGGAGGCAAATGCAAGAACGTGAACAACAACCGTGAGGTCAACCCGAGCTATATTTCAGACATGTACCTGTCGTCTGGTGATAAATTTTCCAGCTGTTCCCAAAGGATGCTGGATCATCGGCCATGGTGCCATTGGGCATTTGAAAGTCATTCCTCCTTTCGTCATCCATGTTCCCACAGAGACCACAGACTTGTGTTTGTAGGAGCTGGACAGGCGTACGCCGACGTAATGACGTCCGTCGTAAAACACTTCCAGACCTAATGCGGTGCTCAGGTGACGGAAGCGGCCCCAGATCTTCACTTGCAGTGAATCTGACCCATTGATATACTCGTATGGCATGGTTGTGGCCATTCCGTTCAGCTGTGTGCAAAGCAAACACGTGCACATGAGAAACATCCCAGTGAGAAAACTCAATTGACAACGAAGAAGAACAATCAGGTGTCAGCATAAGGAGAGACAGATAAGAATTGGACTCTACCTTGAATCTCTTACTGCCGAAGAAGACAATTTGCATCCCATAGACTTCGGTGATTACTTCCCGAGTGTAGGAAACCTTGTTGTTTTTGCGATGCTCATTTGACACCAGCACCCTCCACTGTGATTCGTCGCAAGCTGCAATTGCATACAAACAAAACAAGCTCAATCCAATGGCTAGCCCTTGTAACTCGTTTTCTAACATCCATCGAATGCAGGACAGCGCAACGTCACTGTTGCCTATTACTCTCATGCAGTATCACTCATATCCTCCATGGTTTGGAAACAGCCATTTATCTCACCTGAGCCATGACGTATGTGGATGTTCCTTGGAAGTTGAATCTCTTCCCATCAAAGCCGATGTAGTGAGGATCTCCCCAGCCAGTACATTCCGCTGTTGGAAAGATATCCGGTCTTAGCTTTCTTTCTTTTGACAGTTAGAATGACACGTTTGCACAATGACTTTTGAGCTGACAAATCTAAATGATTAAATCTGAATAATTTGCGACGAGGTCAAGTAATTTCCCCCGTCACGGAGATTACTGTGCGATGGAAAGAAGGGGATGTTGCATTCAAGAACGCCACAGTAAAACACGATCCATTTCAGAAAAATAAAATTGCACAGCCCCGCCTAGAATGCTGATGTCCAGCTGCCGACCAATGGTCGACTATGTGGCGCCTCACGTTTTGGATAGCAACCCAAGAACCCTCTTTGTCGGCACGGCACTCGTTGAGCACCAAGTCGCAGTCCTGGGGAAACACAGCTGATGGATCCACCATGTGTGCAGCTGCACTTTTCACTGCAGTTGTCACTGATGAATGATTCTCCAACCTATGGAACACACCCACAGCATGAGTCATTTCAATATCACATGCTTCCAGTTTAATCACGTGTCCGGCATGGCAACGCAAGCGTAACAAACAATCAACACGTGTGTGTCCGGTGTGTTTTGGACTTCGCCAATCGTGATTCTCACTTCATAGTAGTGGGAATCACGCAGGCAGCCACAGTCTGCAGGCCTCACACACTGGTTCACGTCCCACACAAGGCCATTGTCACAGACACAGCCCTCAAGCATGAGCCTGTGTGCTTTCGACCACATCGGGTTCAGAGCAAGAGGGAAAAAGGCAGGAGCGCAGGTCGTGTAGTTGCTTCCCGCTGGACACAAAAGAGCTGCGAAGGAAAAAGGAATGCTACATTAATTCCCATCGCTTAAAGAAACAAAGGAAGAGAAAAGATGTGCGGTCTGTCAAAATATGATGCTGTCGTAGTTTGTCGTCGTGAAAGGACCAGAACCATTGCATTAGAGACAATAAATAGAGGAGGTAAACAATTCTTGAAATGGCAGTCAAAACATCTTACGGCAGAGTGTGGGTGTCCTCCAGGTCGACAAAGCTATTCCGGCAGCAAGCATGTAGCATAGTAAGACTCGAGAGCATCACACAGTGCCTCTGCTCCATTTCCCTGACGACAACCTCAAACGTGCAGTCATCGAAGAATTCTTCTGGGTTTCGATGAGCGTGGCAAGAGGCGAACGGTCCATCGTTGAGCAGCAAGAAACCACACGTGTCGTTTCTGCTTGCTCTTTCCACCAGTGTTTCATTCAGATTGATGTGGCTGCCATCGTCATCGACGCTGCTGTGGATGGAAAGGGGAAAAAACGCCCTGAACGAACGTTTTGTGCTTCTCTTTCTATTTGCTGCAGTGCGAGTTTCAAGGCAAGCAAAAAGGTCGAAATGAATGACAATAAATGCAAGCAGTGGAATTCCATTGGCCGCTCGGTGGCAACAAACTTAACCGTTTTCTTTTTCGGGAGGCAATACAAACGTGAACAACAACCGTGAGCGTCAACCCGAGCTATATTCAGACATGTACCTGTCGTCTTGGTGATAAATTTTCCCAGCTGTTCCCAAAGGATGCTGGATCATCGGCCATGGTGCCATTGGGCATTTGAAAGTCATTCCTCCTTTCGTCATCCATGTCCCACAGAGACCACAGACTTGTGCTTTGTAGGAGCTGGACAGGCGTACGCCGACGTAATGACGTCCGTCGTAAAACACTTCCAGACCTAATGCGGTGCTCAGTGACGGAAGCGGCCCCAGATCTTCACTTGCAGTGAATCTGACCCATTGATATACTCGATGGCATGGTTGTGGCCACTCCGTTCAGCTGTGTGCAAAGCAAACACGTGCACATGAGAAACATCCCAGTGAGAAACTCAAATTGACAACGAAGAAGAACAATCAGGTGTCAGCATAAGGAGAGACAGATAAGAATTGGACTCTACCTTGAATCTCTTACTGCCGAAGAAGACAATTTGCATCCCATAGACTTCGGTGATTACTTCCCGAGTGTAGGAAACCTTGTTGTTTTTGCGATGCTCATTTGAACACCAGCACCTCCACTGTGATTCGTCGCAAAGCTGCAATTGCATACAAACAAACAAGCTCAATCCAATGGCTAGCCCTTGTAACTCGTTTTAACATCCATCGAATGCAGGAGCAGCGCAACGTCACTGTTGCCTATTCTCTCATGCAGTATCACTCAATATCCTCCATGGTTGGAAACAGCATTTATCTCACCTGAGCCATGACGTATGTGGATTTTCCTTGGAAGTTGAATCTCTTCCCATCAAAGCCGATGTAGTGAGGATCTCCCACCCAGTCATTCCGCTGTTGGAAAGATATCCGGTCTTAGCTTTCTTTCTTTTGACAGTTAGAATGAACACGTTTGCACAATGACTTTTGAGCTGACAAATCTAAATGATTAAATCTGAATAATTGCGACGAGGTCAAGTAATTTCCCCCGTCACGGAGATTACTGTGCGATGGAAAGAAGGGGATGTTGCATTCAAGAACGCCACAGTAAAACATGATCCATTCCCAAAAAAGAAAATTGCACAGCCCCGCCTAGAATGCTGATGTCCAGCTGCCG
>CM068967.1:10292044-10308328 GCA_035128595.1 Eptatretus atami | reverse complement strand
GCAGTGATATTCATGTCTCTGCCGGCTGTGAGCCAGAGGTCAATAGATGTCTGGGTCTGGCCTGGGGAGTCATGGATTCACTGGATAATGGGGTGTGGCACTGCCGGTACCTGTGCAGGAGGATGAAAGTCTGAGTTTTCAGGTCCTCGGTCCTTCCAGTCTTGCTCTATGGATGTGAGTCTTGGACTCTGACCAGAGATCTGAGATGGCAAATTAATTCCTTCGGTACCAGGTCTCTTCGGAGAATCCTTGGCTATTGCTGAAGATCCTGAAGATCCCAGACACCCCTAAGACCCTTTAAGACCCCTTACAGACCCATTACTTTAAGACCCCTTCAGACAGATTAGACAGCATGGACCCTTGACCATTTGGAGCCTTAAACCACTTGGACCTTTTTAGACTCATTTACATGCTTGAGAGTGTAGACTCTTTTGACCCCTTCGACGCTAACTACAATTGGAACGTACTCTTTAGAGTCATTAGACCATCAATAACCTTTTAAGCACACACCACACAAACATCTGTAGTCTTCTTACAAAACACAGACTTTACTTTTTTCAGTAAGTACTAGCGTGGATCGGCTCGCTGTGCTCACCTCTCCACACGTCGTTGCAGAGATTGACGCCACAGATTTGCTGTGTTGGCATGAATTAATACCAATCATTATACAAACATTTTTTTTCTACATATTTATTTGTAATATTGGTGATATTATATTTATTCGAAATTTCATTTGTGACAGAAGAAAGTCCAAGTGGTCTCAGTGGTCAAGGGTCAAAGCTGTCTAATCTGTCTGAAGGGTGTGAGGGGTCTCAATGGTGTTAAGGTCTAGGGCAGCGTTTCTCAACCGGGGCCCGTGGCCCCCCAAGGTGGCCATCGGCCTTCGACCGGGGGGCCATGAGCGGACGCCGAAAAACTGCGATTCAGAATGCAGAAGCTTGTAATGTACAATTAAGGTGACGAGTCTCCGGTCATAGTGTCAAAGTAAAAAGGGTAGATGAGTTTAACCACGATTTTAAAAGAGAAGGCGGAGCCCACAGAGCATTCATAGTAAACCAATGTTTACAAAAAACGTTAGAATTTTGTTTTTTTCTATTTTTTTTCTCAGATGTCGAAGGTTCGAAATGGAATGACAGCTATGTCAAGTTTGGATTCACGAATGTCAGTCGAGATGGCGTGGACTGCGCGCAATGTCTGCACTGCTCGGTCGTGATGTCAAATGCGTCACTACGTCCTTCCAAACTTTCAAACCATCGCGACAAGATGCATCCGGAAGGAAGGAAGATAATATTGACGCTCTGTCTGCGAAACGATCACGATATGACCTGAAGCGACACTTCCCAAATTTGGATTCCGGCCAGAAGAAAAACCTGCTCTTCAATCCAGCTACGAAGTGGTATACCGAATTGCGAAGTGCAACAAGCAGTACACTATTGCTGAGGACCTTATCAAGCCATGTACAGAGAAAATGGTGGAATTGATGATCGGACCAGAGAAAAGAGAGAGATGATGTTGCATTTCAAGAACGCCAACAGTAAAAACGATCCATTTCAGAAAAATAAAATTGCAAGCCCCGGCCTAGAATGCTGATGTCCAGCTGCCGACCAATGGTCGACTATTGGCGCTCACGTTTTGGGATAGCAACCCCAAGAGAACTCCTCTTTGTCGGCACGGCAACTCGTTGAGCACCAAGTTTCGCAGTCCTGGTGAACACAGCTGAGGATCCACATGTCTGCAGCTGCACTTTTCAGCTGGCAGTTTCACTGATGAATGATTCTCCTCTCAACCTATGGAAACAACCCCACATGCATGAGTCATTCAATATCAACATGCTTTGCAGTTTAATCACGTGTCGGCATGGCAACGCAAACGTAACAACAATCAACCACGTGTGTGTCGCGGTGTGTTTTGGACTTCGCCAATCGTGATCTGCACTTCATAGTAGTGGGAATCACGGCAGGCAGCCACAGTCCTGCAGGCTCACACACTGTTCACTGTCCCACACAAGGCCATTGTTCACAGACACAGCCCTCAACGCATGAGCTGTGTGGCTTTTCCGACGCACATCGGGTTCAGAAGCAAGAGGGAAAAGAGGCGGAGCGAGGTCGTGTAGTTGCTTCCCGGCTGGAACCACAAAGAGCTGGCGAAGGAAAAAGGATGCTGCAATTAATTCCATGTTAAGAAACAAAGGAAGAGAAAATAAAATGGCGGTTTGTCAAAATATGATGCTGTCGTAAGTTTGTCGTCGTGAAGGACCAGAACCATTGCATTGAAAGAGACAATAAAATAGAGAGAGGTAAAGCAATTCTTGAAATGGCAGTCAAAGACATCTTACGGCAGAGTGTGGGTGTCCCTCCAAGGTCGACAAAGCTATTCGGCAGCCAGCAATGTAGCATAGTAAGACTTCTAGGCATCACACAGTGCTTATGGTCCATTTCCCTGACGACAACCTCAAACGTGCAGTCATCGAAGAATTCTTCTGGGTTTCGATGAGCTGGCAAGAAGCGAACGGTCCATCGTTGAGCACAGAAACCACCGTGTCGTTTCTGCTTGCTCTTTTCAACCAGTGTTTCATTCAGATTGAGTGTGCTGCATCGTCCATCGATCGCTCGCTGTGGATGGAAAGGGGGAAAAAACGGCCTGGCAACGAACGTTTTTGTGCTTCTTCTTTCTATTTGCTGAGTGCGGCAGTTTCAAGGCAAGACAAAAGGTCGAAATGATTGCGACAATAAAATGCAAAGCATGAATTCCATGGCCCTCGGTGGCAACAAACTTAAGCCGTTTTCTTTTCGGGAGGCAAATGCAAGAACGTGAACAACAACCCGTGGAGCGTCAACAACCGAGCTATTATTTCAGACATGTACCTGTCGTCTTGGTAGATAAATTTTTCCAGCTGTTCCCAAGGATGCCTGGATCATCGGCCATGGTGGCCATTGGCATTTGAAAGTCATCCTCCTTTTCGTCACCATGTTCCCAACAGAGACCACAGACTTGTGATTGGTAGGAGCTGGACAGGCGTAGCCGACGTATGACGTCCCGTCGGTAAAACCTTCCAGACCTAAATGCGGTGCCAGGTGACGGAAGCGCCCCAGAAAAAAATCTTCACTTGCCAGTGAATCTGACCCATTGATATACTCGTACGGCATGGTTGTGGGCCACTCCGTTCAGCTGTGGTGCAAAGCAACACGTGCACATGAGAAACATCCCGTAGAAAACTCAAATTGACAACGAAGAAGAAGCAACAGGTGTCAGCTAGGAGAGACAGATAAGATTGGGAACCTTACCTGGAATCTCTTACTGCCGAGAAAGACAATTTGCATCCCATAGACTTCGGTGATTCTTCCGAGTGTAGGAAACCCTTGTTGTTTTTGCGATGCTCATTTGACACCAAGCACCCTCCACGTGATTCGTCGCAAAGCTGCAATTGCCCATACAAACAAAACAAGCTCAATCCAATGGCTAGCCTTGTAACTCCGTTTTCTAACATCCATCGAATGCAGGAACACGCAACGTCACTGTTGCCTATTATCTCATGCAGTATCCTCAATATCTCCATGGTTTGGAAACATGCCATTTATCTCACCTGGCCATGACGAGTGGATGTTCTTGAAGTTGAATCTCTTTCCCATCAAAGCCGATGTAGTGGAGGATCTCCCCACCAGTACATTCCGCTGTTGGAAAGATATCCCGGTCTTACTTTCTTTCCTTTTGACAGTTAGAATGGACACGTTGCACAATGACTTTTGAGCTGACAAATCTAAATGATTAAATCTGAATAATTGCGACGAGGTTCAAGAATTTCCCCGTCCACGGAGATTACTGTGCGATGGAAAGAAGGGGATGTTTGCATTCAAGAACGCCACATGTAAACCGATCCATTTCAGGAAAATAAATTGCAGCCACAGCCCGCCTATAAATGCTGATGTCCCAGCTGGGCCGACGCAATTGGTCGACCTATGTGGCCTCACGTTTTGGATAGCAACCCAAGAGACCCTCTTTGTCGGCCCGGCACTCCGTTTGAGCACCAAGTCGGCAGTCCTGGGAACAACAGCTGATGGATCCACCATGTGTGGCAGCTGCACTTTCACTGCAGTTGTCACTGGATGAATGCATTCTCCACCACCCTAATGGGAACACACGCCCACAGCATGATCATTTCAATATCACGATGCTTGCAGTTTAATCAGTGTCCGCATGGCCACGCAGACAACAAACAATCAACCGTGTGTGTCCGGTGCTGTTTTGGACTTCGCCAACGTGATTCTCACTTCGTAGTAGTGGGAATCACGCAGGCAGCCAAGTCGGCAGGCCTTCAGACACTGGTTCACGTCCCACACAAGGCCATTGTCACAGACACAGGCCCTCAAACGCATGAGCCTGTGTGCTTTTCGACCCATCGGTTTTGCAGAGCAAGAGGAAAAGAGGCAGGAGGCAGGTCGTGAGTTGCTTCCGCTGGACAGCAAAAGAGTGCGAAGGAAAAGGAATGCTGCATTATTCTCATCGTTAAAGAAAAAAGGAAGAGAAAATAAATGCGGTCTGTCAAAATATGATGCTGTCGTAGTTTGTCGTCGTGAAAGGACCAGAACCATTGCATTACGAGACAATAAATAGTGAGGAGTAAACATTCTTGAAATAGCAAGTCAAAGACATCCTTACGGCAGAGTGTGGGTGTCCTCCAGGTCGACAAAGCTATTCCGGCAGCCCAAGCATGTGCATAGTAAGACTCGAGAGCATCACACAGTGCTTCTGCTCCATTTCCCTGACGACAACCTGCAACGTGCAGTATCGAAGAAATTCTTCTGGGTTCTATGACGTGGCAACGAGGCGAACGGTCCATGCGTTGAGCAGCAAAAAACCACGACGTGTCGTTTCTGCTTGCTCTTTCCACAGTTGTTTCATTCAGATTGGAGTGTGCTGCATCGTCATCGGACGCTGCTGTGGATGGAAAGGGAAAAAAACAGCCTGAACGAACGTTTTTTGTGCTTCTCTTTTTCTATTAGCTGCAGTGTCGTTCAAGCAGCAGAAAAGGTCGAAATGAATGCGACAATAAAATGCAAGCAGTGGAATTCCATTGCCCGCTCGGTGGCAACAAACTTAACCGTCTTTCTATTTCGGGGAGGTCAACAAAGAACACTGGAAATGAACAACAACCGTGAGCGTCAACCCGAGCTATATTTCAGACATGTAGCCTGTGTCTTGGTGATAAATTTTCCAGGCTGTTCCAAAGATGCTGATTCATCGGCCATGTGCCATTGGCATTTGAAAGTCATTCGCTACCTTTCGTCATCCATGTTCCCCAGCAGAGACCACAGACTTGTGCTTTGTAGGAGCTGGACCAGGCGTACGCTCGACGTAATGAACGTCCGTCGTAAAACACTCCAGACTAATGCGGTGTCAGATGACGGAAGCGGCCCAGATCTCACTTTGCAGTGAATCTGACCGCATTGATATACTCTATGGCATGGTGTTGGCCACCCGTTCAGCTGTGTGCAAAGTAAACAATCGGCACAATGAGAAACTCCCAGTGAGAAACTCAAATTGACAACGAAGAAAGACAATCAGGTGTCAGCATAAGGAGAACAGATAAAATTGGACTCCCTACCTGAATCTCTTACTGCCGAAGAAGACAATTTGCATCCCATCAGACTTCGTGATTACTTCCGAGTGTGGAAACCTTGTTGTTTTTGGATGCTCATGTTGATACCAGCACCCTCCACTGTGATTCGTCGCAAAGCTGCAATTGCATTACAAAACAAAACCAGCTCAATCCAATGGCTAGCCCTTGTAAGTCGTTTTCTTTAACATCCATCGAATGCAGAGCAGCGCAAACGTCACTGTTGCTAATTACTCTCATGCAGTATCACACATATCCTCCATGGTTCGGAAACAGCCATTTATCTCACCTTGAAGCCATGACGTATGTGGATGTTCCTTGGAAGTGAATCTCTTCATCAAAGTCCCCCGATGGGTAGTGAGGTCTCCCAGCCAGTACATTCGCTGTTGGAAAGATATCCGTCTTAGCTTTCTTTCTTTTTGACAGTTAAATGACACGTTTGCACAATGACTTTTGAGCTGACAAATCTAAATGATTAAATCTGAATAATTTTGCGACGAGGTTCAAGTAATTTCCCCGTCACGGAGATTACTGTGCGATGGAAAGATAGGGGATGTTGCATTCAAGACGCCACAGTAAAACAACTGATCTTCCCAAAAGAAAATTGCACAGCCCCGCCTAGAAATGCTGATGTCCAGCTGCCGACCAGTGGTCGACTATGTGGCGCCTCACGTTTTGGATAGCAACCCAGATACCCTCTTTCGTCGGCCACGGCACTCGTTTGAGCACCAAGTTCCGCAGTCCTGGGGAACACAGCTGAATGGATCCACTGGTCTGCAGCTGCACTTTTCACTGGCAGTTGTCATGACTCGAATGATTCTCCAAACCTGTGGGCACACACTCCAAACAGTGGTTTTCCCGTGAACCGGAAATCTCAAACTTCTAAATTGTGCATGGAATGTGAAAGTTGCCAAAATGACAAGCTGTATCTACCAAGAACTGGTGCATGCCTTGAGTGAAGACTATCCAGATTGTCGGGTTACTTTGTGAATGTTTTCGTGAGTGAATACAATGAATCCTTTGGTCTACTAAAGGTGCGCTCGATGAAGCGACTTACAAACTCATCAATCTCACTTGGTTCAAACTGTGTTTACAGGTCCTCTGTTAATCCACAAACGTCACTTTCAAGCCAAGTATCCGCACCCTAAAATGCTTTGTGTGCATGTGCCAGAAACCGCCAGGAAGCTGAAAGAGATCAGGGCAATAATATTTTGGATGATTTAAAAAACTCTGCATGATGAATGTCCTTCATGTGTTAAGATAATATTTGTTAAGGGATAGAAATGAATTAGCCTGTGCTTGCTATTTTCACCAACAACATGTGTGAGACGTGTGTCGCCTGCAAGAACGTATCTCAAGATGCGTTTGAATGCTGGTTGTTTTGGCATTTGAAACACTTGAATGCTTAAATGCATGCTCCGAATAAAACATTCTTCTTGGGAAAATGCAAGTGCATAGAAAAGGCCCCTTTATACTGTATGTGCCATGTGCAAACTATAGAAAAAGTAAGGGACATTGCATAGCTTGTAGAAAATGCCAAACAATAGAAAAGAAGGAACATTCCATGGCTTGTGGAAAATGCGAGATGATAAAAACCAAGTAAAAGAGACATAAAATGTCATCGATCCCGTTTGTTTTGTATAATTTTGCTGTGCTGAGTTCAGTGCTAGCCATATTTGGTGTTTCAACTAAAATGGCCGCCAACTACCGCCGGCTATCTTTAATCAGATCACAAAAGAAAGTAAGGGGGGCACGTTTATGCCATCATGTACTGTGCTTTTGCCAAGTTGAACAAAATCTGATATGCTGTCTGAGAAATGGTTGGGGTACACATTTAAGTAACAAAATGGATCATCGCCATCCTTGGAATCTGATGTCGGAAAAAATGACAGGTATGTAACCATCATTCGTCATCTGTGTACGAAGTTTGAACATCATCGATAAGTGCACTGTCCGAGAAATTGTTGAGGACGTGTTCACACGTTTTTTTTGTTTTTTTACAACTAAAATGGCATTCATTCAAGAATTAAAAAACACGACCATTTTTCACAGGAATACTTATACTTAATAAATGGCAGTGTGTGTGGTGTGTGTGTTGTGTGTGTGTGGTGTGTGTGTGTGTCTCCTCCTACTCTCCAAAACTCATAAAACCTAGCAGCCCCTGAAACTTGGCATGTGCACTAAGAACTCCAATGAACTGCCATGAGTGAAAAATTGAAGAGTTTGGTTTGTTATTTAAATACCCTGAGACATTTCATGGGCTTTATTTTATATCCTTTATCAGGCCATCCTCGGCCACCCTGGGTCTAAAGGCGTCTCCTGGGTGACCTGCCGGTGTCTGAAGCCACCATGTTTTTTGACCTGCTTCAACCATGCCGCCCCTTTTTGACTTGGAACAGGCCACAACGATTTCTTAAGATAACATTTTTTTTCACCTTCCTCACTCTATTAATCGAATGCCTGTTCATCATACTGATGAATCGTTGTATACAATCATTTTGTAAGTTTATAGTTTTCCAATTTGGAGCTGGAGCGATTTATGCAGTTGTAAATGATCCGTTTTCACTATCTACTCTCACGGACTAATTAAAGTATATAATCAACAAATAATTATTTTGGTTTGAGCATGCGTTATCGTCTGAAACTAATATAAGTCTGAAAATCTGTTTGTGAAAATCTGATATAATTTAAAGAATAACGAGTCTTACAAAACTAAGCGATATACATATTTTACTTGAAGCAAGCAAGGCCCATGTTCCTCCTCCCATACAATACACAAGAAAATGTGAAATTTCCAAAGCATTAAAACTATCTTTTCAACTGTTTGGAGAATTATTTGAGTGAACAAAATTTAGGGATGTGCCAAAATTAACCAGCTTTTTCATTGAGTTCTCTCACTTCAAGTGCAGCTGTGGTGCTGGTTTCATCATCATTGGTGGACACGGCTAAGACACGCTGATGCATGGTCCCTTACCAATACACTGGTATTCATTGCCAACCTTGGAAGGATGAACAGGCTGAAGTCAACCTTCCTGGTGTATTTAAATTCAGCGCCAAAGGGCTTGAACTAAGGACCTAGGACCCAAGCTGCCACAACCACTAAGCCGCAACACCAGGCTTGCCTTCATTGAGCCTAATACGATATATATATGCATTCACTGATAGAACTCGTGCCTTGTCCTCCAAAGGGACTGCTTAATCCATAGCATTTGCCAGTCTCAGTGGTCATATTTTCAAGAGGTTTTCGTGAGGTTGTCTTCAGGGAATCAAAACAAATTCGGTGAAAAACGGACGTTTTTAAAATAAAGTTATAACAATATGTACGGACTGTGAAACAATGCACCACGTGACGCCATGCACATACGAGCAGCGCAATGTGGCAGATTTATCTGCAATGTTTGTGTCATGGGCAATTAAACTTTGTGATGTCTACAGGGTTGTTTCTCATTAAACAGAAACTCATTTGTGGATTGTCCATTATTTGAACACATTCTTTTTATTTACCATTTGCTCTGTGTGCGTGTGACGACCTGCTTTAACCTGGTATCCCGTACGGGTCCTACACTGCTCTGGCGCCCCTGCCTGGCCAGCTTCCTGTCACCATTTAATGGAGTGCTGCTTGACGTGCTTCAGCCGCTTGCCGACACCTCCTTCAGTGGCCGGTGGGTACAGTCCTGTCCATAGCTTGGGGCTATACCGTCACGCGTTGTCCGTGCCGGCTGTTTACTATCTGGCCGGGAGCTTTGTTCTCTGAGCCATCTCTGGGCGGTGTTTTAGTCTGGCATGGGAGTTTGTCGACGGACATGTTCCACAGCAATGTTTGTCTCTGGCTGGCTTGGCTCGCAGACTGTGCCGGGCCGTGTTTTGGACTTTACCACCGCCCTTGTCCGGGCGGTGTTTGTCTGTGGCGTGTCCCCTCTCCGGTGTGTCCTGGCGGTTGTTTGCTTCTGGAGGTGCGTCTTGATCCGGTGTTGACTTCCAGATGTGTCCTGGTGGTGTTTGTCTCCGGGCTTATTTAATAGATGACCGGTAAAATGGATTTTTGTTTCGCAATCTTCACTATTATTTATGACAGAATCATTTTGATGAGACAGTATGAATCTTAATTAATGTTCCACTGCACGCTGCCTCCCTTAATATCACGTCTGCTCCTTCCTTCCCACCCAACCCCTCCTTACTCTCCATCCTCCTCACATCCGCACTCCTCCTCACTCCCCTCCCTCTCTTTCTTTCCCCATCCACCTCCTCACTTCTTCCACTTCCCTCTCCCCCCCTCTCTCCCATCTCTCCCCTCTTTTCATATTCCCTCAGCGAAGCGAAGTGAACGGGTGGTATTTGCTGGTATATATATATATATATATATATATATATATAATATAATAATATTAAATTGTATATATATATATATATATATATATATATATATTATATGTTACGGCTGTGGAATTCGCAATCGACCAATTCAGGGCCCGATCAGGTGAATATCTCTAGTACATATGTGGTAGTTAGCCCAAACCCGTTGTACGAAGGGAATTTGTGGTGATTCACATTCGGGTGCGACACTTTGAGATAGCGTTTTTTCTGTTCTACTTTATTTGAACGCAACCACTGGTCTCACCCGCCATCACACACAACCAACCTACAACGCAGCACCATGCGTCCCAATTGCAACACGCTCAAACCACTCGGACAACAACACAACGCCAACAGCCACGACTTTACCTTCACAACTCGCTCCCATCAATGCGCATCATGCCATCCAAAGGCACATAAACCATCACAAGCCACCACAAAACCCTCCACCACCACTCACACTCTCTCCTTCTACGCCATTTCCCGCACCACACTGTGAACACTGAGCGGTCGGGCTGTCTTGGCTCGTTCAGGCGATACGCACCGAGCCGTGAGCGGCAAATAGCGGCCTTTCCAGGAAAATTCGGATCACAACGCTAATAACGACACAAGATCGGTATCAAGACCAAACGCTAAAGTCTCGACACAGACAATGCCAAACCCACAAATGTGTCTACATGCAGACAAATTAATTCACTGCAAACTTATTGAGAGACTGGATTCCTCGTCTTTTTCCATCTTTGGGAGAAAGATCGGCGTCATACAGATGGGACAAAACCTCAACTGTATTGAGATACTTGCAAATACCACCCGTCACTTCGCTAATGGGGAATACTGGGAGTGGGGGGAGGGGGAGAGAGAGTGGGAGAGAGTGAGGAGGGGAGGAGAGTGAGAGGGGAAGATTGAGGAGGTGGAGGGAGAAAGAGAGAGGAGGGAGGGTGGGAGAAGGGAAAGCAGCGTGAGGTGAGGGGAAGGGAGGCAGACGTGCGGTGTGTGTTAATTACGATTCATACTGTCTCATCAAAATGATTCTGCATACAACAGTGAATATGGAAAAGGGCACAGGAGCTCCTTGTGAGCTAACGGCCATCCATATCTCGTGCCCAACTGTGTCTGCGGACGTCCTGCAGTTGGGTGACTTTTTATTAGGAGGTTGATGGCAGGATTTGCACTCCGGCACCGTAAAACCTTCATTCTGCAAAATATACTAAAAACAAAAATAAATCTGAAAATCCATCCATGGGAGTACCTCTTGTTGCCCTCCGCAGGCAGGTCACTGGATGACGGGATTGGGGCAAAGCCTTCGGGACCCCCACTCTTTGGTGAAATGAGGAAAACCATGGCATAAACTTGCGTTAGTATGTGTCGGGGTGGTGTTGAGGTGTCGTCCACCAGAAGGTGGTCTCCTTGGGTTAACCTGAGGTGGTCCCTTCGGGTGTGTGCTTGGAATGTCCTATCCCAAAGAGAAGATGATCACCTGTCTCTGTTATCATCTGAGCTCAAGCATCTGACATCGGTATTGCAGCACTCTCTGAAGTTCGGAGACCGGATTGCGGCGAGATCATGGCAGGTGGTGACACCTACTATTAGTCTGGTCACTCTGATGGTTACCATGACGAGGAGTTGCTGTCGCTGTGTCCAATAAGCTGACTCCAATGATAATGAGGTAACACCGGTCAATGAGCGTATTAAGAGACGAAAGGATTCGTCCTCCTTAGGTGTCATTTCTCTAGTCCCTGAATATGCTCCAACTGAGGCGAGTGAGCTCACCATAAAGGATGCATTCTATGCCACATTTGAGTCTGTGGTTGATCAGTACCCAGATGAGATACTCTTCTCGTCTTGGGGATTTCTATTCCTGAACTAGACCTGATGGGGATGGTTATAAGACATGTGTTGGTCCCATGGGTCTGGAACTATGAACCAGAATAGCTCTAAGTTTCTAACTTTGCAAGAAGTCATGCACTTAGGGTGGCTGGTGCATGGTTTCAGCGGCCACAGGCTCATCGCTGGACTTGGTATTCCAATGCTGGCGGTGTGGCAAAGGACATTGACCATGTGCTCATTGATGGACGCTGGAGGATGATCCAGAACTGCAGGGTCTACCGAGTGCTCAGTTCCTCAATATGGACCACAGGCTTGTTTAGCAACTCTGAAGTTGCAGCTTAAATCCGGGAGAATGGAACCATTCCAGCCGAGGCTGGATGTTAGCAAGCTCAAGGATGAGAGGGTAGCTGAGGAGTTTTCCACAGGCTGAGTGGGGATTTGGGGGCCTGGGTGCTTTAGGAATCCTGAAGAGTTGTGGAGTGCCTTCAAGCCCACCATCCTTGATGTTGCCGGTGGATGTCTTGGAACTCACCGAAGGGCGAAGAATAATTTTATCTCTCAAGGGACACTGGATACCATTGAACAGAATTGCAGGGCCAGGCTGAATGGCAGAACTGAGCTGTTCAGGGAGCTGAGGCATAAAACTGTACGAGCGCTCAGGGTGGACAAGGAGTCCTATGTGTGAGGAATCTGTGAGGGGGGTCGAGTATCACCTGTGGTCAGGTGATTGTTTTCCTGCTTACAGGGAAATTCACGTATTGTGTTCCTCCAAGCCCGTCCCTTGGTGTACTGCAGTTAGAGCGGAGGGTGGTGGGTTCTTGACAGCGTAATCCAAAAGTGAAGGCCCGCTGCGCCGGTTTACTTTGAGTGGCTGCACCATGCTGAGCACCAGCTGTCGTGTTGGATGTCAGGGGTGATACTAACCCTATTACTAACTCTCCAATCAACTGTGATCCACCTTCGGTTGTCGAAACACAGGCTGCGGTGAACCGGTTAAAATGGCGTTAAACTCCTGGGATATATGGCATCCATGCTGAACTTCTCAAGGCTGGTGGAAATGCGTACCTTGTCGTGCACGCAATTCTGTGCTCGGCCTGGAACACAGGCATCATCCAACTGACTGGAAGAGGGGCTTGTTGTCCCTCTCTGGAAAGGGAAGGGTGATCTCGCCAAGACTGCAACAACTACCGAGTGTTGACGCTGCTCTTAGTGCCGGGCAAGGTCTTTGCTTGGATAATTCTTGATAGGGTTCGCCACCGTCTGCTTGAGCACCAGTGTCCAGAGCAGTCAGGCTTTACACCAAAGAGGTCAACGATTGACAGTATCCTTGCTCTTCGTTTCCTCACTGAACGAGATGAGAGTTTCAGCAGGAGCTGCTTGCAACCTATGTTGATCTGTGTAAAGCGTTAGATTCAGTGAAGCGGGATTCCCTTTGGAGGATTCTTGGTCTTCGTGCGGTGCCACCAAAACTGATCAATCTGATTTCTGAACTATACTCTGGCACTGAGAATGCTGTGAGTTGTGGTGATACCATCTCTGACTTATTTCCAGTTATTACTGGAGTTCGTCGGGGGTGTGTACTGGCCCCACACTTTTTAGCGCTTGTCTGGACTGGATTCTGGGAGGATGTCAGAGAACTCAAGCTGCGGTGCATCGTTTGGGAGTCTCAAGATCTTTGTCCTTGATTTTGCAGATGATGCAGTCATTTTTGCGGAGACTCTGGATATTCTTTTGGGGCCCTTGAGGTGCTGAATGAGGAGTTGGAGCCACTGGGATTACGGGTTTCCTGGGTCAAAACTAAGATCCAGGCTTTCATTGACATTATGGATGCTGCTATCATGTCTGTACATGTTTGGTGAGGATGTTGAGGTCATGGAGAGATTCACTTACCTTGGCAGTGATATTCATGTCTCTGCCGGCTGTGAGCCAGAGGTCAATAGATGTCTGGGTCTGGCCTGGGGAGTCATGGATTCACTGGATAATGGGGTGTGGCACTGCGGTACCTGTGCAGGAGGATGAAAGTCTGAGTTTTCAGGTCCTCGGTCCTTCCAGTCTTGCTCTATGGATGTGAGTCTTGGACTCTGACCAAGAGATCTGAGATGGCAAATTAATTCCTTCGGTACCAGGTCTCTTCGGAGAATCCTTGGCTATTGCTGAAGATCCTGAAGATCCCAGACACCCCTAAGACCTTTAAGACCCTTACAGACCCATTACTTTAAGACCCCTTCAGACAGATTAGACAGCATGGACCCTTGACCATTTGGAGCCTTAAACCACTTGGACTTTTAGACTCATTTACATGCTTGAGAGTGTAGACTCTTTTGACCCTTCGACGCTAACTACAATTGGAACGTACTCTTTAGAGTCATTAGACCATCAATAACCTTTTAAGCACACACCACAAACATCTGTAGTCTTCTTACAAAACACAGACTTTACTTTTTTCAGTAAGTACTAGCGTGGATCGGCTCGCTGTGCTCACCTCTCCACACGTCGTTGCAGAGATTGACGCCACAGATTTTGCTGTGTTGGCATGAATTAATACCAATCATTATACAAACATTTTTTTTCTACATATTTATTTGTAATATTGGTGATATTATATTTATTCGAAATTTCATTTGTGACAGAAGAAAGTCCAAGTGGTCTCAGTGGTCAAGGGTCAAAGCTGTCTAATCTGTCTGAGGGTGTGAGGGGTCTCAATGGTGTTAAGGTCTAGGGCAGCGTTTCTCAACCGGGGGCCCGTGGCCCCCAAGGTGGCCATCGGCCTTCGACCGGGGGGCCATGAGCGGACGCGAAAAAACTGCGATTCAGAATGCAGAAGCTTGTAATGTACAATTAAGGTGACGAGTCTCCGGTCATAGTGTCAAAGTAAAAAGGGTAGATGAGTTTAACCACGATTTTAAAAGAGAAGGCGGAGCCCACAGAGCATTCATAGTAAACCAATGTTTACAAAAACGTTAGAATTTTGTTTTTTTCATTTTTTTTCTCAGATGTCGAAGGTTCGAAATGGAATGACAGCTATGTCAAGTTGGATTCACGAATGTCAGTCGAGATGGCGTGGACTGCGCGCAATGTCTGCACTGCTCGGTCGTGATGTCAAATGCGTCACTACGTCTTCAAACTTTCAAACCATCGCGACAGATGCATCCGGAAGGAAGAAAGATAATATTGACGCTCTGTCTGCGAAACGATCACGATATGACCGTGAAGCGACACTTCCCAAATTTGGATTCCGGCACAGAAAACCTGCTCTTCAATCCAGCTACGAAGTGGTATACCGAATTGCGAAGTGCAACAAGCAGTACACTATTGCTGAGGACCTTATCAAGCCATGTACAGAGAAATGGTGAATTGATGATCGGACCAGAGGCGAAAAGAAGATCCAGCAAGTTTCGCTCTCTAATGACACGATCCGACGACGGATTGACGACATGGCCGTGATGTGTGCCGTCAAGTTTGCTCCGAAATCAAACAAAGCACGCTCCAGGCTAGCTTCAATTAGACGAGTCTACGACACCGCCCTGGAGAGCCAGTTGATCGCTTCGCTCGCTACGAGAGAAGGGAAAGATGAAGGAAGAGTTCTTGTTCTGTATACCCTACCAACCACAACGACAGCGGCAGATATCAAAGCTATTGTGGACTCTTTTTTTGAAGCTAATGGACTCGGTTGGCAGAATTTCAAGCACATTTGTACTGATGGTGCCCCAGCGATGGTCGGCGTCAGAGGAGGGTTCGTCACGCTTGTGAAGAACGAATAGCCCCATGTGACGTCCTCCCACTGTTCGCTACACGATACGCTCTTGCGTCAAAGACTCTTCCGCCTCGTTTGCTGGAAGTCATGGACGTCGCGGTCAAAGTGATCAACTTCATTCGTGCGAAGGCCAAAAATCATCGGCTCTTCCAACTCCTGGCCAACGAAATGGGAGCAGAACATGTTGGACTTCTGTTCCACACCAAAGTCCGTTGGCTATCGAGGGGAAATGCCTCTCTCGGCTGTATGAACTCTGGGTTTGAGGTGGAAATTCCTGCGAGACAACGAAAACAACCTCCATGTCCACTTCGACAATGAAGAGTTCGTCATGATGCTCGCCTACCTGGCGATATATTCGGCCGACTCAACGAAATGAACCAGTCCTTGCAAGGCCGTGATGTGACAGTCAGTGATGTTCAAGACAAGCTTGCCGGACTGTCTGCTAGAATGGAAGTCTGGCGGCACGAATCAAGGCGGGTCCACTGCCTCGTTTCCTTTCTTGGACGAGCACCTGCAGACGCAGAGGATTGAGCTTCCCGTCGGCATCAAAGATTGCAATATAGACATCTCGACAATCTCTCACTGAGTTCAAATCGTATTTCGACGATGCACCGTTGGATGTTCCGTGGCACAAAGACCCGTTTAAGCCAAATTGAACCTACTGAAGACGAAGCTGAGGAGCTGGCAGAGTTGAAGGTTTCAAAAGCAATGAAGCTGGTCTTCAGTAACAAGAAGA
>CM068967.1:10268870-10282994 GCA_035128595.1 Eptatretus atami | reverse complement strand
GATAACCTATGTACAAATATTCAAGTAAGCTGCAACAAGTCATAAAAACTACCAACAAAACTTGATTTCACCTCGAAATTCCTGCTTATCATTTATCCCTCCTGCGAATCATTATAAATCTGCACTACATCAATATATAGACCTTCAAACATAGAAAGACATAGATAGATGTCTACCAAACACAATCAGCTAAGACAATATCATTACATCTTACACGTTCATCGCATCTTCCATAAATCTAAATGGATCATATTTCTATACTACCAAAAAGTGATCATTACAATCAAAAAAATAGAACTCTATAATATATCGTCAAATAACAACAACAATACATCATGCAAAGTCCACAACTGCTGTCCACATGCAGCAATTCAATCAAAATATCACCCTGCAAGGCATATCTGCTAATTCAGCACACAATTGCCGGTAAATAATAAAATATTGACTTACAACTGAAAATACATGATGTTTAACAGGTATAAAACATCATATATCAAATAACGAAATCAAATGCTTTGCAAATACTGATTAAGATACAACTAAAAAATCCATATTTCTCCAAAAAATCAGATGATTCATTGACTATCCGATATTAGAGTGCAACTTCTTACAGCACTAAATACTCAAAATTATTGAGTACACCAACAAGCAATCATTAACGACTTCAGACAACCACACTTCTAATATCATCTTAAACACTGTAACAGACTTTAACAAAACACCTTACAGGTATGCTCAGCTGCTGGATCATTTCTCCCCGTCTTTCAGGTAGACGGACTAGAGTCAACTAGCATGAGCAAATAGAGCCGAATTCCAGCAAAATCATTCCGAGCACGGTGGCTACTAAAGTGCCCCATTTGCTTGGGAGCAGAAATGGACTATAGCAGTATGAAGTTCGAAAATGGGACGGAGAAAAAACACCTCAACAAGCAAAGCTTGAAGACGACAATATCCACGGTACAGTGTTAACATCAAATCTTATCAGCGTAATATATGGGGATTACAGCGTCGAGTTAGTCGCGACAATTGCTTCCTGAACTACACTTGATTCCATGCCAAGCCCACAGCACTACTACGCCCAACTCTTTAGAACGCACATACGTCGGCTTGCTCCTGAAGACAACAAACATTGACCATCGAAACTTTACCGCTAAGTCGGATCTAATTGAGAGATCGCACGTATATTTGACAAGTCGCGCCTACTCCACTTGGCCTGTCTATTAGCAAGTCACAATGGCTTCAATCTGGGATATGTTGAACTACAAATCATACCTTACAGCAACCGATGACTGCAGCTCCATTCCAAAACGGAGAAATTTTATCTAAGGGAAGAGTCAGGCTAGGAAACAGTGGTACTTATATGGACTCACATCAGACTATATCGCCAGACTGGCAGTTCGGAATGAGAATTCAAAACTAAACGCGACAAAAACATCGCTGTCTCGCTATCGCTGACAACCCGATACTAACCATTTGGCATATATATCATCGCCCACAGTATTTTTTAGAACTTCACTGAGAAAACAGCTCCATCTTATTTTGTCGTCCTTGGACATGACTATCTTGTTCCGTAAAGCATCCAAGACAGATCACTGCTGCACCACCACAGAACAGTCCCGTCAGTGTGAGCGACTTGGCAGGATTCATCTACAACGCCATGTACTTTCTTGGCGACTTCCTGTAGTGTAACTTAGCTGTAATCGTTTTGATACGGTAAGCCAGTCAAGCGATCTCCATCCCGGGCCATTGAAGAAACCGCACCTCAAAACATCCGACAGCTACAAACGAGTTACTCAGACACTGCAATACTTCGATCATCGGTTTTAGCGAAGATGCTCAGATCTCGACCCTTCAACAAGTCACTGCAGACTTCAAAGTAGTAGTATGAGGAGATGGGAGCAGAGTAAGCTTCTTCGGTGCCATACGACCGTACTCACATCCAGATGTTTAATTCACTACAATATGATAAACCACCCCTGTTATATGAATATCTCAATCGGATATGATCCTTCTTCATATGACCAGTTGTTGCATGTACTGCTTTCTCATACATGGAAGACGGTAGTCAACACCATATGCGTTTGAAGCAACGATCCCTCTTAAGCCCGCCAAAACTAATTATGTACAATTGATAGAGAACATGGCCATGATCTTCGGATCGAACATTATATCACCAGTATGATTAGGAACGTAAGGTATAGACCAGTCCATCATGAACACAAGCCTTTTCTATGATATGTTGCGTGCAAGTACAAGCCCTGTACCAATTGCCTTCAACGAGGTATATATCGTATTCTTATTCTCTCAGTGCATTCATATACCTTAAGGCTTTCAAACCATGTTAAGCTCCATGTATATGTGATCATTAATACGTTAATTACCCCTACCAACGGAGATTAACCAGATGCCCCAAAGGTACAGATTTCGGTATTAGTAGCAATTCGATGGACAACCTTTCGGATCCATCACCAGCATCACACATACCTCGTCTGGACCGAAGAGACCCTTTGTTGATGTCAGGTGTATACGATTACCATTCAACGAGTTGCCAATAAAAATCACCGTCCGAATAGCTTTACAGTTTTTACGAAGCAACAAACTAAAGATTGATACGACTGGGAATGTATATGATAGAAGAACAATTAGGATAATTCGTAACCAAACCAGTCGGCTCAGTTGCTTGAGAGAAATTGCATGAGACTCAATCTAAGAGTGTTCTACGCAATGAAAGGTCTGCTCATAATTATTCTCGTGGTCGCAACTCTGTTTGTGCAGAACATTGAGCGCGTACATCGGATGATGCATAGTCAATATGTGAATGCGAGAATCCTCAATTGGAGTACATCTTGGGAATTACCAGCAGACCCATGGGAACAGACGGATATCGCATACTGCATTACGCAGACCATTATCGGACGACATGTTCTTTTTTGTTGCACGAGAATGCTTTCTGTATAAATTCAGCCTCAAACTCAGCATCGACAAAAGGCACATTAAGTGCCTCATCGGATGTGTTCAAAACCTGAGTAAGTTGACATTGTATTCAGAACAATGGCCTCGTTTTTTACATCCGCACAATTTCAGGACAATTTTCCATCGTACAGAAATCTATCATCCACCCTCAGTCCTGTCAATCCGCCAATACACGGTTTAGCAAACGTTTGTACAACCTTCTGAACAGCCCACTGAACAAAGATGTAGCTAGACAACGATTCTAAAAATCGCCTCGGTTTCAGCAACGGCACCATCGATGCAGTCACCGGAGTTCTCCGCTCATTGTTATTATCCAAAGAAAATGTAACGTTGCTCATATCATGATTGATCAAAACCCAGTTGTTGTGTGTTCAGTTAGCGTAAGGTCCAGGACAAACACAAAGGAGTACTCGTTGGTGGACCTCAAGAACATTTGAGAACAGAAACTCAGTTATGCCAAGATTATGTATAGGAGACCATGGAATGCACAGTAATTTTACGAAGCAAAACTGGGCCTGTAATTATAATCAGTATGTAAAGCCGCCAAACATCTGCGCGTCATGTTGATCAAGATAGCCTACCTCGGAAATCTCCGATGAGTACGACCGGGTCTAAGGAGAGCCGTTGTTGAACGTACACCACAACGATGGCCACCAACCACAAAAGTCACACCTCCAGTGGAAATTGAGTCCATCGTAAACATCACCAGTCGTTCGGAGCAACCAACCCAGATTACTAGGACTTTGTGTAAATATAGAGGGAAATTATGTATGTATTTGCAGAGTACGACTAGGCCGTGTCGGAAACTGCACACTGTACAGCACACTGTATCTAGCAATGGGGACATTAAAGAGTGTTTTGTGCCTGGTGAGACGTTCTGACCTTTCCTGGCTATAAATTAACACCCACCAAGCCCTTATCAGTATGCTTGTAGAATTCTCTTTGTTGTTGCCTCTCTCTGGTTTCTCATAACTAGCTCACCTATATTAATTTCTGTTTTTGCAATTAACACCTCCATCCATCGTCCAAAAAGAAGGAAATGGAAATGATGCATGGCTCTTTGGTTTCACTTGCATCAACAGGAAATGAAGGCTTGCAAAGAACCCCAGTGCTACTCTTATGTAACGTTTGCTTTTCCAACTCAAAATTTGAACCTCCGGCTCATGGAGCCACTCAACCACACGCCATGCGGAGCTGAATGTTGGAGACATGTTTGTCATTGAAAAATCAAAAGAGCTCTTTTTGATTCACAAGGAACCTTTCAAATTTCGTTTCTGTTGAAAAACCACTACTTCTTGCTTATACCAAGTTGGCATATAGTGGCCAAATCCAAGAACCCCATACAATTGCGAAGATCTCAAGCCATGCACACTGGAAATGGCAACGATTATCCTGGGCAAAGAAGCAAGAAAAAAATTGAACAGTGCCCCTATCAAATAATGTCATTCACAAACCCAAATCAGACTATGAGTGAAGATATTTTGGACCAAGTCATCTCAGATGTCAGAGCTAGTCCTTTTAAAATCTCTATTCAGTTGGATGGGTCAACTGACGTCTCCAGTTGTACTCAACTCATCACATTAGTGAGGTATGTCAATGATGGTGCTGCGAAGGAAGATTTCCTGTTTTGGAAAGATCTGCCAAAACACAACTGCAAAGGATGTGATGCAGCTGATGAAAGACTTCTTTGCCAAACATGATTTAGATATCAAAGTCATTGGTTCTGTGTGCACTGACGGGGCACCCTGGCAATGCCTTGGGAAACATCTAATAAATCATGCAATTTTCTTGCATTGATAGAAAAAGGAACATTCCAGATTGCCAAGTTACAGCTCTGGTTCCTCGCCTTCCTCCTGTCCATCTGCATCCGGCCCTTTGGCATCAACAGAACATTAGCGGTCCCAATATGTAAGAAAGACCCTTGTACTTATAGTTGAAGATCATTCTACTGGATCAGGCGATGAGAGCTTTGAAACCATCGATCGTGTCAGAAAGCACTTTTCTCCAGAATCTGGCGTCTCCCGCCTCGCACAGCCCATCTCCAGTTTTGCTTGGTTCCACACGAAGCCTCGCCTCTCGCGTCTCCTGCACGAGGCCCACCAGCTTTACCCGGCTTCTTATGCACCACCTCATCGCGCGCGCCCCACCCACGCAAACCTCCACATCTTTCCAGAGAGAGCCGTCCGCCACTGTCCGGATCCATTCTGGTTTGGGGGCACACCTTCCCGCGCACCATCACCCAACCCCGGAAACCTTCCGCCCCGCAACACTCGCCCCTCGGCCCCTCTACCCCGCCTACTGTACCCTCCGCGATTTCACATCCGTGCTTGGAATAGCTGAGTATGTTCTCATTCAAGGAAACAGATAAACAATATTGAGGCTTGCTGAAAGTTCGTCCTTCAAGAAGAAGTTACATCATTGGCTGAAGGATGGAAAGAGGCAGTCTCTCAAATTTTCCTACCTAGAAAGGAGATTGTTGATGATCGCGGATCCCTAACTCCTACTGTGCGTGAAGAAAATTGTGGCTCTTTGAAATGCTGTCAGAATCGTTTGATGGATTATTTTGCTGCTGGAGACCTGAAGATTTCAAGAAGAATGGATCATGAATCCATATTCCTATAATTTGGAGAAAATGTCAGATGATGAAGAGCTGAAGGAAGATCTTATTGATTGCGGACAAATCGAACTCTGAAATGCAATTTGAAAGCAACGATGACTTTGGAGGAGTTTTGGTGTGCAGCACGGATATGTCCAAGACTTGGTGGAAAAGCACTCCGTGTCCTCTCATTCATTGCAACAACATACTTGTGTGAATGTGGATTCAGTTCTCTTTTTTTGTCAATCAGACAAGAATAATCCAGAGGCAGACAGATTCCACGTTTTGACAACAATCGTGAATGAGAAGCAAGGAAAGCAAGATATTGAATTTATGTTCACAATTGGGATTGTATATTTGATGTTACAATTTTTTCTGAATAAATTAGAATCTAATTGCCACATTTATACTTGCATTTTATGCACTGAGTTTAAAAGCTTATTTTTTAAAGTTCAATTGGTTCACGCCAATCATGTATTGTATGTGTTCAAAAATTATAAAATTAGACTTCTTAATCTTCAAATGGCGATATTACTTTTGTAGGGGTGCGAACATTATCCAACATTTCCTAGGGGTGTGGGGCATAGAAAAGGTTCGGAAACACTCTGGCAATTGAACCAAACACCGCAGGCATATGACACCACACCTATATGTGTAATAATGCAAAATTAATACAAAGAAATTCAACAAAGTACCTATCCATCACATATGGCACGCTATACCTCTGTGAAGAGCATTGGTGCCTGGCTCTAGAGAGACTTTAAGCAGCTCTCCTTGGAGCTGCATGGGCAAGCAAATCCTGGACAGGTCACCCAAGCTCGAACATACAGGACAACGCAGCGATGCTGGCAAACTGGTATTTTCTACACCTCAGAAGGATAACAGGGCCAGAATCAAGCCACACCTGTGTCATTAATTACCAGCTGGAGTGGCGATTCCCAAGAGCTCCGGATCCCGCGAGGATCACCCAGCCCACGCACGCCAATAATTAACCACCACCAGCATAACACAAGTAGCAGAGTGGTGAGGTCGTCTAATTCTCGAATTCTGTTATCAGCTCCAACAATTCTACTATGTCCTGGCCGGGACTTCTGTCTGGAGGGATAATCCAGAAGGGCTCTCATCACCGTTAATTCTCTTTGCAGGTACAATGCAGGGTCCCTGGGCTAGTGCACCGTCCTGTGTAACCAGAGTCAGCGTTCCGGCTCTGGTCTCCTGTGGCTGCTTCACCGATTGTCACCTCTTGGTTCCTTCGGGTTTGCATCTGCCCGCGAACTTGACGCGCAGAAACTGCCGGGTGGATTTTATTTTCCACAGGGTGGAATAAACTCCTTAGGTTAAAATCAGGATCATTGATTGGCGGAGATTGCAAAAGAAAGAAAGAACCAGACACCAAGTGTTATACTGAAACTTAAGTGTGTCCTGTCCAAGAGACAACGAAATATGATTAAAAAAAACAAACTTTTTATGGAGGCCAAACAGTCGTTCGTCGGTCGGGATTACGATCATCGTCGGAGCGCCTGAAATGGACCAAGGACTTTTGTCACGGTGACATGTTACCTTGCGTTATCGAGTGCTTACTATTTTTTTGGGCGGATTTCTCATTCACCAGTTAGTCGTATTCATTCACGAAAAAAAAGAATTTTTGGTATTGGGAGTTACAATGAATATTAATGAGAAGGTGCAATGACGAACCGGAACTGACGAGGTGGAGACCGAGAATGGCCGTCAACGAGCTGTGGACGTTCAGGGGCAGAAGACGCCGCGTTAAAGGTTGAGAATCTGAAGAGCCTCCATGTGGGCTGACTTTGCTCACAACACGACGAGCCGACGTCTGAAAAGCCGAGACTTGATTACTACAAGGAAGGTTGTTACACATAATGCATACGACCGGTACGCGGGATTTCCGAGCCTAATCTTTGACTTCCATCATTTCTATTCAAACGATGCTTGTGTTAGAAAGTCACATCTATACATACCATGACACACATATCCACTGTGTAGAGAGCACCTCATTAATTAACACTTGGTATTGGATAAAGTGTTAGAGAAAGCCGTGTGTCTTCAATACTACTTTGTGAGGTTGTATACAGAGTATTCTATGGGCAGTTGTGTTGGCTGTTCCTTGCGTACGCGCCAAACATACAGACAAAATAGGAAGTTTATTTTTTTTAAGCGCTTGTTTTCGTGTGTATTTACACAGCTCGTTTTCAACAATCCAAGCAGTAATTTCTGGAACTGTAAATTATTTTATTTTCAAAACCACGCGGAAGAAACAAATAAATAACATCGCACGATCTCCTGTAGTATTTAGTGCGGTTCTCGGAACGCGCATAGCGCATCCAACAGATAGTGGTCCGGCGAAGACAGTTATTCATGAATATACGGTGTAGATAGTCTTCCCTTTGTTCACGGCCAACAGGGGCGTGATGGCGTTGCGATGATCTCATAGCTGCGGTTTGCTTACATTCATTTTTTCTTCATTTCATTAACACTCTTCCTTTCTGATTTAATTTTGCTGAGGTAAAATTCTGAGCCACGTGCCGCCTGTGTGCTGGACACGGGTGCGGGCTGTGGAGGGATGGAGGCCAGCGCGGTCGCAGCGCCGCTCCGAGGCAAAACGAGGTACGCGAGCATTAACAGCTGGAGAGCCGCCAGTTCGGCCTAACGAGCCCTTCAACCCAATACGTGGTGCGCGCGAGTCATACAGTGCACGTTGGGCGAGAGTGACGGGACTTATGACTCGAAGCTTGCGTTCGATGATCTGGGAAGATCTGCCCGGATTGCATTAACAAGGTATACTAGAATGAATACCTCTGAAGAGGCTGCACAGCTCTTGTTTTGTTCCGACAACACAGAAACAGCAAGACAGCACCGCACACGCCAGAGTCGAACCTCGCGAGTTCAGACAAGGATAAGCCGAGGCGATCAGGTGTTCCGGGACGGTAATTAAAATGACGTGATTCAATTGAGGTAGAACCCGTTTACCCATAGACGGGAGACCCTAGGTCATACCCGCGGTTGAGTTAATTAGGCGTCGAGATGGTCGGGAGTTTGGATAATCGGCAGAATGTGGCGTTTGAGGCCTCGCCGCCCAGGCGAGTCTGAGGAAGAGAGTGAAAAAGGCATAATGGCGGCACCGCGAGACGTGGCGGGGAGCGATCACGGACTAACCGACCAGGCAGGTGAAAAGATGTGTCCGGGATGCCGCGCAATGGAAGACGCGGTGAGAGTCCGGGGATGAACGGAGTGACGCCACACAGTTAAGGGAGAACCTAACAAAGGGCAACGGAAAATTCAAGCAGAGACAACGAGGGGGAATAAAACAGAGACGAGGGGATTAGAAGAAAGTAGAGGAGAAACTAATGAAATTAACACGGAAGCACACACAGGTAGAGATAGGAAGGCGACAGAATGGGGGGTCGGAGGCTGGTGAAATGTGTTGAGACTCCAAGCAGTTTCGAGGCCTCAGGCTTTAACCTCGCCTGAGCAGGAACAGCGAGGAGATGCGGTTATGCTCCCCAGCTCCGACGAAGTGGATTGGCGACTCAGTGGAGTCCGGTTCGGGCGCTGAGGAGTGCATGCACTGTGGAGGGGTCCCATAGCAGAGTTTGGTGGGGGGGGTAAGGGAGGATGTGCGCCGGGGAGCCATCTGGGTTAACACGATCCCCGATGTGATTGTCCACGGAGTGATGGTGAGCTGGTGCGGTGTGTTGAAACGTGCAGAGATCGGTTTGTGAGTAAGCATGGCGTGGCCGTGAGTGCGTGGCGATGAACAGATGGCATGACGGCACCCCGCCCACCCTCCTCACCGACGGCGCCACGACCACTGAAGTGGCGAGCCTCGGAAGGCTCGCAAAGGGGTACGCAATCTTCCTGCGCAACCCCGTTCCCCGCGGGTTTCGGGCGACGGTGCGCGCGGTTTACGGCGTGCTCGATGGGCGGCATTATCGCGCCGCGGTGCCTGCGCCGTGCGGAGGCGTGCTGCGGCGATCCGCAATCGCATGACCGGCCGCCACGCGCCTCCCCAAAGGCGTTGGGACACAAGCCGGCTGGTGGGCCGGACGGCCGCCGAAATGAGGCGACGTCGTTGTGGTGCACAGCCTTCTCGGCAACGGGCCATTGCCTGCTCTAAGCGGCCTCACACGCTGCGCTGTGCGCCTCGTGTTCCTGATGCTAGCCAACGCCCCCGCGAGACGGTTCGCGCGAGATGCATACGCCCCTCTGGCCGCCGTGTCTGCTCAACCAGGGCAAACGCGCCCGGACCAGGTTGGTCGTGCCGAGTGGCGCTCGATCGCGCCCACGGGAACCTCCCCGCGGCGCCGCCCGGGCGAGACTGCGGCCCGAGCGCCCCTCGCCGCGCTCGCGTTCGGCTCCGGCCGGCGCGACCCCTCGAACGCGCGAGGTGCTTGGGTTCGCGATGCCGGCAGAGCGAGCGACAACGGCTCGATGGTATGCGACCAGGGCGAAGGGAAGAGCGTGAGCCTGCGCCGTTGGCGGTGCAGGAGAGAAAAATCAAAAAGCCTCGCTCAAGTACACGGGCCCAAGCCAGGATGCGGCAAGCATCCTGTTCTTGGGATAGGAGGCATTAGTTAGCACGGATGGGTATAGCTTAGATAGACTGGCGATCGGGTTAAGTGGAGCCGTCCTCGGCATGGTGGCCCGGTGGACTGGAGTGTTCGTTTGCGGAAAGTATAGAGGGATCAGTAGAATTTAGAATGGATTTGTGGGAGACATGGGGAGCGAGACGAATGGGATAGTGGTAGTCGGGACGCTTAGTTTTTGCTACGTAGATTAAACATGGACGGTGCATTTGAAGTAAGGGAGCGGGCGAGCGACGAGGCACCGAGATAGTGAGAGGAACCTAATATAGGTAGAGTGTGGGAGTCGAATGGAAACAATTGGAAAGAAGCATGTTGAGTGAATGTGGTCAGACGGGACCAAGTGTGTCTGAGGAGGGAGTGAATGTAGGAATGCCATGGTGCGAATAGGACAACTGATTGGTGGGGAGGAGTGATCCGCCACGCCAAGCTGACCCGGGGGTCAGTGTAGCATGTTAGTTAGTGGGTATAGTATTAGAATTTAGCCAAAGAGGGAGGGTCGTTCTGTGTTGTGGTGGTTTAATGACCAAGGCACAACGCATTTGGACGGCGGTGCAAGGAGTTTCATGACACGGCGACTGGGAGCGTGGCATGTTGTATGAGCGTAATGAGTAGAGGCAGCTGCGCACCGGACAGAGACGCTCCAGCGAACTACTCGGCAGAGTAGGCCGAAAGGGTCTAAGGACCCGGGATAGTGGTAGCCTCCGGCGCACGGGCGCCGCCCTCGGCAAAGCGGAGACTCCGCGCCGGCCACCAACATCCGCCATCCGCTGGCCATGCGACCCCCCGGCGCCGCGCGCATGCCACCACTGCCAGGGAAGAGGCAACCCCCCGCAGTTCATAGGGAGCAGGTAGGCTCGCGACAGCTCAGGGCCGGGGTGCCGTAGTTTGAGTCCGGCTCAGGAGGGAAAGTCCCTGACCACCGGGGAGCGGCTGCCTCAGCCTCCTAGCTCAATTGTGCAAGGGCACGAAGTGAAAATTTGTGGGCAGGCGCCCAAATTGAATTAGCGGACCACCCACACCCACCTCCGCCCGCCGGCGCACGCCGCGAACTCCATGGCTCTATCACCATCAGCAACCTCACGCCCTATACGGTTTTAACAGAGCCACCTCCACTCGGCAAACCACGGCCCCACGGCCGCGCGCGCCGAAGCTGTACAAGTTTATATACATGACAGAGCCTCTGGTCTAAGCGTAGCAGAATTGGTGTGATAGTGCTTATATTCGGCAGTCATTTGTAAAATTCGAGGCTGCATAACTGTCGCATAACGCTTGGCATCTGTGCCTCGTGCTTCCCGACTCTAAATTTGTATGCATATAAACCCGTGCGTTTAAATTTTGTACCAGCTGCCGTTTTCTGCTCGGTTTCCTAACGGCAATCCGACCCACGCATCGGCTTGCGCGGGCTTCGGGCCAGCCACGTCCTAGGGCGAGCGCCCGTCGTTTGCTCGCCGTAAATTGACTATTTGGACTCGGGCGCGGCCTTTGGCCAATTTCTCCGACTCTCGGCTTAACGCCGGATCCGAGTCGGGTAACCAGCGACGCACGAGGGTGTGGCCTTCCCCCCCTCACGGTCCACCCCCACGTCCTAGCACCGCGTTCCGTGGGCTATCTTGGTCAACCACTCCTCGGAATCGCACGCACCATTAACTCCTTCCACACGCTGTCGCAACACCACTACTTTCGGCCGTCACCACCCCACCACCCCCGCGGCTCACTACCCCAGCGGCAACGTGCACCTTGCAGCAGTCTAATCGGACAAGGTTACGACCTCCTCCACATTCCCGGTGTTCAGTCGGGGCGCCCGCCCAGACGGCCACGAACTCGCTCTCTCGTCACGCCGCTCCCGCCTCCTCCCCGCCACCCCACGCCCCCGCCCGAACGCGCTACCCCACCCCCCCCACGCACACCCAATCACTCATCGGTACTCCCGGGTATCCTGACCATCCCGCAAGAGAAACTGACTCTATCTATTGGAAACCGTCCTGCTCCGCCATGTATGTCCGGACTCTCACTCCCTCTGCGGAGCGCATCGGCCCTGGCACACCCGCCATGGGCGCAGCTCGTCCGCTAGTTACATCGACCACTCAGTCTCAACTCGAATTGTGAGAAAAATGCATGGTTCTACACCACATCCTATCCGCCCATATTTAGGTGCAGTCGTGAGAAACAATGGATCCGGTAAAGTTTTTGTGTGATTACACCTTGGGAGCGTCAGACACGTGGAGTAGGGGTTCAAAAGCAAACAAACACTGTTCGCCCTTTATATACTAATGGAATATATGTCGACCAGCAGCGCATCTGTGTCATTTTTTTTTTATCCCTTTTGCCACAATGTCACTTATTATCGACCAACATTGCTGGGGACACAGGCACACCCCCTTAGGAAACAGGACACACTACCCTTTTCGCCCATGTCTATCCTCGCTTCTTGGACTGGGTCCATCGCACAGCACGGGAGGGATTTCTGCACGGAGTTGTGCTCTTCAGCGCATCGTAGACAGTTAGGTGGCAACCAGTGGAGGGAGCAGAGAGCGCTCTCCGGATTCTCATGTACGCCTCACGACCAAGCCGGGTCGGAGCTAGGATATCGTCGCTGGACAAAAGACCCGGCCGAGTGGAAAGAGAGGGACTTGGGACACTACGCTTATAGTCAAGCTATTTCTGTGTGTCCATAACCAACGGCTGTGTGTCTGTGGTGGAGTAAGGGAAAAGACGATGTAACGGGCGCAGCACGCAGCAACAGCATAATCTGGGGACAGCGGCAGGGAGATCGGGGTCACCAAGCGAGGACTGGGCTGCACAGGTAGTGTTGATCGCAGGAAAGGCTAGCAGGCGGTCGACATAGTCGCGATTGTCGGAGGAGTACGGAAGGTAATACCACGGCGAGCCGAACAATCTCCGAGGATGGTACGCTATCGTCGCGAGAATACAAGTAACACGCATCACCTCGAGGGGGTCAGGCTGACCAAGGGCATTAGCCACGTCATGCTACCAATCGCAGCCGCTCCTGGAACTGGCCGGCCGAACTAGACATGAACAACACTCAACCTAGGTCTATTATGCCGACGGAGCGCGTGCTCGTTTCAACTCGCCCGTCCAGTGCCCTATGAGGCTCACTGCGGTGGACCGTACCGAAGTGAACCATGATCTGCTGCTCGGGCAATGTCTTTCTCAGATGTCACGGCCGTTCAAGGCCAGGCTCCGGTGGCCGCAGGCACAGCTCCAGCTGTAGCATGCTGTCTGTGCAGTGATGAAGCGTGGGCGTAGCTGTCCGAGCCCACCGAACCATAGCCCAGTGGGGATCGGCGACGAGGTAACGGAGCCCGTAAAGCGAAAGGACACGTTCGGAGCCGGGGAGATCACGAGGTGCCAGCACATAGTGACGCGGCACCCTACCTGGACTTGGAAGACGGCCGGGTCTGCACACAGAAATCGGACAGGGCCTGCGGTCGTACACAAACGTGAGAGCGGGTAAAGGTCCGAACTCTTGCCGGATCGGGGTAGGGAGATTGTTAGGACATGGATTGAGAGTGTCCTGTGGGATGGGCAGACGACCTTCGCAGGAGGGATGATGCGCAGCGTAGACCAGTTTGGCTCACATGACCCGATTGGTTGGCGTCTCGGGCGAGTATTGAGACGGACTGCGGCGTGATGGCTGCGCGACCTCAGACAGCGGGTAGCTTCATTGAGGAGACTGGTGACGGTACAAGGAACATGGTGGACGTTCAGGGGACCACATGGGTGTCTGGACGACACGACTTGGGCAGCGACGGCGGTCGACCTTGGAATGGGTCTTCATGCTCATTTCGTCCAGGGGAACGAGGGTGAGAGACGGCTTTCGCGCACAGATTGGCGGTTTTAAGACAGGCCGTGTAGTCTCCTGCCTCCTCTCACCACCAGGAATACGGATTCCAACACTAAACTGCTGTGACCACACTGCCCTCTCCGAAG
>CM068967.1:10256021-10268276 GCA_035128595.1 Eptatretus atami | reverse complement strand
TGTCAATCAAGACAAAATCTAGGAATCGCCTGAATCCACAGGCAGACCTACAGATCGCAGTCAGCAAGAAGGTTCCACGTTTTGACAAAATCGTGAATGAGAAGCAGGAGCAAAGAAGTAATTGAATTTTATGTTCACAATTGAGATTGATTTTACTGTTTACAATTTTTTCTGAATAAATTAGAATCTAATTGCCCAATTTATACTTGCATTTTATGCACTGAGTTAAAAGCTTATTTTTTAAGTTCAATTTGTTCACCCACAGTATTGTATGTGGTTCAAAAATTATAAATTAGACTTCTTAATCTTCAAATGCGATATTACTTTTGTAGGGGTGCGAACATTAATCCAACATTTCCTAGGGGTGTGGGGCATAGAAAAGGTTGGGAACCACTGGTCTAAAGGGTCTTCAGGATCTTTTTGGGTCTTAAGGGTCATCAGGGTCTTAGAGTGTCTTCAAAGGTCTAAGGGGTCTCAGCAGTCTAAAGGGTCGAAAGGTACATTCCAATCGTACATAAATAATAGACATATAGTCACACGGCTGGTCGGGCGGACAGACGGACGCACGCTGAGACCCAGCTCTTTGTATATGTAGATTGAGCAAACTCGACCCACCCAGAGGGTGGGTACTCTGCTATCTGTAATTAATTAGTCAGGCAGCTGCTCGGGAAATTGCCGAGAGACATTTTTGTACATCACTCCTTCCCAAATCAATATCCAGGCAATGCATGACATCATCGCCGGGGCGCTGAAGGAAGGGAGTACTCAGTTTTTACTCTGTTCGTTTGTTTGTTGTACACCACTCCTTCCCAATTCCATATCTCGGTGATGCATGATGTCATCACCGGTGGCTGAAAGAAGGGAGTACTCAGTTTTTACTCCGTTTTCTTGTTACTTGCAAAATGGAAGATTTTTCAAGTACGTTGGTCAGTCGATTTTGTTATTCCGTCTGTTTCTCTGTCTGTCTGTTATCGCCTACAGGTCACAATCCCAAACTGATCGTCATGAAACTTTACCAAGTTGTCGAGGTATTCTCAACTGAGAAGTCTATCGATTTTGAGGTCAAAGGTCAAAGGTCATCTTGAGGTCAAATTTCTAAAATCGTCATTTTTTTATCCGATTGACTTAAAATTTGAACAAGATTTGCATATTGTGTCACTGAATTGGGAAACCAACTATTTTGAGGTCAAAAGGTCAGAGGTCAACTCAAGGTTAAACTTCTAAAATCATCAATTTTTATCTGAAAAATCAATTTTCATCTGATTAACCTGAGCTTTGATTAAGATTGTCAATTTTAATCTTAATGAAATGGACAATTTGATGTATCGATGGCAACCTTTGGATGGGGGGGGGGGTTGAATTTTGTAAGTATCGTGCTCTGCACGGTCTTTTTCATGCTTGTGTTTGTTTGTCCGGGCGATATCTCAGTCATCCTTTGATCTTGGAAGCTGAAATTTGGGGACAAAAGTGAAGATGTGCTTTGGCAAAAATATATTTTTTTATTTTTTGATTCATCAATTAATTGATTAATTACTTCACGATTTATTAATTACTTATTTATTTTATTTCTCATCTGGGCAATATCTCAGGCACCTTTTGAGCTCGGAAGCTGATATTTGGACATGACAGTGACCAAGTGATTTGGCTATAAAGGGTATTTTTGATTTATTGATTAATCAATTAATGGATTAATTATTCATTTTTCGATTAATTACTTAATTTTCAAAAAGTAACAGATTCAGAGGAAACAGTTGTGGTTTAGATATGCTATTCGGCAATTGATCGAGAAATTAATTATTTTACGATTATTATGAATTTATTTTAATTATGCAATTAATCAATCAATTCTTGTACACCGCTCCCTCCCAATTCTGACTCTATGTGCTGCAAGGCGGCATCACCAGGTGCCGAAGGTGCCCCGGCGATGTCTCGCACTGGAGGATTGTTATTTATTTACGTGGCATAGGGGCGGTGTACTTTGAATGTACCGCTACTTGTTTGCTTTTGTACACCGCTCCTTCCCAATTCCATATCGAGGCAATAAATGACGTCATCGTCGGGCACCGCAGGAAGGGAGTACTCAAGTTTTTACTCCGTTTGTTTACTTGTTTGTTTTCCGGGTGATTTCTCCCCCATCCTTTGAGCTAGGAAGCTGAGATTTGGGGACAAAAGTGAAGATGTGCTTTGGCAAAAATTATATATATTTTATTTTTTGATTAATCATTTAATTGATTATTTACTTAATTATTCACGATTTATTAATTACTTATTTATTTTATTTCTCATCTGGGCAATATCTCAGGCACCTTTTGAGCTCGGCAGCTGATATTTGGACATGACAGTGACCAAGTGAGTTGGTTATAAAGAGTATTTTTTTAATTTATTGATTAATCAATTAATTGATGTGTTTCTCGTCTTTTAACTTTTCTTTCCAAGATTCTTCCATGTACTCTTGCCAACCATCTTCTGGCATACTCGCACCAGCATTCTCTATTATAATGCTTCCACCTGCCAGCCACATCCAATATTGTAAGAAAACAAACTGAGACAATACCATAACTACGCCTATAACCTGTAATGTGTTCAGGTCAATGTGAAAAACCACCTTGAAGTATTGTTGTTGTTTGATGCAGCCACAGCCATTTGGAACAACGCATTTGTCTCCATCCCAAAGGAGGTTGCCATTGCACACACACCCTTCATCACAATCAGGAGTGACTATTGGTGTCGCATCAATGGACCAGCATGTTGAACGGTTCCGTGGGACGCACGTCGTGTAATTACTTCCTTCCGTGCACTTTGGTACTAGATGAGGAGTGAAATGTATTATTCATCAAAACAAATATCAAAGGAAATGATAAATCAAGAGAACTTACAGTGGCCTGAAAAAGTAGTGTAGATGAGACGAGAAATTACTATTTGCCAAAAATCCAAGACAAGAAGTTGACAGCTCCAGGGACATAATGTTTTAGAGATGATCGTAGATCACAGCAAATCACACATTTCGGAAAAACTTCCAAACAAGTTAAATCGCACACTAAAATTCGTTTATAAAATACATGGATCGTGAAAAGTGTGGGCTAATGAGATAAATAATTATCAAAGGCATCCTCAGACCAAGAAAATTCACAATTAAGGAAGTGTGCAGGATCAAAGATCGTGCATTCATATCAAATGAGAACATTTTGAATGAGTAACCAAAGGGCCGTTATGAATATTGTTACATACCCACAAAAATGCATCGAAGTTCCGTTTCTTCCCTGAAAGACAATAAAAGCATTGATGAGTTTTCTTTTACTATATTTTGTGTGAAACCTTTTTTTCCATTTTACTTTATTTTTTTCATTTTTTCATTTTCATTTTATCAGTTTCATTATGCTTTTAAACTCCTCCACTCCTCCTGCTGCCACATACAAATTTGAACTCCTTTGTCAGTCTGCATTGCTTTGTTAGTCTTCACATGACATTTTTCCTGATAGGAATAAGATCACCTTGTCTGTGTTTTTCCTTCTCATATTTCATTGTCGCCTCATGCTTTCTTGCATACCCACTCCAGCTCTTTTATTCTCCCACTGCCCCCATCACCCTCCAGCTTTGCTTTGTGCTACCTACCTACTCAGATGAAATGTCCCTGTTGCCGTCTGATCCTCTGGCAGTTTGTGGACCTGATGCCTTCTTGTTTGGTTATTCTGAGAACCTCAATTTGTCGATACAAAACATAGATAATATTTCCATTCTTTGCATTGAATGGCTGTTCTAATTTTCTCTTAAGGACACCTGCCGTTCTCGAGGAATCATCAAACAAACACACCTATTTCCATGATGAGCCATTAGAAGAGGTTCAGACTATTGAACTGATAGGTTTCACCATCAGCCATAACCTCTATTGGGCTGACTATAGCAAAACTGACCTCAAATGCAAGCTGCAGACTGGGCATCCTCCACCGTTCCAAGTCATTCCTTGAAAAATTAGAACTACTCAGTATAAAAGATGTTTGTCCGTGGTTCATTGGAATGCTGCTCTCTGCTATGGGCTGGGGATCCAGCATGACTTCTTTCTCTCCTGGATTCTGTGGCATCTAAGGCTCAAAATTATTGGAATCTCTCCACCATGAAGCTAAAGCACAAGGCCTGTTGCTCTCACATTACAGATAGGTTGGTGCCCTAGTTTTTTTTAGCTTATCTGGAATTTAAATTCCAGATAAGGTATTGTCATCGCGCACTGTCTATCCGTCCGTCTCCTATTTTTATTTCTCCTGCCAAACCGCTGGGCCGATCTGGCTGAAATTTGGCAGCAACATTCCTCTCCTGACTGGTAACAGAAATTGCAAAGCTCGTTCCAGTCACATGACTTTAAGTAGGTCAAAATGGCCGACTTAGTAAATTTCTTCAAAAATCTTCTTCTCCAGACTCACCAGTCAGAATGCTACCAAATTTGGGCTACAACATTAGGCCATTGCCCAGATAAGCTACAGGCCCAGTGGTCCTTTTTTTTCGAGCCTCTCCTCCAGTCTTACTTCATATGCTCTCTCCACCCTCCCCAGCAACTCCAGGATGAACATGTTCTTCTAGTGACCGCCACCTGGTCAAAGTAAAAAAAAAAACTAAGCTGTTTGCACCCCTCAATTCTGTTATTACTCTTTTCTCCGGTTTGAGGAACTGATTTCTGGAGCTCAACCGCACTCATCCCTCCAGACCTTCTTGTTAGTGGGGCACCATTATCTCACGTCATCCCCCATCTCTACCCACAATGTTTTCCACCACATTATTAACTCTAACCCCACATACTTACTTACACGTTGCTGTTTCTGTCCTTCCCCTCTCTGTGCTCTTTTTCTGTTTATTCATTCCATTGCTTGTTGTGTCCAACTGTTTCCCCATTTTAACCTGTATCTAACTTTGAGTTTGATTTTCTTGAATTTTTTTCTCTCTTGAATTTGAATATATCAATGATATTAAACTTCATTTTTCTCATCTTATAATATTGAGCAATTTAATTCATGCAACTGGAGAATGAAATTAAATGCTGTACAGTACTATTAACAAGACCAAACATTTAACAATGCAGAGCTTTGTCAGCGTATTTTCTCAACGACCTCATTCACACATCGAGGCACGATATTAAAGTATGCTGTTGGGGGTGTCAAATCAAAGTGGATTTGCGTGGTCTGTCTGTCTGTCTCTCACACACACACACACACACACACACACACACACACACACACACGCACGCACACACACACACTACAATAGTCTCTCCTTTTCACGTGAGTAACGATGACATGTGTCGAAAAACAGGTACATTGAGAAGTTTTATGTCGTAAAAAGTGAAAGACACTCCTCACCCATCTGTGCTGACAGCATAGAAGCAAATTTGCGTGAATCCCAAGCGGTTGGGCTCGCTTTGCCAGGTCAGGTAGGTGTAGAAAAGGCCCTGAACAGTCTCGTCTGCCTGGATGCGATCTGTTTGCACATCTTTATCGGTGATGATTCCCAGGCGTTCGACGTGCACCCTGTGTGCACAGAGGCAAGCACCTCATCAAATATAATTGAAACTCCATGCAAGATTGAACAAACACCAAGCGAAAAGGGATTAAAAAAAAAATCATTGATTGTAAAATTACTCATTAAACTGTGAGTATATTAACGAAAACAGAATTTGCCACTTCATCAAGTTTTGTGATAACACAGGTACAATTAAAGTACATGGGTAAAGCCGTTGTACACAGTATAAATAAATTCTGAGCAAGCAGTGCGCCACCATCTCTTGTCATCCCATCCTGAACCATGATCTTTATTACCGTCATTAACCTTTTCTTACCCTATCATCTTAGTGCTTCCTTCTTACAAGCAAAGATGTCTTCATAACAAAGGTGGTCACTTGATCAAGAGTCCATCAATTAAACAATCATCTTGTGAGACTTGTATATTTTCCAAAAAAAGAGATGAACTAGAACGGCACAACTCGGGAGAGTGCATACCTCCCCAAGTGTTTTTTTTTGTTTTGACATCATGTATCCACAACTTTTTAAAATACCGTGCTATGTATCATTTTTGTCCCCATCTCTCAATATTGAAGAATCACTTGGAAAATTAAATAATTCTCGTATCCAGATACTGATTCGGATATTCACCAAAACTAAATCAATGCTTCCTCGTCACACCCCCAAACTTTCCACCAAATTTCGCCCAAATCCGTCCACAACTTTTTGAGATATTCTGTTCACAGACAAACAAACAGATAGGGCTGAAAACATAACCTCCGACCACCTTTGGTGGTGGAAGTAATGAAAGCTCTTTTCATTTTTAGCTCCTCACGATTTGTGTCATGTGTTCATGCATGGTTGCTTTGTTCATGTTTCTTTGGACTCAAGTGGACACGATTGGCGTAATCTGGCTACCAGCTGGACTTCCTCAAATGGTTGGTGCTCCACACAAATTATATAGTCTTTATAAAGTAATTTGAGACTTTTTGCTTGCGATTAATTGAACATGCATTTTGTCTATGGACCTGGTCTTGCAGATTAATTTATTTTTTCATTTTATTACTTGCAAAATTCGAAAAATTATCAAGTATATTGGTTGGACTTGTGCATTATTACTTGCAAAGTCGAAGATTTTTCAAGTATATCGGTTGGTCGATTTTGTTATTCTGTCTGTTTATCTGTCTGTCTGTCTGTTTGTCGCCTACAGGTCACAATTTCAAAACCGATCTTCACGAAACTTTACCACATGGTAGAGTTTGTCATATGGAAGAAGACTATTGTTTTTGAGGTAAAAAGGTCAAAAAGGTCAACACAGGCCAAAGGTCAACAACTTAGGTGAGATTTCTAAAATCCTCAATTTCCATCCCATTGACTTGAAATTTGAAGAGGATTTATATTTCATGTCACTGAATTCAAACACCAATTATTTTTGATGTCAACACAGACTAAAAGGTCAACACAGGCCAAAAGTCAACAACGGAGGTGAAATTTCTAAAATCCTCAATTTCCATCCCATTGACTTGAAATTTGAAGGGGATTTGTAAATCATGTCAATGAATTCAATGAAGAAGTATTTTTGAGGTCAACATCGGCCAAAAGGTCAACACAGGCCAAAAACTCGACATGGGCAAATTTCTAAAATTGTCAATTTTCTTCCGATTGACTTAAATTTTGAAAAGGATCTCCATATTTGGTCATTGAATTCAATATCGTGCTATGCATGACATCTTTCTTGTTTAAATGATTCGTCAATCACCAAATTCACTTTTCTGAAGTATGTTGAGATCTCTCTGTATTAAAGGAAAACGATAGTACCCATACCTAATTAAAACATCTCCTTGAGGAGGCAACGATAAATTAATGAAATAATATTAAGGTTTAGTTTGGGAAGAAGCTGAAACAGAAGAAGATATCTGACTTATTCACGTTTAAGTCAAACAGTCCTACCTCAACCTTCAGTGTCCAATTTCTGACCTGGGGTATGCAGTATCAATCAATTATTTAACGTTAACTGCAGAAATCCCATATCACATACAGGGTGTCCACATTGAAATGAAACAAGCCTTATACATTTTATACATTTGATATACATATTTTATACATTTTATACATTTTATACATATTTTATACATAATATACATATTTTATACATTTTATACATATATACCTTATACATTTGAAGCCTTATACATTTTATTGAATAATTCAAACAGAGGAATATTCACATAGCTCAGAGTCAGTATGCTTGAGTTTCATTTGGAAAATGGTTACATATCATTCGGGTAGATTAGGGTACTTTAGAGTAAACATTCAACATGTGCACCATTCGTAGGACAGACCAAGTCACAACGGTACTCATTTTCCCCTCCACACATTCTCTAACATCTCTGGGGTTACAGAGGCCACTGCCACTGTGATGCGCTCTTTCAGCTTAACAATGTCCTCCACCTTTGTGTAGTACACTTTGCACTTCACATATAAAATTTATACATAAAAAGTTATAAAGCTTTAAAGTTGTTTCATTTCAATGTGGACACTGTAGTTTGGCTCAGCGAGGTTTTCCTGATATTATCAACAATGACAGCTTCGTATTCTGTTTGCTCTGGGGTACAGCGCCTTTGTGATGGTCACACTAATCCTCCCTATTATATCTCATAGTTTTGTAAACATTTCCAATCCGAAGTAAATAATTTATTTTTTGAATAATGGCAACATGTTTGCTCATTGATATAAAATCCTCTGTTTGCAGATCTTTGTTGCACTCATTTTCACTATTATTGTGGTTGAATAGTGACTGCTTGTGGTAAGCATGAGATGTAAAGAAAGGAACCAAACTGGAAGTTGCAACTAAAACTCAGGAATGGATGAATGGTCTTATTGTACACATACCGATATCTTTTATAATCACAGTGAAGTTTGGGTCATATGTAAGTTTGTTTAATTCGGTAAATGCATAATCTCGAAATACTAACCTATGGATATTTTTTCCCTTGTCCTGCTTATTTCCATTCACCACGGATTAAATACATTGGATGACGAAGCCTTGCCTCTTCCTTTACTTTCATTCATGGTTGATATAAGATTGATGAGGGAGGGTTAGGGCAATGTTCCTCCCCTCCCTCTCTCCCTCCCCAGATGAGCAAGCTGATACCGTGATAAACTTGTATGGCCTTTTTTGAGTGTTTTGTTTTTCATAAACAATCAATCACAAGTACAATTGTCAGGATCCAAAAATGTTCATTTGTTTAGTTCCTATTAATCTATATATAATGGAGCAAGTGTATGTGATTATGTGATTATGGATGTGTGTGTATGTATATCTGCTCTTCACCCATTGCTTGGACAGCTGACTTGACGTCACCCACAATTGTAAACTGAAATGCTTAACCTAAAGTACTCAGAGGACCCAAACGACCCCAAGAACCGAAAAGACCCGAAGGACCCAGAAGTCCCCAAGAACTCCAAAGACCCAAAAGACCCCAAGGACCCAAAATATCCCAAGGACCTAAAAGACCCTGAGGATTGAAAATACCCTAAAGACCCCCAAAAGACCCAGAAGATACAAAAGACTGAAAAGACCCCCCCAAGACCAAACCAAACCCCCCTCCCCAAAAAACCCAAAATACCCTGAACAACCAAAATACCCCGAAGAGCATTAAAGACCCCGGAGACTCTTAAAGACCCTTAAAGACCCCAAAATACCCTAAAGACCCAAAATATCCCAAAGACTGGAAAGACCTAAAAGACCCAAAATATTGGGGGGGGGCAGACACACACAATCTCGTCCTCAACGCCCCTCCCAATTATATCCTCTCTGCCCCCCTACCCCACACCCAAACTCTGTGCTTCCCTCCCTCTTTCTTCAAATCCTCAAATCCCCTCACCCCAAAGTCCTCAACTCCCCCACCTCAAAAGCCTCAAACCCCTTGATCCAAATTGTGTCCCCTCTCTCCCCCCATCCCCCCAAACCCAACTCTGTCATCCTCTCCCCTTTTCTTCTTCAAGTCCTCAACTGCCCCAAACCCCAAGTACTCAACCCCCCTCCAAACCCTAAGTCCTCAATCCCCCCTCCCCTTCCCAATGTCTCAATCTCCCTCTTCCAACTCCATGCACCCCCACCCACAACTCTCTGTCCTCCCCTCCCATTTCTTCCTGTTCGTAACGTTACACAAAGATACACAGGAAACTTTGTGCATGAAAAGGCCATTCGGCCTATCATGCCTGCATTGTTCCTGTCGCTGTTTGTTAAGAACAATATTAAAAATAAATAAAGATGGAGTGTTAAATTCACAATTACTACCCCTTTCTTCCCTTATCCTTACTATAATTCATGGACCGGTGTTTGTGTGTTTGTTTGTGGTTTATCGCACTACTCCTCCTCCAGTTCTGGCCGATTACATACAGACTTGCTACATAGGATCAGCATGACCCCAATGAATGTACAGTATAGGGGTCTTGGGGGGGGGTGGGGGGGGGGAAGCAAATTTTCTATGTAAATGTATATCAAGCAGCACTGCCTCCAGGTATTACAAGTCTTCACCATTTACAGTGAAGCATTCCCATGTTTTCCAGTGCAGTGAGGTGTTTGAATTATAAGCAGTAGGTAGTTTTTGCTTCATGCACGTAACCCGAGTTATTATTTTTGCCTCTACAGAGCTGTCAGTTGCCTATACACCACCCAAATAAAGGTATGCGTCAGAAGAATGTGTTGCATGCTTGGGACAAGATCACCGTCGGGCATGTATTCTGCGAGTATATAGATAAAGATGTTACCCGACAACGTCAACTTCAATTTCAATCTTGTGTTGAATGTTGAGCCTGCAGGGATCTGAAAAACCTTGTTTCTTCCTGGTGTTTTCCTGACAAAAGACAGCTGACAGCAGCTTTTTGTTGGAACGACTATGAGAAAAAAAAAAAAAACAGTGAAAAGGCATTTGGGAGATGATGGGTTATATCGTTGATGATAAGATGATTGGGAAAGTGAAATTGGTGCAAAGGCAAGACAATTAACAGAAGAAGCATTGTGATAGTTGTTTAAATACCATAAAGAAGCATTTTGACACTTTTTCAGAACTTTACTTTTCTTCAATAATGTGAAAGTTATCTCGGATGATCAACCTCCAATGGAGAGGCAACAATTCAAAAATTGTTTCTGAATGATGATGACCGGTGACATGACTTCTCTCTCCTACCAATACTCAAAATGAATTTAATGGCTCCAATTAATCTCACCGTATGGAGTCAAACGCAGAGAAAGATTGACCAAGGTCTTCCATGAACCGGCTGGCTAGGCGTAATGTTCGACTGAAGGTGATTTACGCAGGAATTTGTAATTTGTTCAGGTTGCCGGTGATAACTCACTGACACTTCGTGAGGGACGAGAAGAGATCTTCAACGTCCACAATCTAATGCCAGCAGACGAGATGCCAGCAGAAGGTCCATTTGAGGGACAGCGTGCAATTTGTGATGCAATGTCCTGCCTGCTGATGGTCGTGTTCATTTATGGTCGGGTCAATAATCAAACCCAGACAAGACAACTAAAAGGTAAGTGTGCTACATATATGTATGTATATATATATATATATATTTATATATATATATATATAATATTATAGTATATATATATATATATATATACATACATACATATATAGTGAAATTGGTGCAAAGACTCCCGTATACTAGCAAATACCACCCGTTGCTTCACTGACAGTATTACTAAAGGGGGGAGGAAGAAAAAGAGGGGGGAAGAGGGAACGAGGAGTAGGGCAGAAAGAGCAAGGAGAGTGATGAGGTGGAGGGGAAAAGAGAGAGGAGGGAGGGGGAGCGAGGAGGAGTGGCGGAAGGGCAAACAGTGTGAGGTGAGAGGAAGGGAAGGCAGACGTGCGGTGGAGCGTTAATTATGATTCATACTATCTCATCAAAATGATTCTGCAGAGAATAACAATGAAGATGGAAACAAAATATTGTCTACCGGTCATACTATAAACATAGCCTGGAGACAAACTCCCGTCTGGAGACAAACTCCTGTCCGGACAAGTCCGGAGCCAGGCTGTCCGGAGATGAACACCACCCGGACACGTCCGGAGAAGAACGCCGCTCGGACATAACCACCGTCCAGATATGTCCAGAGAGAGAGAGAGAAATGGGGATAGGGGAGTTAGCAGAAAGAATAGTGTTACGGATCTGGAAACCATGTGCATACAACATACAGGTGTCCCAAAAGTTATTTATGCCGTTAAGTACATGTGAGATAGAACCCTTCCTTTTGTCTAGTGGGAGAATCAAAGGTGTGCGTTGCGACGGTTTCGGTAGGTTATATCGTCAAACCACATATCCTCCAACGCCACATCGAGCGGACCATCCAGCCTGCTACTGAGCGAGCGCTTCGCTCGCCCAACCCGAAACCCCGCCCAAGAAGGGACCCCTGTCCAACTCGAGGCGGGACCGTTGACGGCTTCACCAACCCCACCCAGAAGGGCGATACCCTGGAACCCTGTCCAATCAAGGCGGACAGTGGTGTGTGCTTCACGGAGCTCCGCCCCGTACGAAGGCTCTTTTGTTCCCTTTCGTGGGTATTAAAGAGAGGGGCGCGTCTGAAGAACAAGGAGAAGTGCAAGAGCTGTGTGGATCCAACGAGAGTGAGAGGAGACTTCGTCACCCATTCGACATCACCGCCACTGCCAGGAATACAAGTCGGTTGCGCGCCGTCTCCCTGGCGTTCCATGGGGAGAAGTGGGTCCCGTCCGCGACCCTGATCTCTGCCCGG
>CM068967.1:10244437-10256011 GCA_035128595.1 Eptatretus atami | reverse complement strand
TGCTCCACGCGGGTTCCTCCACGGGCACGAGCCCCCGAGCCGGACCACCGTTGACAGGTGCTGCACCGCGGAGCACCCCCTACCTCCAGCGTGCAGGTACCCCGCCGAACTGTGACCCCCAGCTCGTCTCTCCTTCTCCGGCTGCGGGGGCCTTCAATAAAGCATCTGTGTGTGTGTGTCTGAGTGTGTTGGGCCCGTCTTTAAGTAGAACTGTATAAGTGTTTTTATTTGATCATTGTAAATATTTCTTGTATATTCGCGATGTCTTTCCTGTGTCTTTCTGTTTACTGTAAATAAATAATGTTAGAAATGTTCCCAGTCCATTTCTGTCCCTTCTTGCATTGGTCCAGCATGGTTCGGATCTGAGTTTAGGCGGGATTTTATCCCCGGTAATCGGTCCATTGTAGCCGGGACGTCCTGGGCAGGCCCGCTCGACTGCATCCGAGCCGGAAAGGTAGGTGGCAGAGTGGTAGTCGGTAGGTGTAATTTTACCGCTGCCGGTAGAGTGAATCCAGTTCGGCCAGGCATTCTGAGGGCGTGGATCCCCAGTAGCCGAGACCGCGTGGTTACTTAGGTACATTGGATCTAGACAAATTAACCCGACGCCACGCGGTCGAGATATTGGCGTTCCACGGTTGATTAAGCGACCCGCCTGCTCGCGGATTTATCCGAGCGACGGCCTACAATTCCGGGAGGTTGGTGGGAGACGATGTAACCTCCCCCACCTAGTGGTCGTTCTCGCCACCGACCCCCGGCCCGCAACAATATGTTATGCTTAATGAACACACACACATGTGCTTGGCCCATATCGGTAATTTTTCGGGAATCGGCAGGTTGGAGTCAGTGTGATTACCGACTACAGTACTTACTGTATACAACCCAGAAACCTTGAGAAGCTTTCACCGGAAAACAACGTTATATTTATATAGATGTTTCAAGGATATGTTCACAAACATTATTCTTTATGAACAGCTGTGTGTAATGGGTGGAAAAATATTGGCTCGGTAAATTAAAAAACACGTTAATATGGCAAATGGCTTGGAAATCGGGGTTTTTTTTCACAACTCGCTCAGGATGACGGAGCACGGAACCACTCGCTCAGGGTGACGGAGCACGACCACTCGCTCAAGTGACGGAGCACGAACCACTCGCTCAAGGTGACGGAGCACGAACCATCGCTCAAGGTGACGGAGCACGAACCACTCGCTCAAGGTGTCGGAGCACGAACCACTTGCTCAAGGTGACGGAGCACGAACCACTCGCTCATGGTGACGGAGCACGAACCACTCGTTCAGCGTGACGGAGCACGAACCACTCGCTCAGCGTGACGGAGCACGAACCACTCGCTCAGCGTGACGGAGCACGAACTACTCGCTCAGGATGACTGAACACGAACCACTCGCTCAGGGTGACGGAGCACGAACCACTCGCTCATGTGACGGAGCACGAACCACTCGCTCATGGTGCGGAGCACGAACCACTCACTCAGGGTGAGGAGCATGAACCACTCGCTCAGGTTGACCGAGCATGAACCGCTCACTCAGTGTGACGGAGCACGAACCGCTCGCTCAGTATGACGGAGCACGAACCGCTCATAAGTGTGACAGAGCACGAACCGCTTGCTCAGTGTGACGGAGCACGAACCACTCGCTCAGGGTGATGGAGCATGACCACTCATGTTGACGGAGCACGAACCACTCTCAGGATGACGGAGCACAAACCACTCACTCATGGTGACGGAGCACGAACCACTCTCTCATGGTGACGGAGCACGAACCACTCACTCAGGGTGATGGAGCACGAACTATCGCTCATGGTGACGGAGCACGAACCACTCGCTCAAGGTGACAGAGCACGACCCACTCGCTCAGGGTGATGGAGCACAAACCACTCGCTCAGGGTGATGGAGCACGAACCACTCGCTCAGGGTGACGAGCACGAACCGCTCGCTCAGTGTGACGGAGCACGAACCACTCGCTCAGTGTGACGGAGCACGAACCACTCGCTCAGGGTGACAGAGCATGAACCACTCATGTTGACGGAGCACGAACCACTCTCAGGATGACGGAGTACGAACCACTCGTCATGGTGACGGAGCACGAACCACTCGCTCATGGTGACGGAGCACGAACCACTCGCTCAAGGTGACGGAGCACGAACCACTCGCTCAGGGTGATGGAGCACGAACCACTCGCTCAGGGTGATGGAGCACCAACCACTTGCTCAGGGTGATGGAGCACGAACCACTTGCTCAGGGTGATGGAGCACGAACCACTTCTCAGGGTGATGGAGCACGAACCACTCGCTCAGGGTGACGGAGCATCCACCACTCGCTCAGGGTGACGGAGTATCAACTTTCAATCCATATCAAAATCTACATGGGTCCAATCCATCTCATCTCCATAAAAGTTTCAGCACGGGTCAATCACGCATCGTATTCACACTACCGACATGCGAATACAGTTTTTGAACTAAACAGGTGCGTAACTTTCGACCAGGGTAATGTGCTTACGTTTCACACTGCACACAGTTCAACATGAGTCACAGTGCGCACGGCCGAGCTGGCAGTCCCGTGCTTCATTGCACCAAAGCGATGCTAGCGACTACAGTGTGCTGATCTACCAAGGTAGCTACATGGTTCGAATGAAACCCAGGAAGTGTTCACACTAGTTTTCGACGCAGGTCAGAATTCTCTTCACGAGCCGAGAGCTCTCAATGTAGCTCCCAAGCAGAGTTGGTTTCGACATGGGTCGAACTCTCTACATGGGTCGACGCCATGTTGAAATGTAGTCTGAAGAGGTCTGTCCAAAATACACATCAGACTTGTGTCCAACACAGACATTTTTGAGATGGAAAAGGCCTTTAGTTTATGAGATCTGAAAGGATTGGGGACATGCTGGCCAGGACTGATTATTTGTTCTTAGCAAATCCTTAACAATGCAATAATGTTCACACAACACACTACAATGATCACCTGTTCTACAACCAAACAACTATTTAGTTCCAGACAAATCAGAGAAGCTTAAATGAACAGAGCTGGAACTTTGAGGAGAAGGAAATCATCCTCCACTCTAAAGCATATTCTGTGCATAAAGCATGGGGGAATAATGGTGAAGGAGAAAGATTAATGAACCAGTTGACAATTTGGTTCATGAATAATGATCCTTTACCGAAAAAGGAGTTGGAGATTTTAAGTTCTGGGGGAACTTTCTTCCACCCTCTGAAACCCGCAAATGGAGATAACAACAAACGGAAAAAATGAAGCATCATTTCAAACCACAAAGCATACAACAGCCCTCTGGATTCAGCGAATTGTCATTTCAAACTAAATTTACATTGAAGGAGCATTTGCAGGGGAACGGATGAATAGGGTTCGACCGTGCTGTTGGAGCCAGGGTAATCTTCCACCATCAGGGTGACGACCCAAGAACCTGTGGCTGATGCCGGAGGGTTGAAGAAGAGTGTGCAGTTCTCCTAGACACAGGAATCGACCATCAATAAACTTATTTAAACTTTGAAACAGTCCAATATTAAAATCAACCTCGTGTCTTCCTGATCACAAAACCACATCGATTGAGGGTCGGCAAAATTCACAAACATCAGATGGCCATAAAATATGATCAAATGTGTGTTGTGTCATCCTTTGCAAAGTTCACAGAATGTTCTATTACGATGAGTAGTTGAATGTTTGTGTGTATCGTTCGATGACGCATGTGAGAGGTACAAACCCTTCTGGCTTACCTCAATGAGTTTCCCAAAGGGAATTTCAGCACAAGCTCCTCCGCATTCATTGATGCCTTTTGCCAAGCGGCATCGCACCTTGTCTCCATCGTGGTCATAAAAGGGGAGGCTGATGTTTGACTGGCAACCGGCTTTCAACCTGTGAGAGGAGGGAGGATTTGTGTCGTTATCTCAGATAACAACACATGAGCAACCATCAGTGACGCCTCTTCACGGTGGATGTACCCCCCAATGCTAGTCGGGGGGGGGCAAATATTCTCTATTCTTTCCTGTTCTTGCAGCCCCCGGATTTGTCAGGGTAGCATGGTCATGGTCAGAGTGCCGATCAGTCCCCATAGACCGGCCCTTTCCCTCTTCTCTCTCACACTCTCCAACTCTCTCTCCAACTCTCTCTCCATCTCTCTCTCTCCCCATCTCTCTCTTTCCTCTCTCTCTCTCTCCTCTCTCTCTCTCTTCTCTCTCTCTCTCTCTCTCTCTCTCTCTCTCTCTCTCCTCTCTCACTCTCTATGGTGACCTTGTATTCGTGAAGGTGGGGTATACTTTTCTGGATGTGGGGGATACCTGGGTTGTTCCTAGGAGATCATCGGCTGTTTCCATGCCACGGTCTTGTTTGAGAGAGCTGTCTGTGGCTATACAACAGCAACAACAATAACACATGATGATGTTGATGATCATAACGATGATGATGATGATGTAGGAGTGAAGAAACATTTGTGAAAGTGCCGTGAGCCCATCCATTTTGTGCTCACACAAGTCTCAAAACGAGATTCCCATGTGTGAACGTTACTCCTGATGTTTTTGTTGTAAATTTTCCAAATAAGCTGATGAGTGATGAAACTCCAATTGTGATCTTAAATCCTACATCAATATTTGGCTTTTGATCACGTTCACAAATATATAATTATTTTTGTGAGTATAATGACAATAATCAGGCATTCCATCAACTTTAATCAAAGTTTCCGATAAGTGGATGCCCCAGTCTATTCCATAGGCTCCTTGACTGCTCAAACTTTTGGAAATTTGTTTCAATCAAAGAAAAGCTGATCAGAATAGCAAAACAATGCTGAAACCCAACCTTTCCCCTCTATCATCTCCCCTTCCCTCCCCATCCCTTCCATCTACTCCTCTGCCATCCACTCTCCCATTCCCCTCATAATTCAAGCTCTCCCCCCACATCCGGTCCTTTCTTCCAATCATCCACTCATGTTCAATGTCTTGGTCTCCCTGTTCCCCTTTGATCTACTTGTCAGTCTGTAAACATGCTGCCCTCTATCATTTGGCTTCTCCATGAGCCAAGAATTCTGTATTTTTATCCCGCCCCCCCGGAGGGAGGAAGCGGGATATTGTAATCGCCCGGTTTGTTAGTCTGTTTGTTTGTTTGTCTGTCTGTCTGTTAGCAACTTTACGGCAAAACGGCTTTAGCAAACACTCTCAAATTTAATCCACAGGTGGGCAATGAACCTTGGACGACCCCATTAACTTTTGGGTCCAATTGGATCAAAGGTCAAGGTCAAGGTCACGAAAAGATCAAAATCGTTTTTCGCTCATAACTTCGTCAAAAATGATCTGATTTACTTCAAACTAAGCTTATAGTGAACCTTATTCTATTTGTCACTTATAATCCTTCCCATTCCTATAGTGAAAAATGCATATTTGTGAAGATCGGTAGGGTCCGAAGTTTTGGGGGTCATGGTCATCGGTCAAAATTACTAATTTTCCATTATAAATCAAAAAAGGTTAGGAATATGTGTGTTTACTATGGAAGACATATATCAAGTCCTTTATTGGCTTTCATTTGACACCATGACCTTTGACCTTACGTGGCCTTGAAAGGTCAAAATCATTTTACGGTCATAACTTCGTCAAAAATGGTTTAATTGACTTCAAACTAAGACTAAAATATTCCTTATTCTATTCCTTATAATCAACATTCAGGTTAAGGATGTATCAAATTTAAATTTGATCCCCAAAATAACATTATGCCTTAAATGGGTGGGATTTGTTGTGCCTGGCACCACTTGTTTTTAAGTTTTTTGAAAACCTGATAATATAAATCTCTCTCTAAATACCCAGTTACAAACATCTGTGATTCATAAGTGAGTCGTTTGTTAGCCACAGCTGTCACCCCCATGGTGAGAAGCATGATTGGCAATAGTTTAAGAACAGTCACCTTCATCCACAGCTTGATGGAGTACTGCGCTCCCCTCTGAGCTGGCACGCCTGCCTCACACCTTGCTCAGATTGACGAAGTGGAAACCAAGGCCTTCAAGATCATTGGAAGACCAAGGCCTCCTACGCTGAAACTGAGCTTTTGGGCCTATCACTTTCTCATTGCAGACAGGTCAGTGGTCTCTCTGTCTTCTACCACCTCCTTGCACCCTCTACCCTTTCCGTGCTTTGCCCCCCCCCCGAACCCCCACCTAGAGGTCTCTGCGGAGTGCACGTGGTCCACCATTCAACCCCCTTCTGGTGAAACCACCTAAATCCAAGATCACTGCTCACCTCCACTCATTTGTCCCTCATTTTTCCACCTGTGGAACCAACTTCCACATTCTCTTCAACCTCATTCTTCCCTTCAGCAAGACAGGCTGTTCACCACCATCTCAGTTCATCCCCAATCCAAGAAAACCATGATATTTTCTACACCTGTTACCCCACCCCACCACTTACCCCATCTCCCATAAAGAGTTGGTTAGGTGACATAAACAAGACGATTCGATTTTGGTTCAGGTCGGGATCCAGATCCGGTCTATCAGTGGGATACAAAACGTAAAGCGTTCAGCCTGGCGGAGGTATGTGCTCTACCGAGTGCCATTATAGTTGTGGCCTATTATTACATTGACGATGTAAAATGTAAATGCTCATGTGACCTTGGACACGAGATGCGCTCGTGAAGGGGGCAGAGAAAGGAGTTGAGGAGAGGAATATGGTGGTGATTGAGGAAAGGTTGTTTATTGACCGCCGAAGCCAGGTATTGGCTTAACGGTTAAGGTGGCTACTTTAAGTTCTTCGGTTCTTGAGTTCGAGCCCCTGTCACGCTGTTAAACAATACCAGGTGGGTTGACTCAGCCTGTCATCCTTCCAAGTTCGGCAAAATGAAAGAAAGTAGTTTATACCTCCAAGTTCGGCTGCATACAAAGTAATAATAATTGTACGACTGTAGCCCAGATGTAATTACTTGCAAACACAACGCTCGTGAATTGTTTGTGAGAGCCAGGAGAGGTGAATGACTGCAGGTGATAAACTATTCGAGGAAGGACAATGCGTTTGATGTTAGGTAAGTATCTCTCTAATTTGAGATGAATGACATGTTTATAGGGCTGGCAAGATATCAGACTACACGACTCGAGGTAGGCACACTCGCCTCTGAGCAAGCCTGAGTTCGAATCTCGTCCGAGGTATAAACTTCCATCCTGGTGCTTCGCAGGCAGGGGGAGGCATCAATGTGTTGTGCGTCATCCATCGGAGGGACTTTGAGCCGGGCGTCCCGTCTGTCAGCATTAGTTGGTGGACGTTAAAGATCCCATGGTGTCAAGAGTAAGCAAGTTATCACCGACACGATGATTTTTTTTTTTTTACTAATCCCTGCCCTGACTACCATGAGGAAGGCAAAGGCAAACCACCCACTGTAATCCTTGCCTTGTGGCTTCTTTGGCATCACTGAATCTACCTACAGATGGAGTAACAGAGTTCGTTTTTAGTAGTCACCAACCTGTTCATTGTCATTTCTTATCTGAGCTGTTCTTTTCAACACATCTTTGGATAACCTTTAATGTGAGGCAGTGTTGTGAATTAGAGTTCAGGTTTATAAGCTTAGTTAGGGTTAGGGTTTTTGGGTTAGGGTTGTACCTGTGCATTGAAAACCATGGTGACTGAGCAGATGCGTCTGCAAAAAGTGTTGTGACTTTATCTGAAGGCTGGTCTCTCATCACGAGTTGTTTTCACCAGCCTCAGTGGTGTAATGATTAGAACGTCCGCTCTGAGTCTGGGAAGTCGATGGTTAGAACCCTGTCCGAGTCAAACACTTTAAAATGGTACGTGCTGCTTCCTTGCCTGATGCTCAGCATTTAAAGGATAGAGCATGTACAAACAACCGTAGGTTGGTAAGCGTAACACTAGCCTGATGGGCCAAATGGCCTCTTGCATTGACGTTCCTTAAGTGAGATAACTCAAAAATATGTCCTTTACAGTTTGAACAAACTTTGTGACCCAACCTGTTTTCTTTGTCCACAAAGTGTGGAATGTAAATTTTTCAACCCTCTCCTCTCCAGGCCTAAAAAATGCACAATTATTGACTTTTTAATGTCATCGAAACAATGCTAAAAGGTTAAAGGTGAAATATGACAAGTGTTGCTATGATAACCGCGTATTGTGAAAAATAACAAAAATAAAATTGTCAAAACAAAATTAACCCAAAATAATACTTCGGATTTAAAACTTTACCGGATTAAAAAACAACAAACCTTTTTTTTAACATTCTTGGAGGGCAATGGCAAACCACCAAGTGTATCCTTCCTTGCTCTTGGCAAGATTGCTGAAGCAGTTTCTTGGCGAACCCTTGTTAATAATGTATATTGTTATACTCATCAGTAAAGGTGTGTGTGTGTTTGTTTCATTTATCATGTTAACATATGTTGTTATAATCACCAGTAAAGGTGTGTGTGTGTGTGTTGTGTGTGTGTGTGTGTGTGTGTGTGTGTGTGTTGTATTCATTTATCATGTTAACATATGTTGATATAATCACCAGTAAAGATGTGTGTGTGTGTGTGTGTGTGTGTGTGTGTGTGTGTGTGTGTGTGTGTGTGTGTGTGTGTGTGTGTGTGTGTGTGTGTGTGTGTGCTTCATTTATCATATTAACATATGTTGTTATAATCACCAGTAAAGATGTGTGTGTGTGTGTGTGTGTGTGTGTTTCATTTATCATGTTAACATATGTTGTTATAATCACCATTAAAGGTGTGTGGTGTGTGTGTGGTGTGTGTGTGTGTGTGTGTGTGTGTGTGTGGTGTGTTGTGTGTGTGTATTTCTCTGTGTCCTCTCTCCCCTCCCTCTCCCCCCCCCCCCCCCTCTCCCTCTCCCCCTCTCTCTTCTCTCTCTCTCCCCTCTCTCTCCCTCACCCTCTCTCCTTCTCCCAGCATTCACAATGATAAGGACATTACAAACATACTGTGCAGTCCTACTAACTTTACCTGTTGTAGGCCTTCAAAGCAGTGACTGGAGAGTGGTTGATCCTGCCGGTGTCCATTTTTGGCTTCATGTTGATGGTCGCACTGAGAGACCAATCGGTTGTGTTGCTCCGAGTAGTCGAGATACCGCTTGTTTGCACCATTGTTGGGCTCCAGCAGCAGTCTGCAAACCTGTGAGTAGACGAATAACAACAGATTTAATTTCTACATTGTGAACTCAATCTTGATTGATAAAGATTTTAATACCCTGGAGTTGAAGGTTCATGTGGATCCATTAATATGATAGTCTCCATTTCAAAGGTCTTGCCATCATTTGTAGTCATCACCATCATTTTGCTGGAACATTTATCATAAGAGTACTTGGAGTTGTGTCTAAGAGAGGGTTTTCTTGTTGAAAATGGGGCATTTGGCCCTGATACAAACACGGGCACTCCACAATGTCATACAGAAACTACCATGGGATCTTTACGAGAAAGCAAGTACCAGAATTCCAAACAAGCAGCTCAGTTTCCATTGAGAGTATGTTAGTAGTGCTTATTTACATCATTATCCCGCTGGCACATGCGAAGCGAAACGCGGGGTAAAGCAATTGGTTCACTCTGTCTGGTTGTCGTCTGTCTGTCTACAGATGTCAGTTTATAATAATCGAGGAACAACATTTCAATTGAATGTTAGATTTTGAACACGAATCAGAACATGATACAGAACACGAACCTGCAGTTTATCAGTACTTTGGCTCCAAATTTGGCAAATTGTATGGAATCTTGTCCCGAGCTCACATGAGTATAGAGGAATAAGGAAATTGTTTTAGTCTACCGGCATGTCGAGGAGTCAAACAAAATTGAAAAACATTCTAAACAGGAAACTTGCTGTTTTTAAGGACGTCATAAAGGACATAAACAACAGACACGAATAACTCATGCCACATGTTAAATTAAGTGGTGTAAAAGGCACTGCATAAACGGCGGTAAATTTCCAGAAATCTTTTTTCTACAAACTTTAAAATCTTTATTGAACTTCAATTGAATTTCATACTTGAACCCTGTAGAATAGAAATCACCGTATTGGCACTTCCAATGACCTCCAATTTAGCAGTATCTGAACAAGATATAACACCATTTAATGCCATCTCGACCAAACAAATTGCCGCTTGCGCTCGCAGCATTCGAGAATATCAAGATCCAACCAAAATTGTGGGTGGTAGAGTATATAGATCGTGCTTGGAAATGCAAATCAACAGTTTAAAGAGTCCCTTTTCTCAAAACTGTGTGGGTAAGGTGTTCTATGAACTCTCTACTTCATGAAGCAGCAATATTCCCAATTCCAAAATTCCAGACAAGCAGCTCAGTATGCTTTTCTTTGGTATAGAGTCAAGTCTCATGGAAGAACTAGAGCACAGAATGGACAGACACAGAAAGGAAAAACTGGAAAAAAAATTGGGGGGGGGGGGGGAGGGGGAATGAAAAGGTTTTTTCCCTTGGGGGGAGGGGGGGATGAAGCAATAACAACAACAGCAACACCAACAACCATTTTTCCCAATGACACAAGGATTGGTCATCCCGTGAACCAAGCGATGGGTCTCTGATGCTAGTTACCATTGGAAAGAAAGTGTTACTCACGTGAGTTTGCTGGTTTGATTGCTCGGAAGCGTAAGGTTGAAGGAGCCGATTCCAAGCATCCAGTTGTATCGGTCATTGTGATCCACACACCGGTAAGTCAATGAGACGTTATCGGAGCATGACTCTGTACACTTCCACTCATAACTGGACGTCAAGTTTGTTTTCAAGTCCACATCGGCATCGGTGCAGCCACCTCCTTCTTTCGAGTCTCGCGGCCATCCGACTTGGTACTTGAAGCGAACCTAAGTGCACAAAACATAGTTGCAGCTTTAACAACGATCCATGAGTGAGTATAGGTGGGAAATAGAACATCGCTGTGTAATAACTATTCAGGACAGGAATTTAATTTGTTCATGGTGTTGGTGATGGCACGTATACTCTTCACGAAGGACACCATGGGATATTTAATGTCAAACAACTAACACTGGCAGACGTACCCAGTTTAACGTCCATCTAAGAGACGGCACACACTTCGATGCCTCGCCCTGCCTGCGAGACACCGAGATTATATTGGTATCTGGGCTGAGATTCAAACCCAGTCTGAGTTTTTACTGAGAATCCAGTTATAGCATGGAAATTCGTCTGAAACAAGCCTGAGTTCCAGAAGATTAGAATCCAGGTTCTTTAAACTGCTGCTTTCACCTGGACCTAAACCTCCAAACTCTGTAACCAGTCCTGTAGTCCTCACTATTAGGCCCCATCCACTCTGTTACCAAATTATCAGTCAGTTGAAGTACATGAAGATGGCAGTGGTCAAAAATAGCCTTAATAATTTGCAATAAGTCATGGACTTAGGGGGGCTGGTTCATGGTTTCAGCACCCAGAGGCTCATCGCTGGACTTGGTATTCAAACGCTGGAGGTGTGGCAAAGGAGATTGACCATGTGCTTGTTGATGGTCGCTGGAGGATGAACCAGAACTGCAGGGTCTACCGGAGTGCTCAGTTCCTCAATAATGACCACAGGGTTGTTGTAGCAACTCTGAAGTTGCAGCTTAAATCCAGGAGGATGGTACCATCCCAGCCGAGGC
>CM068967.1:10221101-10232644 GCA_035128595.1 Eptatretus atami | reverse complement strand
TGGTGAGGGGGGGGGGGGGGGGGACGGGGGAGGAGGGGGGGGGGGGGGGGGGGGCTGGGGGGGGGGGGAGGGGGGGGGGGGGGGGGGCATAGGGGGGCGGGGCGGGGCCGGACGGCGATGCGGGTAGTGGGGCAACGCAGTTGGCAGATGTGGGTGGTCGGCCGGGGGGCGGGCGTGAGCACGCGCAGGTGTATTGTGGGTTGTATAGCCGCTAGGCGGACTATGCGTCCACACAAATGACGATTAATCATCGCGTGCAGTATTTGTGTGTTTATCCCAACGCCAAGGGTGTTTAATGCAGAGGAGTTGAAAAATAACATATTTTATGCAGACGTGGTTTTCCGAAGGTGACTACTTATAGTTAAATAAATCGTGGTGGCGCCACCGACACGTGCCGATAAATGGCCACTTCCTTTCTGGAGAGCTTCAGCCGAGCTTTCGCGGGTGCGCGACGGGCCTGCGCAAAACGTATGACGTGCATCACGCGACCAATTTGAAGGCGACGCAGCGCGGGCACTGGGATACACGAGCGCTTGTCGATAATTATTTTCCCGGCTCGGATAATTACCCACACCTGCGTTAACAATTTACTGACACTCTGCATGCGATAGCTGCCTAGTGTAGATATCGGTGTAAATATTTTGAGACCGGTTTTGAGCTGTTGTCCGGTCTATTTCAAACCACCGGTGTTCTGTAAAGTGTGACGGGGAACGGTTCCCGCCGCGGCACTTCTTGGAAGATGAGTCCAGGGAATGTACTTATGAATTTATCGAGCGTCAACAAAATAAATATGAATCGTGGCGGGAATGAGATATTACATTATCAATGCAATCAAATTCGATGTCCCGCGCACGTTTACTTTTCTGAGCTCTCGTGGTGAAACGTTCAAAGAACAAATGACGGACACGAGAAATGCATTTGGTGAAACGTTTTGGTACGCTCGTCGTCAAGCGAGGGTGTATGCGTATAGAGGGTCGCTTGTTTTGGATGGATTAGAGATACACGGACATCCGAAAAAAAAGTCTCAAACAATCCAGTCTCCAAATAAGTATATTAACAAAAAATATAATTATATACATCGAATTTTTTATTATTAATCATGCGTTGGCGCTCTTCGAGCCTCCTCTCGACGCCCTCCCCCGAAAGTAAGTGGGACCATTCAGGGTGTACGTGATGAGTAGGAATTAAACGTGGATCTTCGCCGTTGTTAGTGGAGTAAATGACTGTATATAGGCCTGGGTGCTGCAGTGAAGTCGTTAATTTAATGCCGGTTTTCATTGAGCGGCGACGCTCGACCGCGCTTTTCGACATTTCGTCGAAGTTTTCCACACTGTTTTTGGAGAACACGCGTCGCCCGTCATGCACGACCAAGCGCGAATTGCTGGACCTGATTGCTCAGCTGGCGCCATTGTCTTCTTGGATGTCGTGTTTCCGCGGACGCGTTGCACTGCGTGCGTTGATTTTCGTTTTATAGCACTTCAGTGGCATCTGCGGTCAAGATGTCGGTGGTGGGCTTCGACGTGGGCTACGCAGTCCCCTGCCTATGTCGGCTGTTGGCTGCGGCACCGGAGGGATCGAGACAGTGGCGAACGACTTGCAGCGATTCGGCTGGACACCGGTACGTTAGCTTTGAACATCGCCGCTGTTACGATTCGCATTTTTTTAGCTGGTATTCAATTTACAAAGAAGCACCACTCCTGCGCCTCCGCGATCGCCGACGCCACCGACGCCCTCGCCCTCCGCGGATCCTCGACCCACCGACCCTCCGCTCCGCTATGCCGACCGCACCAGCACATCCCTCCTGCCGCGATCCGGCGACGCGCACCGACCCGCCCCCCCGTCCGCGATCTCCGACCGCACCGACCCTCCTTCCGCGCGATCCCGACCCACCGACCGCCCTCCCCCTTTTCCGCGATCCCGACCACCGACCCCGTCCCTCCGCGATATCGCGCCCACCGACACCTCGCCTCGCGCGATCTCGACCCACCAGCCCCTCCCTCCGCGATCCGACGCCACCGGACCCTCGCCTGCCTGCGATCCGACCCACGCGAACCTCGCTCCGGGATCCGACCCACCGACGCGCCTCGCCTGCCCGCCGCGATCCGAACCGCACCGACCCCTCCTGCCGCGATCCCGAGCCCGCCGAGCCCGTCCTCCGCGATCGTCGAGCCCAGCCGCCGCCTCCCTCGGCGCGATCTCCGACGCCACCGACCCCTCCCTCGCGATGGGCTCGACCACCGACCGCCTGCCTCCGCGAATCTACGACCCACGACCGCCTCCCTTCCGCGATCTCGACCCACCGACCCCTCCCTCGCGAATCTCGACCACCGAGCCCCTCCCTCCGGCGATCTCGAGACCCACGCGACCCGCGTCCCTCCGCGGCGATGCTTCCCGACCGACCGCGCTGTCCCCAGCGCGATGCTCGACCCACCGACGGCCCTCCCTCCGCGAAATCGACGCGGCACCGACCCTCTCGCCTCGCGATCTCGACGCACCGACCCGGCGTCCTCCGCGATCTCGACACACCGACCCCCTCCCTCCGCGATCTCAGCCGCACCGAACCCGCTCGCCCCCGCGATCTTCGACGCCGCCTCCCGCGTCTGCGACGGCCGCGGCGCTGCCCTCCCCCCGGCAATCTCGACGCCACCCGCCCGCCTCCCGCCGCGATCTAGACCGCGCGCCGCCCGCCTCCCCACGCGATCCGTCGGAGCCGCGCGTCCGCGCCACACGATCTCGACCCGCCTCCCCCTCCCGCCCCCACACGATCGTCGACTCCAGCCAGCTGGGTTTGATCTGGAACAGTGCACTGACGATTTTTCATCATGCTGGTATTGCAATCTTCTGGTGAGCAACATTGTTGGACAGGCTCGTGCATTTTATTTTTACTTTTTAAATATTTTTTCTCTATGGTCGATTATTCTGTTTGAGGGATTCATTTGACTTTGTTTCCTTTTTATTTAAAATGTTTTTTTTGGGGGGGGGGGGAGGTAATCCTTGTGTATGGAGGTGTTGAAGTTTAATTGACCTTACCTTCGGTGGCAGGGGTAATTTCACCCTCTGTCTGTCCTTTGTGCCGGACATTTCCCAAAAAGTTTGTGGATGGATCCGGATGAAATTTGTGTGACAAGGACGAAGCTGGATTAGATTTTTGGTGAAGATCCGGATGCAGATTCCGGATAGCTAAAAATTTTAAAACGTGATTCTTGTACCATTTATGCGGGCTCAAAAATGTTATTTGGGCCGCTAAATATGTTCTCGTGGATCAGGCATTGCGCCGCGGAGATTATGCGTTCTAGCGGAGTTCCGCTTCGAGTTAATGTATGTAATGGCAGCCAGTTACAACATGCAGCCACACACAGTCCTGAATGAGCGTTGCAATCTCTGATTGCTCTTTTTACAGCGCGGCCTGTTATATTAATTGGCTATTCTGTCCTGGTGTCTTCTTGTCACGTCTTCTTGTCACAGCTTAGGCCTGTGTACGTCCTGTTGATCTGAAGGGCTATAAATAGAATTGGTCGGGGCAGACGTCACAACTCTTCCATCATGCTGCCTATGTACGCGTGTCTAACATTTAAATTTGTATAACTGCAAATTGTTTCATCATATCTTAACCTAAGACTTTTACTGCCCCCAGCGCACGATATCGGGAAGTATTCGGCTTCTTCTTGTTTTTTATATTTGTATCGAGGTCAAGTTGAGGGGTGGATTATGAAGCATGATGCACGAAACGGAATGTTGAACAAAGCAACTGTCTTGCAAATATTACAATGTACAGTTTTCAGTGGGATGAGATCTTGTGGAACTTTTTGGGGTCCACACAGGCGGAAGCGATATTGTCCAATGCGATGTTTAAATTGAAAGAATGGGTACTTTTACGGAAATGAGCAACCAGAGTGGCTTCATCTTCCAAGCGAAGTGGTTGGTTAGGCTAGTGAATTACGATCGCCGATGCCGTCATATTGATATACCTCCGCGGGAGACGCCGAAATGTGAACGTTCCCGAATTGGTAAATGAACACTTTGTTGAAAAAATAATAATAAATCAGAACTGCTTGCAAGTTCAATTCTGGAGCTTACATTTTGTAATTTGGCTTTGTTTCAGAGAACTCTTGGAGGTTATGGCATGTGGCGGAAATTAAATGAAGTGACAAATGCTGGTGTCTCCAGCACGTTTATAAGCATTGCAATGCATCGAGCGTTTCATCGGCAATTCGATGAGTGAGGAAAGTGGTGTGGGTGGGGGGGGACGCAATAAATAAAACTGTCGTTAGATTGGCTGGGCCTGGTTCCAAGTAAGGCATTATTTTAACGGGGGCCAAAACAAAATGCTGAATTGAGAGCCGGGCCGTCGATGTGGGAGTGAGGTGTCCAACGGATGCGCATGATAAAGGGATGTAATTAGGCCATTAATTATCTTCAAAACGGGTGTTTTAATTAAGCCGCAACCCGCGCCAGTTTTTCAGCTCGTACACTCGGCGTTGGAGTTCCTCGTGATGTGTACAAAAGTTTTCAGGCTGACATGTTTGCTATGGTTTTGGAGTTGTGGAGGAGACCACTGACATACACGCAGCACATTTTATTATGATGGATCTCGTGCCAGAGATCAAAGATGCACAAAACGCTTGTGAGTAGTAGTGGGCTAGATGGACGTGAGTGAATCGTCATTGTCTGCAATCTGCACTCTATGGAACCTTTTTCGGGTGTTTTTTGTTTGTTTTGTTTTTTGTTCTGTTTTTAATTCTCTTCTGCTGGGAGGAACCCCATTTATATTTGTGGTTTATAAATTGTGACTTGCTTTGGGGACATTCCATGAGCTTCTTCAGCATAAATGTTGTGCAAATTTGTAAACATATCTTCGCCAGCCAGCGGCTGTAACTGAGGCTGTGGGCTTCTTCCCACGGCATTCACATTAAAGAAGACGCTTTACCCACAGTATTTGAGCTGTGTGAGATGTCAGCCTTCCTTCCCGTGAGTTGTAATTAAATGGCTTCACCACATCTAATCTCCAGCTGAGTAAACGTTAGCAGTCGCGCCAACATCCCCACAAACAGGGCAAGATTACTCACTGCCCTCAGCAGCGCTAAGCCCACAATTCCTAGCATCGATTACTGTGTTTATGTCTGGTCTCAACATTCTTCTGCGTTCTGCTGCCTTGATCGGGTATTTGCGCTCTCGTTTGCTTTTTAGTCATGTGATAAAAAACATGGCTCCCAAGCGCGAGACCAGTGCAGCGATGGGCGCGGCTTCCAGAGGCAGAATAAATTGGATGAGCCAAGTCGCTGAAATTGATCTGCGTTGGTCAGCGCCTGGTCGAGAGGACAGTGTGTGGGCCCCTGTGGGCCAAACTGTAGAGAGTAACAATACACAATTCGCTTACATGACTGGAGGAGCGAGAAGGCGATCTGAGAAAGTGTTTGTGGTGAGCACGGTAAGCCAGGCACCGATAGTGGTTCACAACCATGTCTGGGATGTCCACATAGAACAGGATGGAGAAGGCATTGTCCAGTGTAATGAATTGAGGACACGGCACACCTGCAAAAGAACATGCGCTTTAAGTGGACCTTTCATTTGGCACAAAAGCGATGTGTTATGGTTACCACAGGTGGCGCTAGCCAACGAGTGATACGGCGGTGAGGGGATGGTGGGTACGAGCACGCCCGCAATCCATTTTTAAATCAGAGCAGGGAAGTGGTTTGACCAGTTAAGAAGGCACTACAGTCCTGCCGCAAGATCAAACTGACAGGCGAGGTGTGCCTCCGTGGATTCACAAGGTGGCAAAATGTTTGCGGCCTGCTGAAATTTCGGCTAGCTCATTGAGAAGGGGTAGCTGCGGCAGAAGCAAGTGTTTGAAGCAGGGAGACAGTCGCCCGTTTTTGGAAAAAAATAAATGTCTACGCGGAACTTTGTTATTCCAAGCACAGGACTGCATCAGGTTTCAAAACCGCAAAGGACTGGTATGCACTTCTCTGCGCAAACACCAAAGGGGACTGTATGAGCGAAGCCCATCATGTTTATACTCATTCCTTGAACCCACGTGTTCTGAAGAGGTAAGAAAGCACAGCGGCCCCTGTGCTTTGAGGGCGCCAAACAGGAAGGGCATGGGTGATGGCAGGGCAAGTTTTCATGGACTGGTTCCATAACTGTTTCATCTCTCACGTGGAGAAGGTACCGTGCAGAACAAAAACCTTCCGTTCAAGGGTTCTCGCTGCTGCATTGACAACTGTTGCCTGGCCATGCCGTGGGACGCTGGAGGTGGCTCAACCTGAATGTCCGAGGTGATCTTCCTGTTGCCCGCAAACCAGCTCACACGTCTTGATCTAGCCGCTGCGACCAAGGGTAAGTCTCCACTTTCAAAACCTATTGTACCCGGCGCGCAGCTTTTGCCCGCATTTTGATGCGATTTAGCAATGGGTGATCCATGAGTCATCGTCGGAAGGAGTTGTAAGCACAGCCCAACTGCATTGGGCGCAGAATAGGAGTTCCCTAGATGAGTGAGAGCCTTCATCACCGATCATGCCTGCTGGCACAACGCTGTAGCCCTAGGCAGTGAAGAACTTTAGAGGTTGGCCTGATAACAGGAGATGGCATGAAATTTCAGGTTGGCATAGCCAAGTGGGAGGGGAAGGGGCTTTGAATGACATGGAGTCTGAGGTGTTGGTAGTGCTTCGTTATCGCTGCAGTGCTGGCGACTCACGGCGAGGATGATTGGGAAGCTTATTACCCAAGGTTTCCGAGGAGTTAGGAGGAAGGAAGTTTTGGAGTCCACTCACGGTCAAGTTCGCTGGTTGGATTGGCTGTCAGGGACTTGCGGTTAATTACACAAGAGGCTGTTTTAGAATTGCTTATCCGGTCCCATCGAGTGTTACCTCAAGTTCACGGTGGTTGGGATGACTTGATGCTCCATAGAGCTGCATTGAAGACGCGGTGGCTAATCTGGCGCAGGCCAGCTCACAATCAGCGGATTTTATTTTATTTTTTTCTGCCCTGGTCTGTGCCACTTCAGGGAGCATCAGCAACGCTGCACCTGCTCTCCTACATCCACTCGGTGAGCGACTGCGTCAGGATTCCTCACCTGCTTCAGCACCCTCGCCTACATTGCCTTTCGGTGCATGGCTCATCAGCACCGGCTGCAACGGCTGTGTTTGTCTTCATCCCGACTTCCACTGAGCACTGGCTTTAAAGTCCTTGTCATGGCTTCGTCATGTGTTTGTGCTAATAAGTATTTGATAAAAGCGTTACGTGTGTGTGGTGTGTATATGTGCATATATATGTAATAGCAGCATATCTGCACAATAGGAGTCGCTAGATGAGGTGAGGGCGCTTCAGCCATCATTGGCTGCTGCACAACATGAAGCCCTAGGCAGCTGTAAGAACTTCAGAGGTTTGTCGCTGATAACAGGAGAGGCACAATAAAAATTGTCAGGTTGGCATGGCAAGTGGAGCGGAAGACTGATGACATGGAGTCTGAGGAGTTTGTATGCTCTATGCGCCTCGCATGCTGAGGACCTCACTGAAGAATGATTCGGGAGCTATTACGCAAGGTTTCTGAGGATTAGGAGGAAGAGGTTTTGAGGTCCAAACCTACGGTCAAGTTCCGTCGGGTGGGATGCTGGCAGGACATGCAGTTTAACTTAATAAGGAGGCTGTTGAATGCGATCGGGCGGTCATGGAGCGTTACTATCAAGTTTGTGACGCGTTCATATATATAATTATATATATAATATATATATTATATAATATATATATATATACAGTGCATGCGGCCCACTTAACGACGGGTTACGTTTCTGAGAAATGCGATTGTTACGCGACGTCGTCGGTTGTGTGAACATCATATATATATATATTTTTTTTCGTGTTCAGTTTTTCGAACATCGTACTTACGACAAACCTAGACACGCGAGGCGCTATATGGTCGTAGCCTATTGCTCTCGGCTACAAACCTGTCCAGCATGTACTATAACTGAATACTGTCCGGCAATTTGCAACACATCCTAAGAGAGACGGAAGAAGCGCATTCAGTTTTACCTTTGTGCTGGTTGCATGACGGCGCATGGTGTGTTGTTTGTGGCAGCTTACCCATCTCCTCTCGGGCATCAAATTATAGAAAGGTGAATAAATGCGTTTGGATTTTATAAATACGTATCATTGCATCGGATGGTGGTAATTTACAATGAGGAAACGAGGCAGCGCTGTCAATTGTGGTGATATATTTTTTGGAACAGTGGCGATTTTTGTTTTTTAACATAAAAGCTTCACTAAAAATTTATGTGTGTTTTAATTTCGACTAAGAAGCAACGATTTATTTGCGGAATTCTTCAATTCAAAGGTAATTTTACTTGCTCGAAGGTAAACGTGGCAAACATTGGTTCAGTTTGTAAAAGCCGATTTCTTGGATATCTCTGATTTAAACGACCGCCTTTTTTTGCGATGACATTTTTTATGGACCGTCAACGATCGGCATTATAACGGGGCACACTGTCGTTTATTAGTCATTATGCTACTGTCATAATTGTATGTGCTATTTTTATACGACTGGGCAGGCGCTACGTCGGCTACAGTCGACTGCGCGGCGATCAGGAATTTTTTTCAGCCCATTATAATGGAGGCTGGCAGATCCGTGCGTATATGCGAGATCACGGCGTGCGTATATTGCGATTAATGGGGACACGCGTCGGTCTATGCGACTCCGTCGTTGCCCCGAAATGTTCGTTATGCGGCTCATGACCTGGTAGATATATATATATAGTATATATATATAAGTATATATATATATATATATTATATAATATATGATTTTAATAGCTTCCATTTTGAAGTGGTTTCAAAATGTGAAAAACTTTGGAGGGGGGGGGGGTGGGTGGTGTGAATATTAGTGCGCAGGCCACTGTAAATCAAAGATCACTGATAAACTCCACTCATTTGTTCCCGACCCCCCTTTTTTTTTTTCTTAACATTGGTGGAACCAACTCCACATTCTCTTCAATGTCATTCTTTCCTTCCAGGTTTTTAAGATGCTTGGTTCACGCACCATCTCATTGCATCGTCCATCATGTTTTCCTCGGCCTTCTTGCGCTCCCCAACGCTAAGTGCCCTCTCCGCCCCTTCGTGCCGCATTTCCATGGTCTTTTTCCTCCGCCCTCGCCTTGAGTTTCCTTCTGTATGCGCATATTGGTCACTCCATGTGTCCTGCCCGCCATTTCTTGCCCCCCCTGCCCGGCCATTCTCCGCAGCACTTATGCTTGGCGCTTCCAACCTGGGGCTTGTTGGTGCCCCTCTCTTTAATGCTCTTTTGTCGCTGTATGTCCTGATCCGTGCTGTGGTACTTAGCTCTTCCGTGAGCCAAGACTCTATATCCGCAAAAATCCACAGCTTTAAACATACGTTTTCTATGTGCCAATGTGCATACAGTGACCTAGACAAAAAAAATAACGCAGCGATGCATGCTCGCTTAAAAACAAGTCGCTTTCTTTTTCTACTGCAGACAGCTTGTATACTACTGTGATTACTTAATTTTCAGGTTTGGCAGCCACTCTGGCTTGATTCAGACTCGACTGCTTTTGAAAGAGTTCAAATTTGGGTAAAGCACCACGCGCAAGAGCCTTGCCTTTGGGCGGCCTCCCAGCCTTAACAGGGCGAAGAGATGAAGTATGAGAAGATCCTGTTTAGATCTGTTTTTCAGGCTGATATGGGAGGTGAGGAAGTGGTAATCCTCAGAGGATGTGTTCCTGCGGTGCCATAAGCAGAGTTTTTGAGATGCGAAGGTGGGGTGCCCAGATTGTATCAAAATGCCTTTGGAGATATGTCCCAGAGAGGGAGGCCCTGATCTCACACTGAGATTGAGGGCTTCCATGCATTGTTGAGTGTAGAAACATGTCAAGGTAGAATGACGGGGGTCTGAACTGAACTGACGCTAAGATCAGGCTGTTGGAGAAAGGGAAAGATTTTCCTGTCAACTGCAATGATAGAGTCCATCACCTTGGTTTAAACTTGGAAGCGGATTATGAGGCTTGTAAGTCAGAGGATATGTTTTTGCACATTTGATGTGTGAAATGTGAATGTCTGGCTAACTTCCAGACAGATGGAAACTGGAGCATGGAGAAGGTGCGAATGAGCAATCAGATTGTATACTCTCACGCCAGTACTTGTTTTGTGGTTTGTTTTAATATTACGTATTTTGTAAAGACGTTCTGCACATTCTATCGTCCATACTTTAACTGAGGTACTTCGATTGAAAAGATGAATTTAAATTGTAATACTGTACTACTACTGCTTACCAGCTGTGGTGGTTGTGGCCTATGTTGGCAACAATTCTGGTTAGACCAAATGGACCCAAATGGCAATACCCTACTTTGCAAGGGGAAAGAATGATTAAGTAAATAGTAAGCAGAAGAGGAATGGCATGGCCAGCAGAGCAGGTTTTTAGGACATGCACTGGATGCCGATACACTGGCCGGGCATCATAGAATTGGAATTTGAGGTTTGCCTAGAAGCATCTCCACTCAGTGGGTTAAAAGCCAGTGTCCAGGAAGTGGTGGATATGGAGTGTGCAGGTTAGGTGTAGATGAGCGGTTGGGTGCAAGATTTTGGGAGAATCGAGGCATTCAGGTCCTTCTAATGGAGGATACTCGCTCTGTGCCCATTTCAAGTGATGGAAGCGGATTGAGAGGCGAGGCATACAGCACCAGAGACAGACTTGTCAAGGTTCCAGCGCAGGGTCTTTGAAGAGAGCTGGTCTTTGAAGAATTTTTCATCGTTTAGGTTTGCCAGATGTTTTTTGGTTTTCCTGGGGTGAAAGTGAATGAAAAGATCACTTGTTCCAGGCTTTTCTGAATGATCTGAGAGATTCTTCAGGTCAGATTTGGCCTCCAGGAAGGCGATCTGCGACTATTTGTTTTTGAAGGCACCTGGGCTGCACCAAGGATCTGTGGATGGTATGAGATGACTGCGATGAGATGGTAATAAATAAAGAACATGAGACCCCCCCCCCCCGGAGAAGGGTGAATAAGGTTGGGGCGCGATCGGACGAGGAGAGATCCTTCCTCCACAAGAACCGCAAGTTGGTTGCACGCCGTCTCTCTGTCGGTGAACTGAGGAGAGTTTTGGTTGTCGGGACGAGCGCGATCGGACCAAGAGAGAGTTTTTGAGATAGTTGATGACCATCAAGCAGGCAAGGTTGTGGTCAATCTGACGGGCAGGTCTGAACAAGTGTGGAGTTATCAGCCCTCGCTTGACGTTCAACTCAAAAGACTTGGAGAAGTGGCAGAGAAACCTCCTGCCTTCTGGATAGTTTGGGATACAGAGGAGAGTTTTGGTTGCGGGACGAGCGCTGAAGGGAGCTCTGGATTCTATCATCGCATCTCGCTGGCGCCTTGTTCGTCCGCTCGTGTCAGCCAAACCACAAGAGGTGGACAGGTCCATGTCCTTCTGGGTATCTGTGTGTGTGTCTGTCGGTGGGCCCGTCTGTAAGTATAAATCGTTAAGTGCTTGCTCGTTGTACATTGCATCTCTTATTAGTCGTGATAGCTCTGCCCTTACGTGCT
>CM068967.1:10198147-10213650 GCA_035128595.1 Eptatretus atami | reverse complement strand
TCGAGAAGGTCGTGATCCTGTGTATGATCGAACCAGCAAATGCACAGAACATTCGACAGCCAGGAGGAAACTCTTCGCAAGGAGAAACAATGTGCAGCTCATGCCTCCAACGAAGCAGCTCTGGGGAACATGTCAAAGGGCAAGTGTATGAAGGTGGACATGTGTGGGGTCATATACTGCTGCCAGCACCAGAGCTCCCTCCACCAACCAACTGGGGTGGTCAAGGACTGGAGAGGACAGTACCACACCTTACTGGACCAGGCTAACTGAGGCAGCTCACAGCTGCAATTGAGCATGGTTTCCTTGCAAGTGCAGAAAGGGTGTGTGAGGCGGCTGCAAGTGCAAAAAGGCTGCCCTTCAGTGCACAGCCCTCTTGTGTGTGTAAGGGGACTGCACATGACGATGAGTCAACAACATACATTACTTGTGCAATGCTGCAACTTGTTAACATGACACTGTTTATGTACACGTAATCTTCAGTACCGGTATATACGCTAGCCTCAGATACCAGTACACCTACCTCAAATACTAGACCATGTAGCATGTCAGTATTATAACCTAAGACATTACAGAACTAAGACATTCTTTTCAAAAGTATGTGTTGAATCCCAATATTTGCCTAGAAATTTCCAAATCAAAATCATATTAACAGACTGTGATAGATAATATTAAGTTGAAAATGGTACCATTGGATTCCTTGCCCCCAAAAAACATACATTTTAATACCAGAATTCAAGTCAATAGCTGCATTTACGTCAGAGATAGATAGCAATGGTAGATTTCAAGTGCGGCCATTTTGAATCCAATATGGGGGACATAGAAAGAATTTCAAGTGGCCCAATATCTGGAAAATGTCGCAACATATTAATGTACCAATTTGTGCCAAATGTGCTTGTATCACAAAAATGCACAACAGGTTTGCTATCTGCACACTAAAAAAGACGACTGCATTCGATCGGAAACGGGTAAACTTCTAGAAGTTAGTTCGATTTTTTTTATTATGTTTTATTTTTTTTTGGTTGATATTTTCTACGAGATCCTTACCAAGCCGAATGGTACGTTAACTATTTGTATTTTCAATTTGATATACACTACACCATGATCAGTTTTTAGAGACCACCTTACAGCATTCGATCTTCAGCTAGCAGATCAGCAGCGATTGTATTAAGTCTGATATAATCCAATCTATTCTTATCACTACATACCCTATATAGACTTCAGCAGCCCATGACGTGAACTGACACATTCTAGTCCAGACAAGTCCTATGGCGAATACAAATCCCCTTGGTACACATCTCAGACCGACAATATCTCCCAGCGCGTAGCACCAATATCCACCATCCAGATTTTACTGTTCGTCCAGGGAGATCAGTGCAGACGCAGAGGCGACGGACGCCGATAGGATGTGAGATGAGCTTAGATTGTTTGTTTAATCAGGACGAAGTGACTAGACTCCACTGTATTGGCTCGGTGTAGGTGTGGTAAGTTCGCAAGGATGAAGAGATAACGCTGAGACGATGATCGCGAGAGAAGGGGATTCGGGGTAGTCTAACATGGAAAGTAATAGTTATTCATGATTCTTTTAGAAAAGCAAAACACCACACGACAACACCCACTTACAGTGCGTTGGACTGGATATCGTCAATTTTTCATGTGCAATCGGCAATGTGAAGTTCAGAGTTGTCAATCTACAGGTAGCTTACAAGAGTTACTTGTTAGTGACTATTCTCCAGGAATAGATCCTGGACGAGCCCTTTATCACTCGAATAAATCTGATATTATATGCGATCGTTTCAAACAAATATCACTCAACAAACATTCAATTCCCCTTTAAACAACAATCCTGGTAATGAACGTCAAGTGCGCAAAATTAATTTGGAGCTCAGTAGATTAATAAAAAAAACGTTAATATGCACAATGCTTCGGGAAACTCGGGTGTATTTACAACTCTTGTTAGCATGACGAGAGAAGTCCAAACCACTCGCTCAATTTATAGTGACGGAGCACGAACCACTCGCCAGTGCGGTGATGAGAGCGTTACAAATAGAGCAAAACATAACCACCTCCAGGGCCTGAACAGTGAGCTACGAACCACTAACGCTCAGGGGTGAACAGACACGAGCGCACTCTGGCTCAGGGTGAGCGGAGCACGAACCAGCTCACTCAGGAGTGACGATCTATGAACCATCTCGGCTCAGGGTGACGGTTGAGCGATGCACGTAAACACTCGCTCAGGGTGACGCGAGCCACGAACACACTCGCTTCAGACGGTGAGCGGAGAGCGAAAACCACATCCGCTCAGCGAGTGATCGGAGCAGACAACACACTCCATCCAGGGCTTGACTGGCAAGACAGGATAATCCAACCAGCTACGCCTTCCAGGGTCTGTGACGGAGCTACGAACCATACTTCGGCTCCGTGCGACGGAGCGTACCGTATAACCATCTTCGACTCATGCCGGATGACGAGAGTCTACGACCACACACTCCACGTACAGCAGTTGGATCGAGCGCGATTCTAGCAACACTCGACTCTAGAATTGACTATGGCTCGGACGAGACTGCTGCGCTCCGTCCCAGTGAGAGGTGAACTCGACTATCACTCTACAGAATACTGGCATCATAGGCCGCAGTACACGTCTTTCGACATATGGGCACTCGATGCTAACGTGTGCTATAAGCCAGATCATACGATTCATGTAACGTGGCAGACTCTCTTCGTAACTTAACGGCAAATGAGAAATTGCCCCTCATTATGATCACTCACTTGACAGCGGTTAGGGTTGGTTTGAAATAGACGAGAAGAATTGACACCATCAGCTACCACACACTCGCAGTCCCAGCTGTAGGGAGTTGCATGAGCAAGGCGCTGTTGGCGTGATGCAGGAGGATTGTGCTGACTTCATAGGTTTATGCGGACAGTGGGATCACGATACGACAATGATTTATATATGAATGATCGTGGATCCCCAGTGCATAATAATGATCGAAGGTGGACCCATTTCAGAAGATCTAATTTGAAAAATTGACAGCAACAAAGCAGAGGTATATCAGCAACAGTAGAGGTGTGTGTGATTTGATCACATTACTCTATTTCATACTGTTTCAAATATTGCATAACAGTATGATCACTTCTTAAGTTTAAGTATGGTCCAAGTAAATGAGAACAATCAAATTCAGGAATTTTCAATGAAGTAAAAATCTTGAGGAGCCGTTATTGATATGCATTATAGAGGTCATTACTATTGCTCGGGGCGTCCCCACCCTAGAACAGCGTTGAAACCATACTTTTGTTTGCAGTGTGAATCTGCTTCTAAGAAAGTTAGACCTTGTGCAAAGGGTTGTAAATCTGATCTTGTCAACAATAAAATGAGTGTTCCTAGATTTAATCTACCCTCCCTCATTAATCCATTAAAAATAAAATTTCAGAGGAGATATCTTATCCTTCTGTCCTCATCTGTTATGGTTTCACCCTGCGAGAAAGTTATCAAATTGGAGTAGCACGGGTTTGAGCCTGTATTTAGAGAAATTTGCGCCCATGTTAGAGACCGAAATCTATCTAAAAAGTGAGATGAAATCCCGAACCGTACGTTCACATTACAAGTTCTACGATATTAAGTATGGTGGGCTTGTGAGGATTAAGAAAAGTCAAAAATATTCCTTCGCATCAACAAGTGAGATTGTGTCCTTGTGGGGTTGGGGACGGTTATTTAATACCAGGATAAACCAAACTTTCAAAACAAGTATATTGCCGTATAAGGAGGACCAACAGAGATGGTGAGATTCATCATTTCGTCCTAATACGCACCACAAGACCGCGGTTATAATTGCTCCCGCTCTAGCTTCGCGATCACTAAGGTCTCATTACCGGGCAATGACATTAAACGTGGAGCTCCGTACCGAACGGGGTCACAGAGCGACCGATCAGTCCGCCAGTATTTCTGATGACTGATAGGCTTCTATAAAATCGTTGAAACATTTGGGGGAAGCTTTTCATATTATGGAAAACAAACTACCTTTCTCATACTCACAGAAGAGCAGGCGAATCATAGAATATACAGTTCATTTGCTGTTGTTTTTTAAGCTCCATCCATCCATCAAGGACCGACACTCGTGCAGAGCCATTGAGTGCACTTAGCAGTTCCTCCTTGCACATAATGGGCACATCCTGGAACGTGTCGCCACTCCAGACACAGATATATCAGGAAGATCGCACTCATTTGCGACCTCGAAGCTGATTGACAGGCAGAGCACCCACCTGTTTAAATTCAAGATCTGCAGTAGTATTGAATGAGAGGATACCTCGATCTCAGCCCACCCTAAACCATTCAAAGAAGCCAACCCGGCAGGTTTTTTTCTTTCTCAGCTTGCACCTGACTCTGGTAGTCCAGTGTACTTATGATTGAGCTTAGACAGTGTCCGTTAAGGTAGAAAGTCTCAGTTTCATGAATGAGTGAGTAACCAACTTCACTTGAATTATTCGCTTGATCCAACAACACGATGATTGATCGAAACTTGCCACACTTCATATCTGATGCAAACGAAAGGTGCAGTTGACACGCATCAAAACTCTACGCTCATTTAAATTGTTGCAATCAGGCCTAAACATTGATTGGCTGGAGTCTCGTTTGCCACACATAACATATCACTGTGAGTGCGTGATGAACACAAACACAAGGAGAATTCGCTCCATCTCAGCAAAAATGCACTGTGAATGATAATTAATCCATTTAAAATCTGTTTTCCCTGATGTCTTAACGAACAATCGATTACAAAAATTGCAGGAGGGGGGAGGGGAGGGAGGATTTAAAGTTAGTGAAGCAAGCAACCAACAGATGTAGTATATACAACTGCGATAACTGCACAACTGCAGAACAAAATTGTCAAAATAAAACTTGTGAATTATTCTATGATAATACCATATCGCATATTGTTTGACAAAATCTTCCACTATATTAATACTGCAATACAAATGACAAAACCACTCCTCATTAGTAAATGGACTAACCGATGTGCACGGTGAGAACGTAATGAGGTTTAATTAAATACAAACACCTAGCCGCAAGGAAGAAACGAGGTCGATCGGATAGACTGAAAAAAAGGCGCAACATGGTCAACAAACAGCCAGAAAAGGAGAAAATCACCACGAAATTTAAGCTTTTTCATCTCACAAGAGGGACAACATAAGCAGAACAGAAAAGGTCCTTGGTCTTGCACATTTGGGGATGGTCTCGTTACCAATCAGCTGTGTATCGCTTGCGGGATATAAGCAACGCCAGGCTGTTCCTTATTCTAATGGTTTTCGTTGGACTGCTTACTGGATTGCTGTAAAACCACTTGGCGAGTGCTCTACAATGAAATGTTAATCTAATCTCCCCGGTACGGCTGTACCTACTGTCTAGCTCATTACTTATATCGGAATCTATTCCAACGAGCCCTCTCTATTGTGTTAACAAAAAAACAAAGAAAATAAGAAATTTGATAAGCTGAACACATCCTGCAATTGTATCGCCGGGTTTGAATCCCGACCCAGCTATAAACTGTCTCCCGGTTGTTTCATAGGCAGGGTATTTCTCATATGTGTGTTGCCGTCCCCGGATGGTCGTTAAACTGACGTCATTCTGCGGCATAGTTGATGGACCGTTAAATACTCACGATTCCTTGTCCGAAGAGAATCAGCAAGTTATCACTGGCACCATGGCCATTCCAAATTTCGCTTGTCCGACATCAACTGCTGGAAAGCAATGGCTCACAACCACAATGTCCTAAGCCTTGCAAGGAAACTAGCTTCGATGCTCTGTAACAGAATATGGTACATCACCAATCACCAAGGAAACCAAAATCTTGGTGTATGTACTGGTCAGTGTATTAGTGAATGTGTTTGTAAATGAAACTTGCAGGAAGTTGTGGACCTGAGCAATTGGCTTGCTCCGTGTGTTAACAATACTGCACAGTCTAAGATAAATCAACACAGGTCAACAAAAGGTAATTAGCCCACACCACGCCGCGCAGAAGCCAGCCAAAAACAGCGCCAAGGCCCTAAGCATACACTTCGGTGTCTCATGGTCCAACGCTAGAATGCGTCTCCTGTTCCCAACGTTCTGAACACCATACCTCCGGTCCTATCTCAACGAGTGTGGACGGTGAGCTTCATGGCTCTCACATCACCACTGCTATAGTTTCCGCAGATGGGCCGGTGTAGTGCGGCTAGATCGTTGCTGGCATAGCAGACGCGGGTATAGTTGTTACGAACTTGGAGAGGCCATAGCACTCAACATACACCGGTCCTCATACGGCCTCAATGATCTTCGGAGTACGAGGGAAAGTGGCATAGATAGCTCCCTTTCCCTTGTTTATATTGGGTAATGTAAATGGGTCTATCTCTGCGAAGTTATCTGGATAGCAGAGTTTAACTTTATTTACACACCAAATTCAACTGACAACAACTGCCCAGCATCAACCACTCACCCTCTCACTACGCTGCTGGGCCGACGCCATGTGGGGCGGCAGTTCAAGGATGGAGCCGCGCGGTGCCTTGACCAATCAGCATGCTACGAGTGAGGTGGCCGCCGCAGCCAATCAGACCGCGGACGAGGAAAGGCGTCCGTGTGACTCACCACGCCTCCCGGGCACTCGACGACTGTCGCTCCGTTTTGGCCATGACACGACCGAAGCAGATTCTGCGCGCCCAGAAACCGTCGCGCAATGAGGGAGAGGCAGGAGAGGACGGAGGTTCCCCGCCCCCCCCCCCCCCGCCGGGCCGAAGAGGGTGAATCAAGGAATTGGGGGCGCGAGGTCTGACGAGAGAAGATCCTCCATACCACAAAGAACCGCAAGTCTGGTGCAAACGCTTCGTCTCTCTGTCGGTGAACTGAGAGAGAGCTTTGTTGGTCTGTACGGGCACGAGCTTGAGCGATCGACCGAAGAGAGAGTTTTTGAGAATAGTTGAATGACCATCAAAGCAGGCAAGGTTGTGGTCAATTCTAGAACGGGCAGATTTGAAAGCCCAGATGTGGAGTTATCATGCGCTCGCTTTGACCGTATAACAACTCAAAGGACTTGGAGAAAGTAAGACCAGAGAAACCTCTCATGCCTTCTGGATAAGTTTGGGATACCAGAGGAGGAGTGGTGGTTGCGGGAACGAGCGCTGAAGGATAGCTCTGGTTCTCCGATGCATCGCAGTCTCGCTGGCGCCATTGTCGTCGCTCGATGTCAAGCCAAACGGCAACAAGAAGAGTGCGAACAGGCGTCCAATGTCCTAACTGCCGTTGTATCTGTCACGAATTGTTGTATGTCTGTGCTGGTGGGCCGTCTGTAAGATAAAAATCTGGACTCTAACGCAGTTGCTTACATAGCTCCTGTTAGCCTCACTAACCCTCTGGCAATCCTCACCTTTATATATTCTCTGCTTTTAAAGCCTGGTGTTTGTCGTTTGATAGGTCTCTGCCCTTACGTGCTTACCGCTGCGCGTTCCCGCCACCCATTAGTAGAATAAACCCATGTAGTTTTAACTAATGGTATCAGCTTGTTTATGTGTTTTTCCATTGGTTCCCTACCGTGCGATGGCGCGGTATTGGTGTAATTAGAAAAGCTCCGTTGGCGGCTGTAAATGTACCACTTTTGGCCACACGACGGACTTCGGGCAAAACCATATCCGCTTCGGAGTTCGCAACGGCGACTCAAGCATTGCTGAACGGCAGACTCGGTGACGGGGTGAATGCCGCTCCAGCCCGTGTGTGTAACATTATCAGTACACTCTGGCCCGTGGTTCGTTCTGTTCTAATTGATTAGGAATGGACATTAAATAACCGCCCTAGGTACCACGGTGTGAATTTATGACGATTCACGGTCCGGTAAGGGACCCGTACCCTCGGAATTTTCCGAAAGGTACGTATCCAGATTCCGGTTGTTCAGTGGAGTCGACCCTGTTGCTCTACCTGCGCGTCGTGCTCGCGAGCTGATACCCGACTCCGCAACAATATTACACACTGTCCGGACGATGACCGGAGTGTCAGCAATGTGCAAATTGGACAAATGAACACTTTTTTCAGCAGTTGGAACTGCTACTAATAGACCATGTGGAAGGTAACTCGCCTATACTCAGAAAATGATTTCGTTGTGCAGATCACCAATCTGGATAAATTTGGCATACTTAAAGAATTTTAGACGCTGAGTCAACCATTCCACTGTTTCCACGTCGAGGATAGTGAACAATTGGTCATATTTTGGCAATTAAGATACAACAATGAACATTAAAGCACGATATTGACACAGAAATGAAGAATCAAGGTAGACTGATATGTATGTCAAAGAAAACTCTTGTAGCGTCTTAAAATGATACAATATGTTGATACAGAGTTTAGATATTATCAAAGAAAACCATATAATCACTGGTATTAAATGTTTATTAATATAAAGGTCATAAACCGAAGCAGTACATTATTTTTTACCGGCCGAAAACGTCTGACCGACCAGACAGGCACTTCGAGTGACCAAGGCAACTTTTTGCTTAAAAGGCAGCACACTGGCTATATTAAAGGTAGTGTACATGACTATTAAAGGCAGTTACAGCGCCTATAAAGACAGTTACATTGGCCTATTACGGATTAAATACAAACAAAGAGACTGCGCGACAATAACATGATGAAAAGTGGAACCGCCACAAGAGGATTACTGTCTTAGAAAGTCCAGTATTTCTTGCTCTGAAGCGTTGTTTGAACTAGGCTCTATGACTGCTGCTATTACAAACTCAAGTCCACTATTACATGCTAGACGCAACCTGAATACTACTGAGCTGTAGTAGATCACCACAGCAAAGCAGTGTGACACCTGCATTCACAGTTCGTCGGCGGAATCATCGTCAGTTTCGCTTCATCTATCCATAAGTTCCATTCTGCACGAGTCTGTTCATCGTTGCGCAGTTTCCCACAGCACTCGTCTAGACAGTCTTTTACGCAAGAACACTGGTTGGCTCGACTCATCTTTTGCCAATTACATATTCTCGCCTAACAGTCCGTGCAGGACAGCTGGATAGGATAATGTTCGACCTCGATATGAACACAAGATCAGTGGCTCCGGTTGCGTATTCCACCATCCGTGAAATGTAGAGAACGAGGATTCCATATAACCTCTCAGATCGTCGCGCATGGTGGATGGCAGACTGATATTCACTCTTTGTCTCAACTGCAGCATCAGAGGCGTCCTTGTAAGCGGCAACTTCTGTTCTCCCACGACTGAGCGCTGCACGAGAGTAGCTGTGCGAGCACTCCATCCCACACTCTTCATGGTCGGCTGATAGTACATGCGCAGCAGACGAATGTGTTCCAGGTCGTGAATGAATTCTGATTCTATCTGTGAATGATTCTTCATAGATCTCCGAATACAGGGCTGATGAGAGGGGACTCTTTCATCTCACAATCAAAAATGGCCTTGTTGTTCCTTACCGTGGATGCACTAGTGGTATCACTTCCCGTGAAATTGTGCAATACTATCAACGCATCGCCAGACAAACTTTCCAAGCAGTACTCAGTCCTAATGTCAACGACGATAATGTCCTTGGATCTCCTGTGACCAATGAAATTTCGTGCTCGAATCGACTCGTCCAGTGACCAACACCAACACAAACACATCAGTGTCGAAACTCTCTATGCGCACCGACTCTTCAATTCTGTCCCGCGTGAGCAGCATGTAGCAGGAGCTTCGTGTCAGTCTCCTCATGGTCACATTCAATGTTCAGGTAACTGACGACACATCATGACACCATTCGACGTGCCTCGATTTTTCACATATGCCGGGCATGACTGACGTACAACAGCATGTCGCCCAGTTTGATGGAGGATGTTCTCGTCCACGATTCGACGATGATGAACTCTATCAACGCCTCCTTGTTGGCTCCGCTCATGGAGATAATTGGCCCTGTTTTGGAAGGGCTTCATCACGTCCATAGATGGTTGCGCACGAAGATCGCCGCCCTGCCCGTCTGCTTCGATGCTCCAGCACTTGATGCTGATACTTGGGTAAGTATCAACCACGTCCTCTCGAAGATTGTTATGTCGTGCTTTGGCCACTACGATGGTTCAGCACCCATCTCTTCATTTTGCCGAAAGTGTTAGAGCAGACCTGAACAGCCTTTATCGCCTGAATAACGGCCATTCCATCCACATCATGTTGACCTTGGATAGCGAGCGGCCACACGGCAATCGGCCACAGTTTCAGTATTTGGTTGCGGAGTTTGGCTTTGTCCGTTCTTGCAATCGAACCATCACCAGATGCCAGCAGGAAAGAGTATGTTGCGCAGTGGGTGACTCCGTAGCAGATGTGGGAGTGTTACATTGCTTTTCTCTCCAATCAACAGCAGTCGTGTGAAAAGTCGACGTTCTCGCGCAATTTCAACTTTGGCGTCTGCAAATGCCGTGGGGTTTTAATCGCCGATCATTGCCCTAGGCGCCGCCTTCGATGGAATGAGTTGCCATATTTGAGTCCTACTCAGCGAAATCCGACGGACTAAGCAATGGGGGAGACGTCACCCGAAGAAAGCGCGATTCAACGACATGCCCAATTTGCCGCAACAGACAAATTCTCCCTTTGACAGAATAACGTGTTCAAGTGCAAGTCTACTTCCGGAAAGATGGCTGGCGTGCTGCATAACACCTGAAACTATATATTGACGGAAGCTTCTAAGGTACCTGTGCCGTGAGATAAGAAGATTAATCATTTTTGTAAAGTACTGTGTCCATAGTGTAAAATGGTAACACCCGCTGCCTTCGTTCTTCGTACTTGGAAGCATACGACACACCCAATCCACCCAATATCCTTTTCATGCTTCGGGAGCTCGTTCAGTGAGATACCGCGCATGGAATCTCACATTTCCTTGCGGATTTTCCGCCGACAGTGCTGGTGGGACAGGATACACATCTTGCTTTCAACAAGCTGTGTGCTTTATTCTGAGTGTAAACCACCCACAAGTATGGCTCATCGACTTCGTGACAGGTGTCCCTAATGTTAATAAGATATCTGAACTCGTATACCCTGATAATGCTACCGCCACGAGCTCCACTCCAAAATCCATACCCCGAAGTATCTATTGCCGAATAGAGGCAGATGCCATTTAGCCCTGTCCATGGCACGCTTGAGTGAACAGGCGTACCCTGCTCGATCCAGTGGAGTATTGTGTCATCTGATTGCCACCATTTCAGACCAAGAATAAAAACGTAAGTCTCGTGGAAGAGCGAATATAGTAGGTGTTGACAATACGTTGAAGCGAACCAGTACCAGGTGGATCAATTGTTTTGACGCACTCGTGATTCGGCACGTGAGGGTTTCCGGTCCAGTTCGAAGTACGAGTTATGACCAGCGTATATACATGCCTCTATGTACATAGCATCCACCTCCAGAATAGCACACAGGGATATGTCGAATGTTTACAGAGTGTATGAATCCCGACAGTGTCGCTACAACACGATGGTGTCTGAGCTTCGAGCCCTCTACTATTACAGTAGTAAGTTTTCGTATACTCCCGTGAAACGGACTTTCGAGTTGGAAGCATTGTATCCGAGATACCATCTCTCTCGATGAACAGTCAAACACTGCCTTACGAACAACGGAAGTGAGCGGGACAACGTATTATCATCGCATGCGCCAGAGCCACTTATTGCCCTTACTGTACCATCCTGACATATGAATCTACGATAGCATAGGCCTTGAAAGTCGCCGATCTCACCGTTTTGCTGAGCAATGTGGAGTATCCCATGTATAGGGCCTTGGAATTCATAGTTGCGCTAGCGCCGCTTCCGGTAGACCGAGAAACAGTTGTGCCACCAGCACCAGACTCCTTAGTAGTTATAGAGTGGATGAATTGCCTGTTTGATTACATCTGCGACCAACCGTGATTCTGCAACAGAATATCGCTGAGCGATCAACAACTGGAACCAGATATACTATTTTATGCTCCCTGCTGTTCCAGTCAGACCTGGCGGTCTCTGAATCGCTTTTGCGATTCAGTCCGTGAGCGAAGCTCATGAGTTGCGTGGAATCGCCGAGTACTGATATTAGACCAACCTTTCTGTCATACTCCGGGTGCAACCAACGATGCTCCTGCGGCGCTTTACTTCGCTAGATCGCAAGTTCGTAGACTACGTCACCTACTGTCTTACACAGTGTCTCCAGTATTTTGTCCATCAGCCCATATCGTGTGCTTTGTCGTAGGGACCGTGCCTGACTGTGTGAAACCATTGGACTGGGTTCGTTGACACCTCAGAGTCTTGTCTAGGCAGCTGGCTCAAGGGAGCAATAGCTCTGGCCCATTATTGCGTCTCAGTACGCGAGTAACATAGCGACAGGCTTTAGAAGAACTGCTTTGGCGATGATGCGTGTTGCACCGGAACTTTGTGGTTCAACCTCCTAATATTCTCCAGAAGAAAGCGAGTGGCGGCGTCTGTATCCCAAGATAAACCACTGTCTTGCTCAAAATTCTGCCTCTTGCCGATGTTTCTAAGTAGTCGTTATTCCACGTGTTACTTAAAGATGTTCTTATTCTATTTCCAGCATAGACTTTGTGCTGTCTATCCAGGACTGATTAATGTCAATGTCACATCTGGATTTTAAAGGCTGCTCACTCTCTATCTCTTCTCATCTAGTCATGGGAACCACCTCACTCCACACCAATGGATCTGATGATACAAGACGCACCTCTGAGCCGATTCAGCACGGCTCGTCCAGTGACTCCCAATTAGCCGTCGTCAGCGTCATTAGTGGTAACACGCCACCATCTTCAAGTATGGTGGTGGAAAAGCAAAAGCGGTACCACATAGCCTCCTTTACACGGTACATTGTGACATTGACATCACAGTCTGTCACAAGAGGACAGCGCTATCGCTCTGTTGATGTGCACTATATACACAAATGACCGGCAGAGAAACGAAAGATATTGTGAAATATAAATATTCCTTTCAAGGGTGCAATGAGGACACTCTCGTGAGATGCTACCCACCAATTTCTCTTTATAACCTTTTATCCTTACCTTTATATCATTATATATTTTTCCTACCCTTCCCAACCCCCGCTACATTCTACTCTCTCCTTTCATGCACCATAACCTCTTCATTCTTCAACGGCCCAATCTTTCGTAATTATACTTACCTCACTCCTCACTTGCCTCTCATTTTATCCGAAACTTTCCCCATCCAGCCTTTTCCTCTTCCTCTTTGAGCTATTCATTCCATCACAATCTTAGCTGCTCGCCTTTCCCACCACCATACTTGAGAATGGTGGCGTGTTACCAACTAATGACCGCTGACGACGGCTATGGAAGTCACTGCACAGCGTGCTGAATCGCGCTCAGAGGGTGCGTCTGTATCATTCAATCCATTGGTGTGGTGAGTGGTCCCAATGACTATGAGGGGTCTCCTCACTGAAATCGATGTTATCGACACAAATATTGTCGGTACATTTCTGAGGCAGTTGAGGGCAGTTTTCCCTCTGATCAATCTGCAACAGTGCCAAAGCAGTTTTCAACGCCTGTGTAGTACTGATGAGACACAATGACCCAAGCTTGTCTGAGCAGTCCTAACAGTCGAGTAGAACCAGTCCAATGTTTCACAGTCAGGCCCAAGGCATAGGACTTCGAGTAAACGTCTGACACCCTTGACGCTATACGAACAACGTCTTGAAGAACAGAGAGCATTTTCAGATGAATATGCCGTGGGAGTTCCACAAATTTCTCCAGGGTTGGCTCGTCTGACAGGCCCACAATCCATGCACAAGTTATACAATGCAACAGGGATGGCTCTTTCAGCATTTGAAATGTCGAAGTCAGGAGCAAGTGTGGCCATGTAATGTCCACACTTTGGTGTTGTTCAGGTCATCCTCACCATGAGTGCTCCGAGTATAGAACATGTAAATTGAGGCCTGAGTCACCCTGCTGTGACCCTGGCTGGCTTCATCCTGTAGTTGACTCTGTTTCTGTTGTAGAGCTACTGTCTACACAGCAGCCTGAGCAATGGACCAATATCAATGTCCTTCATGTAACACCACTTCCCTCAGACATTTTTGTGGACGATAGAAATCATGTCTGGGTACCGTTCCTGCAGTCTTTCTTCAGTCTTGTTGCCTGGTAGTTGGCCTTATCCTGACCTTCACATACTCTGAGTAGGTCATTGAACATCTCACACAACTTCTTCATATGTATAGATGCTTTCCATCAATGAGTCTTACCTGGATTACTTTATCACAGAAATGTCAAATGTTGAGTCATAGTTCACTTTCTGAGTTTGGAGTTACTTTGACTCGTCTGTGGTATGTTCATTCACATACTCGAATAAACATTTACGGTGATAACCAAACTTTCTCATCATCCTCGCGCCCAAGTGATGAAAAACGCATATTTGGTTGTTGAAAGACCAAAATCACTCAAAATCACTCGACAACCATGGGCGCCGCCATCTTCATTTTTGTTCCTGGTCGTTTCCTCCGCGATTACAAGCATGCCACGCCCACTTCACGCGTAATTTCAAAAGATAATAACTGTCGTGTGTCAACTTGTGCATATGGAAACAAGTAGGAATTTCAATGAAAGCCATTATTGTAATGGTGTGTTCTCATGAATGTACAGGGTGAATTTTGTTTAGATTGGTGATCTGCACAACAAAACTGAACAAACCGACCCACCTCCACATGACCTATAGGGTGAACTCCGCAGTTTCAATTTTGAAATTTGGTTGAGGTTAAGAGATTCTCGAGCTTATCGCATTTCAATTGGAATGATTATAAATGTCCAGAGTTGTTTTCGCACATTATTTGATTCTCCACATGTGTCTGGACGGTGGTTATCTCCGGATCTGGCCGGAGGGTGGTTGTCTCCGGATGTGGCCAGACGGTGTCTGTCTCCGGACGTGTCTGGACAGTGTTTGTCTCTGGGCATGTCTTTGGGCGGTATTTGTATCCAGGCGGTGTTTATCTACTGAAGTGTCTGGACGGCGTTTATATCTCCGGACATGTCCAGGCGGTGTTTATAGTATGAACGGTAGAAAATGGATTTCAGACATTATTACACTGCACTCGCACAGCGAAAAGCAGGGTTCTTCTTCTTTTTGCGTTTGACAGCTTGGCTGCTGGGTAGCTATAATTTTGTTGGAGCACGACTATGCCACTGATGCTGTGCCCCTATAGCAGTACACTCGTACTCATTTTGCCGACCTCAGAAGGATGACAGGCTGAGTCAACCCCACCTGGTGTTAATTCAGTGGAAACGGGGCTCAAACTCAGGACCCCAAGATCCCAAGCTCGCCACTCTAACCACGAAGACAACACCAGGCTTTAAAGCAGGATTAAGTGATCGGTAGCGTACGTATGTATGTCATACGTACACATGTGGTACATCGTTCCATGTCTGTGTCTGCATTTTGTTCAGAGCGTACATTGAAAACCATTCAACAGAGGAAATTGAAACTTTACCACATGTTATATTGTTGCGGATTTGGAAACCTTGTGCACACAAACAGCCAGAGT
>CM068967.1:10163370-10181913 GCA_035128595.1 Eptatretus atami | reverse complement strand
CCAACGATTAATTCCCCCAGTTTAATTGCAGGTAGGTTACCATCACAATAGGCGGCAGCACCTGTACAGGTGCCTCCATTACATAAAACAAAGAGTGATTGTACACGTGCTATGCTATATGAGGCATGGTTCTTTGAAAGTTTCTCCAATTTGCTGTAAAATTCCTGTGAAAACATGAAAAGGCAATGCAGAACAATTGCTTATTGATACCATGAAGAAGTAAGTATCTATAGTTTTCTATGCTTAATTGAAGTGCACTGAAGTTAATTGAACATTGAAGTCAAGAGGTCATTCAGCAAAGCAGCAACCGAGTTGAGGAGCCAACATTCAAGCCATATTAAATGTCATAGAGAAGAATGAGAATCCCTTCCTCACTCCCCCAAAAGAGAAAATGCTCCACAATATCTTAACCAAGGAAGTCATGTCAGAAGATATCAGAGAACAGCTGCTGAATGTGGAGAAATCGGCAACGATACCTACGAGAAACTTCGTAGAGAAAGGTACATAGAGAAGACCGTTCGACTGTCAGACACGATTCATCACACCAACCTTAAAACCTTCGCTGCAATCTGCAAGAATTCATTCCCACACAAGGAAAAGCAAAACTCAACAAGCGAGAAGATGCTCAGATGAAACGTACACTAGAGATTGCAAAGAACGAGGACGGACTATGGAGGAACTCCTGCATTATGATGTGTTACAACATCTCCTCTCTTTGATGACGAAGGCCTAAATGACCAAGCCAATTAAAAGTGAAATTGTCCATGAACTTGAAGCTCATCTCAGCACACAGGACCCAGAGAACACCGAGACCTGGTGACTCAATGGGAACATGCTGTATAGTTGATGTGATGGCAAACATTCGCAAGATCCAAACAAAGAGTTCAAAAATTTTTGGTGACTTCTGTGATGTCTTTCTAGGCGATGTTGCCTCTACAGCAAAGGGTGCCTCGAGAATTGATTTTGTGTTTGATTCCTACATGGGAACGTCTTTGATGGATTCTAAGCGGCAAAGGCAGAGAGAAGAAGTCACCCATAGAACTGCATGATGTGTCCAGGGAAACCCCTCTCCCTCGAGAAATGGACAGGTTTTGGCCATCCAGTGTCAACAAAGCAAAATTTGAATCCCTCATTCATGCAGAGGCGCTGATCGGAATTGGAGTGCTCCGCCGTTGGAGATTATAGTCAGTCATTTCTGTGGACCAGACAGCATCGTCGTTTCGTGTTGGTCCATGACATCGAGACCTGTAGAGTTCCACAACTCAAGTGTAATGTAGAAGAGGCTGACATGAGGATTATACCACATGCAATGCATGCTGTTAAACAAGGTAAAAATCGTATCATAGTCCTATCGTCAGACACGGATGTGTTCATTTTGCTGATGTTCTATTCTGGAGCGAGCTGAATGTGAACGGCCTCAAAGAACTCTGGTGAAGGGTGGTTGGTGACTCGACAAGATACATTCCGATACATATCATTTCAAAGAGGATCGGACGAAGTTTGTGTCAGGTTTTGCCCGCTGTCCACACACTAACTGGGTGTGACTACACAAGTAAAGTTGGAACCAAGCATGCTGCCTCTAATAGCCAATCCAGAGATGTACTTAAAGGACTTTGTGGTGGCGACAGGTAACCTGGATACAGTAATTGATAAAGTAGAAGCCTATCTGACACAGGTCCTTAAGAAAGGAACAACAATGAAAACCATGAACAGCTCCAAAGCCACAGGTATCATCATGCCAAGCGGTCATGTTTGGATGACCTGCCACCCACAAGTCATGCCATTCGGTTGCACATTTGAGAGCCTACTTTGCTACAAAAGAGATGGTGTCCCTCCTCTCATCATGCGAACCCTCTGACCCAAGACAATTTGATTTCAAATTTATCGATGATCTTCTGGTCCCAAGGCAGGGGGAACAATCCAATTCTTGAAGACATTGCAATCACTGCACATGTCAAAAGTGTGAACTCGGAGATGTCCTTGCCGCGGTTCTAACAATCCCTGTTGTACATTTTGCACTTGTCAAAGTGACTCGGAAAAGTCAGGATGTCAAAATGTATTTGGTGTCGTCAGAAAGTGAGTGACTGACTCATAAGTTTATACGCATTTCCAAACCAGAATCACATTCCACCATTTGGTATGTGTTTACTTACTATGTTGGAGTGGCAGTTTTTGTTTATTGTTTCGGTCCTATGGTGGTCATTAAGTAACATTCCATTCATATCTGTATTTTTTGTATCTATTCCAAAAAATTTGACCCCAATAGAGGACAAAAATATGGATCTGGCATGTGCTGTTGTGCATTTTCCACAGAAATTTCACTTGACCCCAATTTCCGTGACCTTTTGACCTCTAATGACCTAATTATTGGCCCAATCTCCATAAAGGTAATATCACATGGAAGAGTCTTCTAAGGCAAACAGTTTAAGGGTTAATTTATCTATCTAGGGTGAACGGGCGTGACATAATAACCATTGAAGTTTCCCAACAGGAAATCGTTTAAGCGGTGGCCAAAAAGTGATCAGATTGAAAGTCGACCTTTTCCATTCGTGCTGTTTCATTTTATTGCAACAAATTCCACTTTATTCATATGATTGTTCCTTGGCACCTATGGTGATGATAGACCCTCAGAGAGGGTAAAATATGGATGTGGCATGTTCTGTGGGGCATGTTCAGAGATAGGTCAGATTTTCACTTGACCCAAATTTTCGTGACCTTTTGACCTCTAGTGACCTGATTCTGAACCAATGAACCTAATTTGCATATCATATGAAAGACGGTCCCAAGACCGACATTTTGAGGGTAGTTTGTGTTTTAGGGTGTAAGACTGCAAAGTAACAGTCGTTTTCATTTCCACTACCCCTAATAATTGGCCCGACAATTTCCGTCGGAACCCCCAAAAGAGGCACCATTTCGCACTTATTGCCGGGTTATGGAAATGGTAACCAAGTTTTTTGTTAAGGGAAGTGGTCAACTTCAAAATTCCAGTTGGTAACTTAGGGTACATTTTTTTGCACACGAGGACCCCCCTAGCTGATGCATTACTTCACTTTCCTTATTTCTCCATCAGGAGTACTCTGTGTGTATTCTTCTTCTTCTTCTTCATCACCATCTATTCCCATTCTTGACAAAGATTTATTCCCAAAACACTGTCAGCTCATCTCTTGGTCCCCCAACCCTCCTCCCACACTGACAGCACCACCTTTCTCCATGCCTTCAACAAAAATTCTGACTTCCCGTCCCATGATCTGTATCTGTTTGTCCAATTTAGGAAATTGGAATCAGCATCCCTCTACTGTCAACTTCATGTCCCCTCTTTCTGCATCCCCCCTCACCCCACCCTCTCAATGCTGCACCCTCCCAATACCACCTCACCGTCCTTATCTGTGTGGACCTCAAACATCCGAGGTCTCCGCTCCAACCTGACATCTCTCAATTCAGGTCACTGATAATAAATAAAGCAGCTCATAAACCGGACATCATCTGCTTCATACAATCATCTTTGATAAACTGCTTCGACAAAACCGATATCATCTGCCTCAATAAAACTGGAAATCATCTGCCTCCACAGGACCTTTCAGGCTCCTTTATTGTCTCTCCCTAGCTATGTCTCTCCCTGGCTATTATCTCCTCCAATTAGAAAGGCCTGAGCCCCACGCCGTTGGCAAAATTGCACTCTACCTCAAGAACTTAATTTACCACAACCGTTGTACTGATCTTATATCTCTGAACTCACAGGAGTACATTTGGCTGTGACTTCCCCTCCATTCCCACCTTGTGTTGTGTTTGTTGGGTATCAATACCACCCTCCAAACAGTGATGACTCCATCTCCCTATATCTCTATATCTCTATATCTCTATATCTCTATATCTCTATATCTCATATCTCTATATCTCTATATCTCTATATCTCTATATCTCTATATCTCTCTCTCTCTCTCTTCTCTCTCCTCTCTCTCTCTCTCTCTCTCCTCCGTGGCCCAACCTTTAACACTCATCACAACTCTCCCTTCCTCACATGGATGATTTCAAATTGTCCCCATGTAAATTGGCTGGGTGTTCATGTCTCTCTCACCAGCCATGGCACTTCAGAAAAGGGATTCTGTGATTCTGTGGACTAATGCAATCGTGAACTTTACAACCCGGATTTCTCCCAATGGCAAATCCTCCCTTCTGGATTTTATGATGACCAACTTTTCCACTGTCTTATACTCTTCCTCTGCTAAAATTGGTTCATCTGATCATGTCCTTGTGAAGGTAAACATCTCTAGCTATTCTCAGAGAACTACCTCAATGCTGGCGAGTCTAGCAGTTCACTCAAGCAGATTGGCAGGGATGCAAGCAGCCCTCTCCAAGCCAGTCGCTGACCGGGAACCTTCGTCGTGCAAAGTCCTTCCGAGGCCCACCTGAGCTCCTGACCACATGCAAAGCTTTCGTCTGCAGCCTGATGGAGTACTGCTCCTCCCTCTGGGCTGATGCTCCTGCTCTCACCTTTCTCGGCTTCACGCTGTGGAAACAAAGGCATTTCGGATCATTGGTATCTCCCATCGATGAGCTGAGCTCTTTTGGGCCTCTCACTCTCTCACCGCAGGCAGGTCGGTGGTCATTCTGTCTATTTCCGTCTCCTCTCCAGTCTCCCCCCCCCCCGTTGTGTCTGCGATTTGTCCCCACCATATTCCACAGGGCGCTCAAGGTCCACCAACAACCCCCTTCTGGAAAATACCAAAAATCACGAATCACTGCTCACCTTCACTCTTTCATTCCTCTTTTTCCCCACCTTGGAATAAACTCACTCACTCAGTTCAATCCATTCTTCCCTCCAGGCCTTCAAAACAGCTGTTCACACCACCACCTCTTATCATCCCCCATCCAAATCCTCTATCTTTTCTACCCCATTAATCCACCCCAAACCCACCTCTTTCAAATTCCCTGTTTCCTTCCTGAAAGTCCCTGTATTGTCCATCTTGTATTCCCCATGTTCCCCACTCCATCCCTCTCCCTTCCACAGATCTCCTAATGTCTCTGTTCCCCACTGTTTTGTCCTTCCCACTCCCGCCCCTCTTGTCTCATGCCCCCCTTGCTGTGCGTTGTGTGGTTAGCTCTCATACGAGCCTTGACAAGGTATGCAAAAAAAAAAGACTGGTCTCACATATCTACTGCCCCTGATGTTAACCAAGTCTGGGAATTCATCCACAGAAACTTGCTTCTCCCATGCACAGATTCATCCCATCTCATCTTCAGCTATCCTCCCCTCCTCCCACCGATGGTGCACTGAATCCTATGGTGAGGCAGTTGCTCTGAAACAACTTTATCTCTCTCTAGAAAGCAATCTGACTGAAGGCAATCTCAGCTCATTCCACAAAGCCTGCAACAAATGTGTGTCCACTCTCAGGAGAGCCAGGAAAACAACATCTGTCCAACCTCAAGATTGGACTTTAATCTTGTCTCCCTCTAAACCTGGTGGCAACTTGCTACATCTTTCTCTGGAGCATGCTCCCCTTCCATCCCTTCCCTCTCTTCAAATGGCACCACAGACAACTTACTCAAGAGAAGGTTGATCCCTCAATCTGTGTTTTCTTCCAAATCTTGTGTCCCAATCCACCGCTCTCTGTACCCACCCTACCCAGGCACACCTAAATGCTCCTGGACTCTGTGTCCTCCCAACGCCCCCCCCCCCCTCAGGTTTCTACAGGGTGCATAAAGCATACCATCAACCTCCTTCTGTTGAAACTCCCAAAATCCAAAATCACTTATTCGTTCCTCTTTTTACCCACCGTGGAACCAACTTCCACATTCTCTTCATCTCATTCCCTCCAAGTCATCAAACAGCTGTTCACCACCATCTCAGATCATCCCCCAACCGAAACTATGATTTTTTTATAGCCCCGTTAACTGCCACCCCTACTCCCAACCCCCCCCCCCCTCTGCCAAATTTCAAATTTTACCTTCCTAGGCTCTTTCCTTCTGTATCCATCTTGTCCCCTCATTCCTCCCAACAACCGTTGTTGTTGAGTCTCCCTCGATAAGTCCTCTCTCTCCCTCGTCCTTTTATTCTGTTGCGTTCTGATGCGTTCAGTGTACTAGCTCTTCCACGAGCCGTAGGCTATGTGCACAAATAAATAAAAAAATTTTAAAAAGGTATTCACACTCGCCTCTGAGATATCTAACCTGGGTTCGAATCTCGACCCGCTATAAACTCCCATCCTGGTATTTCGCAGGCAGGCCAAGGCATAAAGTGTATGTGCTGTCCATCGGTTAACGTTAAACTGGATGTGCGGTTGTCAGTACGAGTTGTTGGATGTGAAAGATCCGACCTGTTCCTTCACAAAGAGTTGGAGTTATTGCGGCATTTTGAACAGATTCCAATTTCCTGCTCTAATCTACAGGGGCTCTGCATCAGTGGAATAGCTGCGCTCCCTGCAATGTTTCAACCTGCAGCCGCAAGTTATATACGAAATGGAATTTAACTTGAAGTGATACTCTCCTATACCAATGTGGTTGATCATGGTAAAGGTTATAATTATACTTTTTTAACTGGTTCCCAAAGTTCTGCATAAACTGTATTTGATAACCTTTGGAACTTTGGCTCACCCCTGTCCAAATGGCTGATGCCAGGTCACCGTGAATGTCTGCAGGACAGATTGCTAATTAGACTAGATCTCATTTCAGAAAAGACTTCATTTTAAGAACATTAGAGGCATTTTTGAGTAGAAGTTTGCGACATGCCTATCTAATCTAGTTAAGGGTCGCTGACTCCAAATCGACGTTCTAAACTAAATTTGGAGGTTAGAGAGGTCAAAAGAAATGGCCACCAAAAACGAAATAAAAACTACATTTTGACACTACGCCCACTTTTATTGAATATAATAAAAACAGAAACATGTGCGATTTGCATTTGCAATATCACAATGGTCCCACTCTTCAGAATCGTAGACACTGTGTGTTCCCAGCACAACTCTGGCTCCACAGTTCCAATGACGAGAATCCACCACGACAGCCAATTGAGACAATATGACAGTCACATATTCCTAATTGTTGAAGCAATCATTATCAGTCTGTTGTCTACATCCACATGCAGCTTTACTTTTCGGCATCGTGCGCGACAGGCACATGATACAATTTCCAAACAAGCTTCTGGAATAGAATCAAGGGTCATGGGAATTGGAGGTTTCTTCACCATCTAATGTTTCATCCAACATGTCGATGTTATCTGCCGTGTAATGCAGAAACCTATTTGGCACAAGTTAGGTGTTCTCACCAAAAAAAAAAAAAAGAAGAAGAAAATCAGTAGCACAGCACAGTGCTCACCACCAGTGCAGTCATTCACCAAAGTTTCCATTTTCTTGCTCAAATTGTGTAGGAGTTACGGGACATGACGGACGTACAGACGTACATACGTAGTGTAGTCAGGGATAATGTGATACCATCTGCGCATATGTAGTGACGTACGTTTTACGTACGGAATCACATTATCTCTGACTTTTCATCACATCGTGCAGGGTTATCAAGGAGTATTGTCATCCAAACCAGATTGTTTTATGACACTTAGTTCTGTTTTACCTTTAAAAATTGAAAAAGCCCCTCACACTGATAAGTTTTTGGCCGCCACTTTGTTTTTCCTCGTTTTGGTAGTCAAAAACTAAAAATTAAGCTTCGTAAACTCATTTTTTTTTTAGACTAAGAATACCAAATTATGTTAGAAAGTCATGTTACCAACTTCTACTAAAAATGCCGCTTAAAGTATCTTTTTCTGAAATATGATCTAGTCTCAATGACCTTAATTGTTATTATCATAGATTGTTGTAAGTATATGTGGAAAAATTTATACCCAAACCAGGAAATGAACACAGGTCCTTTAGAAAACCATAGCAGTGCTCTGCCATCTGAGCTACCTTGGCAACCCACTGCCTGAGCGTGCAATTCTTCCACATATAGAAATGCCACTCTCTTTTCCCCACTGCTTCTGGGGCACTCACTGCCAACCATAGGAGCAAGGGACTGTCCCACGAGACTTCGATTCCAGTCTGGGGTGCTACACCACATGACCTATGACATCATAATTATCATTAAAACATTCTACATGAGTAGTCACTCAGATGGTAAAAATTTCGTATCGATCCAAGAAGCGGTTGTGGAGAACAACATGAAAAGTTCTGTGCAGATAAACAGACAACCAAAAACAAACAAACGAAAAAATCACTCAAAGAGCAACACTTGCAAAACAGAAAACAAAGTAGAACTGCACTCGTAGAGCGCAATACCTCCGCCAGGTGGAACAGTTCACGTTTTGTATCCCACTGATGGACTGGATCCGAAACAAAATCGAATCCACGTGTTCTTGTTACCTATTCAACTCATCCACCTTGTTTTGTCATAACTCGTCCACAACTTTTTGAGATATCTTGATAACATATCGTTTTTGGCCCTTTCTTTCAATTTTAGAAACTAGGCCTGTGTTGACCTTTTGACCTTAAAAAATATTGGTGGTTGAATCAATGACCTGATATGCAAATCCTGTTGAAATTTCAAGTGAATCGGATGAAAATTGAGGATTTTAGAAATTGCACATCAGTTGTTGACCTTTGTCCTGTGTTGAACTTTTGACCTTTGACCTCAAAATAAATACAATTCTGTAGGATCACCAACTCCACCGTTTGTGAAGTTTTGTGTCGATGAATTTAAAATTGTGACCTGTAGGCAATTAAAGGCAAGCAGACAGATAAAGAACAAACAGAAGCGATCAACGTACTTATCAAAAATAAATAAATTGCCAAGTAACAAACCGAACAAACAAAAGGACCCAATGCAATACCCTCTCCCTGGCGAGGGGAATAATTGACAGTGAGGTAATAATTTACAGCACGCTCACATTTCCTCTTGTCCCCTACACAATAATATCCGTCCTCTGACACCTCATTGCAATGGCTTATCACCTGTATTCTAAAAAGACCCAAAAAACCGAAGGAAAAAAAGAGAGTTTGGGAAGGGGGCAGAAATTAAGAGTAAGAGAGAGAGAGAGAGTGTGGGGTAATTCTGCTCCCTGACACACCTTTTGCACCCTCGGTTGAGGCTGCAGTGACACTGCGACTCAGCGGTCAGACTCGTCTTCTCCACGCATCTCCTCCTGGTCTGACGGCACATGATCATATAGGGTCACTCGTTGTCATGCTAATGTGATGGTCTGCATGGTGGTGGTTTCTTGAGCCGAGTGCGAGGGAGGCCATGACTTGGGCAGCTTGCAGGTAACAGGAGTGAAGGAACAGTGTGCTGGGGCGAGATATGTCGTGTGTAAAAGCCGCCAACTGTCTGGAAAGAAGAAGAAAGAAGAAGCAACATTGATGTCAATGTGGAAATGGTGGAGAGAGAGAGAGAAGTGAAAGGTGAAAACAGTTTGAATGAAAGGGTGAAAGGCAAATGGCTCGGAACTCTTGAAAATAACCACTCAAACTAAAAGACCAAAGATGAAATCCCACTTGGGAAGGAACTGCTCACTCAAAGGTGAAAGCCCTCAAACTGTCCGTGTGTTCCTCCTTATATTCCCTCCCTTCTGTCGTGCTCTCAATCCTGTAGCCTCCTCTTGGCCTGGCGTCCTCTTATTGGCACAGAAATTTCCATTCCAGGGGTGGTTGAGTGGCCCATCCTGGTTGTTGGAATGGGGGCACTGTCTTTCTCGCTGTGGCTGCACCTGATTGGCACAGCCGTACCACAGAGGCATCATGTGAGGATCTGCAAGAGGGTTATAGTGCATTTGCTGTGAGATGTAGAGGATAGAGAAGGTAGAGAGGGTGAAAGAAACACATACTTATGCTGACTCACACTTGCATCGCACATCCATCCCCATTTACATGATATAACTTAAATGCAAAACAGTTCTGACCCAGTTCCGACCCAGAACCCCAGGACTATTGGGGCTCTGTTGCACAGGGAGGCACGAGGTGTGAGTTCGGACACAGAGCTGTGGCAAGATCGCTCCAATCGGAGCGATCTCAGGTATGCCGAGGGCATGACCAAGTCCCTTAAACTTTCTCTATTACTACCTCCATGGTCTTCTCCCTCAATCATTCTCTATGTGTCCTTCCTCATGTCTGGATACATTTGTGTATTTTGTAATAATTAGTTGTTCATAAGTGCTCCGGAGTCGGTACGACCGGTAGAGGGTAAGAGAAATGTACGTGTGTTTTTAGTTGTGTAAATTGCTTGCCACGTGTGTTCTTTGTTTTCCCACATTTTTATGTTCCTCATTTCCCCGCCTTTCTTCTTTGAACTTCCTCGATCTGCCAGTCCTCCCATCACTTCCCACTCTTTCGATTGCCTTGCTTGATATGAAATAAATGATTGAAGTGTTGAATGTGTCCTGATTATCCTGCTTGGGGTTGGTCTGAATAGCGTTCCCAGATCTGAAGTCCACAATCTTAAGGGTAGCTCTTAGAGTGTGACCCGCAGCGTTGGTTGCTCGGCCAATTAATTTAACTGCTGCAGGATCACTTGGCACGGTTCCCCGAATACCACACTTAGCTCACCGCACAGTAAACTGACTCTGGGAGTGAAGATCCGGCCTGTGCTAAGGGTTGTAAAATGCATCCATGGTCTCCCCAAGACAAGTCAGACTTTGAGTTATCCAGAGGTGACGTCCGTAAACTACGATATAACTGACCCTAATCAGATGTGTATGTGCCTTTATTCCCGGGAGGTGCACGGCATCCTCGCTGAGCTCACAACCATCACAATATTTATTTCCTCCATGTTTTTCTTTCCAAACTATCTCAGTTGGGTAATATAACAAATAACATTGCTGATTGCACAAATGTATTGGAATATCAGATATCGATAAAGGAAATCAAATATCATTGATAAGTGAAAGAACCTGCCATCTGTGAAAGACAACGGTCAAGGGTTGGCTTAAGATCTGAGGTCTTGAGTTTGCGCCCTTGTCATACCATTGAAATAACACCAGGTGGGTTGACTCAACCTGTCATCCTTCCGAGGTCGGCAAAATGAGTCGGAGTGGCGACTCGTCCAGGATTGTACTCCTTTGCCAAATGAAACTGCCTCGGCAGCCTATGTGCCTCATGGTGTGAAAGACAGGTATTCAAGTTTTTATGGTGCATAGTCAAACAAGGTGAGCGACACTCCTCACCATCCGTGCTGACGACGTAGAAGCTAATTGGTGTAGAAAAGGCTCTTGAACGGTCCCATTCTCCCAAATGTGATCTGTTTGCACATCTTTATCAGTGATCGATTCCCAGGCGTTCGACTTGCATCCTGTTGTACAGAGGCAATACGGATGTTCCGAAATCCTAATTGAAATAAACGATACACGTCATCTGTATTGATTAGCGTAATCGTAAAGTTTCATCAGCTCGTCAATCAAGAGTTCAGTTTGCAAATCAATCGAACTTGAACTACTCTGTGTGGACGTGGAAGTTCATGGTGGTCGTACGTGTGACCTTTCACTACAACAAGCATCGTTCACATCATAGGGGTCTTCAAATCGACTGGAACAGTGGGTTTAAAGCTCCTTCTGCGAGAAAGATAAACTCCAAAGGATGTCAGGCAGATGTCTAGATAATAGTTGTAGGAACCAGGGTTGCAAATGGTTCATCAAACTTTTATGAAGATTTTAAAATCCTGAGTCCATCTCGATATATCAGATCTTGATCAATTAACTTTGGATCAATTTGGGCACAGCATTGCAGTAGTACAAGCAGTCAACTGGCATATATATATATATATATATATATATATAATATAATATATATATATATATATATCCTCGAGAGCAAACTCTACCTTCGCTATACTCTACATTCAGAAATATTTAAACTAAAGGTATTGGAAACCGAGTTATCATTTGGGAATTCGGCATGTTCTTATCGGCATCGATTTGAACAAACTTTGCCCTTCAGGAACTGAGAGTAACCTGCTTGTTCTGCCTGGAGTGGCCAGTCCACAGGATGCACGACGAAGAACAAACAATCTTTGCTCACAAAGTAGTTGTTGCTGTAATTAAAACAACATAATTTTTATGTTTTTTTTAACCCAGCATCCACTTGAATTTCCATCTTTGTGCCAACAGACGAGCTGTCGCGACAAATGCAATCGTAGAGCAGAATACCACTGGCATGACTATAACATCAAGATAAGGAGCAAGGAGTGATAATTGGTAGGAGGGCACATACCATTGAGCACGAACAGTGTAATCATCTCTAATCCTGAATAGTTCTTTTCTAGGTGTAGTATTCCATTATGATGACTCCACATAGGTTTACACGACAAGCCTCATTTGTATTAGTCGAGAAGGAAAATTCTAACATTTGATATGCCACCGTACGAAGGTTTTACTTTTACTTAACCGTTTTAAACAATTCAAATGTTTTCCCTCGTCCTCGATCTCAACGTCAATCATGGACAAAATCATCTGGAATCTAGATAGACATCAAATGTGAGCGAAGTAATCTTGATTCGAGACAGAAACGAGCAGGTAATATTGATAGACCTGAGTGAAACGGACTGGACCTCATATGTACACCTTTTGACATTTCCATGATTTCCTTAAGTCACCTGTACTAATGTCACCATGAACTGCAGAGCACGCAGTTAAAGTAAAGCCAATGACGAAATGAAGTTATTTGAGTCGTGCGTAATTATATTCACTTTATCTGCCAAAAAAAAAAAACAAGGAATGCAATTTAAAATTCGTGGATCCATCCTGCTAGCCGAGCACAAATTGAAGACTTGTTCCTGAGCGATTTCCAAACCACACCGACCGAAGCACGTACCATTTTGTGAAGCCTCATGAATGCCCCTGGGATTTGTTCTTCCATAAGTGAGACAAAAATAAGAAGAGATTTGAGACGTGCTTTCTGTTGGACAAGCTGTCGGTACCTTTTGGAGTTTAATGAGACTGTCCTATAACACAAGGAAATAGACACAGGTGGAGGCCATTCAGCGCATCATGTCTGTGCCGCATATCAACGCCGCAAGAATTTAGTGAGACATTATTAACCCCACCACCGAAGGTGGACGTAGGTTGTTTTCATCCCAAGCTGTCTGTCTGTCTGTGAGCAGGACATCTCAAAAAGTCATCGACAGATTTGGACGAAATTTGGTGGACAGTTCGAGTGTGTGACGAGAACGAATTGATTCGATTTTGATGATTCGAATTGATTCGATTCGGATCCAGATGGAAGATCTTTATTTCAATATTTTAAGTGATTTTTCACCATCGAGAGAAAGGACCAAAAACGATTTATAATATGAATTTCAAATGTTCTGGACGGATTATGGCAAAACTTGGTGATTAGTTGACTGGTGATGAGAACACAAGCTGGTTAAATTTTGGTTCAAGTCCGGATTCAGTTTCGGCCGATCAGTGGGATCCAAAGCGTGGACTGTCCAGAGAGAGAAGAGATTGTGACCAAACTTTTGCAGAGCGTTGGTGCTGCTTAAGCAGTCTCCTTGGCTATTGGGCACAATCCTGGATGGGTCGCCACTCCGACACAGGATACCAGCATGCTGGCACTCATTTTGCCGACCTCGAAGGATGACAGGCCGAGTTAACCCCACCTGGTATTAATTCATCAGCTGAGTGGGATTTGAACTCAGGACCCTAGGATCCAAAGCCTGCCACCCTAACCATTAACCAACACCAGGCACTGTTCAGCCTGGTGGAGATATGTGCTCTACTGATGCCCTTCTAGTTTACTCTTGTTATTTTTTTACTTTGAGACATCGTTTTCACATGGAGGGTTGGAGAGTGGTAAAAGCTAGTAAACAACAAGAAATGTACAAGAGAAGCAAAGCAGACAAAGGAATCTCAATGATTAACTGAGAGGTTTGTAGCAGATATATTTTCATTGTACATGGCCTTTAACAGCGATATTTTCATTGTACATGGCTTATACAGGATATTATTTTCATTGTACGTGTCCTTATACAGTAATATTTTCATTGTATGGTGTCCTACAGGTATATTTTCATTGTACATTCCTACAGGTATATTTTCATTGTACATGGCCTTTTACAGCTGTATTTTATTGTAACATGGCCTTTTACAGCTGTATTTTCATTGTACGTGTCCTTATACAGGTATATTTTCATTGTATGTGTCCTTATGCAGGTATGTTTTCATTGTGCATGGCCTTTTACAGGTAATTTTCATTGTACACGGCCTTATACAGCTATATTTTCATTGTATGTGTCCTTCTACAGGTATAGTATATTTATTTATTTATTTTTTGTATACCAAGTCGAGGCTCGTGTAAGACTAATAAAAACAATATAACAAGGTAGGAGACAAGAGGATGGAGAGGGAAGCACAGAATAGTGGGAACAAAGACAATGGGAGATCTGTGGAAGGGAAGAGGGATGGGGTGAGGTACACAGGGTAAACAAGATGGTACTACAGGACTTCAGGAAGGAAGGCAGGAATTTGAAGGAGGTGGGTTTGGGTTGATTACGGGGGTAGAAAAGATGAAGATTTTGGATGGGGGAAACATGAGATGGTGGTGAACAGCTGTTTTGAAGACCTGGAGGGAAGAGTGGGATTGAAAGAGTGTGGGAGTTTGTCCAGAGGATTGAAACAGTGAAGGTGAGCAGTGATTTTGGGGGGACAGATTAGAGATGGGGGGGGGGACAGATTATAGACAGAAAGCGATGGGTTGGGACATAAGATTTAGAAGCAAAACACGGAGTTTAGGCATTCAGCCTTTTCACGGCAGTGTCAGCTGTGCAGCCATTTGAGGGAAGGGAGGGGATGGAGGGGAACATACACCAGAAACATACTTAACTAGATGCCACCTGGATTTGGATTAGGGAGACAGGTTTGAGAGTTTAGATTTGAGATTAGAAAGATGTTGTTTTCTGCCTCTCCTGAGAGTAGACATGCACTTGTTCCGAGCTTTGTGGAAGGAACTGAGATTGCCTTCAGTCATATTTGCCTTCCATGAGGCGAAGGCAAGTTTGTTTCAGGACAACTGCCTCGCCACAAGCTTCAGTGAACCATAGGCCGGAGGAAAGGTAGGACAACTGAAGACGAGATGGGAAATTCTGTGCATGAGAGAGAGCAAGGTTCTTTGAAAGAATTCCCAGGATGAGTTGATGTCAGAGAAAGCAGAGATGGGAGACAGTCTAGAAAGAAGTTTTATAGCTGCTTGAAGTTTCCTGCCAGTCGGCCTGAGTGAAATGCCAACTCGACGGCGCCGAGGTGATCTCTAATAACAGCCAGAGAGACATCTACTTTGACAAGCATGTGGTCAGATGAAACTATTGGACAGAAGAACAGCAGCAGACATAGATAGTATCATTGTACTTGTCCTTATATAGTATATATCATTGCACATGTCCTTTACAGGTATAGTTTCATTGTACGTGTCCTTTTTACAGGTATCGTATCATTGGACTTGTCCTTATACAGATAACAAGATTCATGGAAAGTTTCCTGCATTATTCCCCCCCCCCCCCCCGCCCTCCCTCCCTCCAGCTTACTCTGCAAAAGACATACGAGGGTTAATGAGTAATTTCCTCAAGGCCTCATGAAGGTGGAGAGTAATGAGGAATGATGAAATGTTAATAAAAAATAAATAAATAATAATACCTTCACGAAAGCAACTTTTCATTTCAGGCCATTAACTTCCTGATCACTGTGAGTGCTAACATCTCATCGGTGGTCGTGCACCTTTCCTTTATTTTATCTTCCAGACGAGGCTCATGAAGAGCAAGGCTTCTTGAGGTGAAAAAAAAGATTTATCAAGACTTCTTAAGGTTGAAATTTATTAAAGACTTGAAAATTTTTAAATACTGAATCTTGAAGCCGTTGAATATGTTGCTGAAAAGTTACCCAAACCCAGAGAGCTGTACTGTAGAACATAAAGGAAATACATACATCATCATTCTCATGAAACGATCACCGGTTCATTATCCAAGTATGAGTAAATAATTAACCGAGGAGACAGGAGGGCCACGCAAATCGGTCTGTGTGTCAGAGTGTTGCGAGTCCACCGCGACATGTTGGCTATTTTAAAAATAAGGAAAACTACAGCTCTTCTGTCAATTTACTCATCATAATTTCAATTTTTATTCATAGTATTACCATGATTAAAGCAAAAACGAAATCGTAATTATCTGAAAGAAAAAAAAAACCTGTTATTCTTGATTACCTGCATTTGAATTTGAATGAAAACAAAAACTCAAATTGAAACAAATTGCAGTTCTTGTCCTGTTAGCCCAACCTACAGTTCTTTAAACAAATTATCAACGAGAAAGCATCTCAAAATACAAAACCATTACCCAATCCGCTTTGGACTGAATCAAAATTTACGAAACGACAGTTTTTAAAAAAAAATTGTAAACATTTTATTCATTTGTGTGTCCTTTTACAGGTGTGTGTGTGTGTGTGTGTGTTGTGTGTGTATGTGGTGTGTGTGTGTGTGTGTGGTGTTGTGTGGTGTGTGTGTGCTGTACGTCTCCTCATATTTCCAAATCCATGAGTAACCTAGCATCTAAACTTTTGCCTGCATATTCAAGGAACTCCAAGGAAGTGCAAGAATGAAAATTTGGTGTTTCGGGTAAATTTAAAAACCCCTTTGAAGATAAAATTAGCGGCCCTACTTAATTATATCCTTTCTCAGGCGCATCCTCGTCAGCCCCTGAGTCAGCCCCTGTCACTTGTCTGGGGCTTAATTCGCCATTTGTTGCCTTGCTCAACAATGGCCTTGACATGAGAGCAGGCCGCAAATGGTTTCAGTAAACATAAAATGCTGCACTTTTTCTTCACTTTCATCGCTCATATAATTATTGAATAACCTAATCTCCAATATCTACAAAATGCAGAGATTGTACAACCTTTTTAAGATGCTTATAGTTTTCAAAATCAGGATTTGGAGTGATTTTGTGCATAATGTGAATGAAAATTTTCCACTTGGGCCTCACACGGATTATTCACGGACAAATATATATCGGATTTGAGGATGGAGAGGTGGACTTAAGAATTCAAAAATCTGAGGAAACTGAAAAATGTTAAGAAAATTTGCGGTGTTTGTGGTTTTTGCTGGTGTGTTTCAGACCTAATCAGCTCCTACGCTGCCAAGCAGCCGTTCCTTATAACGGTTCATTGGAGTGCTTAAGCCACTTTGCGAGCACTCTACGAGCAGCTTGGGTGTTTGTTTGCAAAGCCATGGCGATACACGGTGAAAGTACCCCACTGTCACTCTGCACTGTCCCTCTCTGCTAAAACACAATCAAAAAAATACAATCGACAACAAGTTCAGTTCAGGCCCTCACCCACCTGCGTATGTAATAATTCCGTCGGAGCTGGGGAAATTTCCCAAGATGTTTTTTACAAGTTATTCACAGTATGGTTCAAGTCACTTGAATGTACATCCTGCGAAATGGGTTGGAGGGAGGGGAAGAGTGGAGGTGGGAGGGAAGGGTGAGGGGAGACCCGGCATTGGACAGGCAACACCGGAACTTTGCGGTATATAATATATTAATTATACTGGCAATTTACAACCTGTTGAGCAGATTCAGTAACTCTGTCTCCCAAACGTTCCTCTCTCCTCTCGCTCTCAGTGTGTCCAGAAGTGCCATTCTCGACCTTCCAACATAATTCCTTCCATCAAAGATGTTTCGACCTGCAGAGGCCTTGTTTTTCGACGCATAGTTATTGTGTCAGCATTGCTACTTCTGGTATCAAAGAAAACACTGAAAGTGACCTTCAATGGAAGTTCAAGTGGTAATTGCTTGTGGTACTATATAGTTGTCTGGATAACGACGTACATCTGCACCAACCATGCATTCATTTTGTTTTTTACACAACTGGAAAGGTGTGCAGTTCATGAGTTAGAGATGCTACATGCTCCAATACACATATCAAGCCGTTATATACATCCCATCGTAAGGATACGTCCTTCGCTTTCTCGAACGAACAAAAAAGAAGTTAACAACGAGATCTACTTGCATACAGAATTAATGTGAAGGGAATATATTACTGAGAGAAACCACAGAAAGACACACACATATTATATATATATAATTATAATATATAATAAATATAGTGACAACTGGAGAAAAGATAAAAAGCAAGGAATATATTTTTTTTAAAAAAAATTGGACAGATTGGGGATAGACGAAGAAGGATCACGGAATGGCTAAGAAGAGGTCAGCTCAATGGGACGGAGAACAAATGAATAAAGCCCAAGACCAGGTACACTACAATGAATGGCCTTAAAACGATGGCAGGCTGAGCCAAATGGTACAAGTGTGATTTTGCAAGAATATGAAACAGAAAGCACGAGTTCAGTCATATTGGGATGGTGAAAAAACTCATGTCAGACGCTAGTACACACAAAGGCACAACAAGGTATGTAGAGTAATCCATTGGCACACATCTGCAGAAAACTCAATATCCAATCCCAGGAAACTCCTGGAAAACATGAAACCAAAAGTGATCATTGAAAAACAAGGAAATAAACGCTCACGTCCGACCTAATGATCCCATCTTGCGTGAACGTAGAAAAACAATCACGTGACCGGATGTAACCAATA
>CM068967.1:10138701-10158507 GCA_035128595.1 Eptatretus atami | reverse complement strand
TCGGTGTGTGTGTGGTGTGGTGTGGTGGCCATAATCGAACTGTGAGGTTCCACAACTCAAGTGTAATGTAGAAGAGGCTGACATGATGATACCACATGCAATGCATGCTGTTTAACAAGTAAAAATCGTATCATAGTCCTTCGTCAGACACGGATGTGTTCATTTTGCTGATGTTATGGAGCGAGCTGAATGTGAACGGCCTCAAAGAATCTGGTGAAGCTGGGGTTCGGTGACTCGACCAGATACATTCCGATACATATCATTTCAAAGAGGATCGGACGAAGTTTGTGTCAGGTTTTGCCCGCTGTCCACACACTAACTGGGTGTGACTCTACACAAGTAAAGTTGGAACCAAGCATGCTGCCTAATAGCCAATCCAGAGATGTACTTAAAGGACTTTGTGGTGGCGACAGGTAACCTGGATACAGTAATTGATTAAGTAGAAGCCTATCTGACACAGGTCCTTAAGAAAGGAACAACAATGAAAACCATGACCAGCTCCAAAGCCACAGGTATCATCATGCCAAGCGGTCATGTTTGGATGACCTGCCACCCAAAGTCATGCCATTCGGTTGCACATTTGAGAGCCTACTTTGCTACAAAAGAGATTGTTCCCTCCTCTCATCATGCGAACCCTCTGACCCAAGACAATTTGATTTCAAATTTATCGATGATCTTCTGGTCCCAAGCAGGGGGAACAATCCAATTCTTGAAGACATTGCAATCCACTGCACATGTCAAAAGTGTGGAACTCGGAGATGTCCTTGCCGCGTTCTAACAATCCCTGTTGTACATTTTGCACTTGTCAAAGTGATCTGAAAAGTCAGGATGTCAAAATGTATTTGGTGTCGTCAGAAAGTGAGTGACTGACTCATAAGTTTATACGCATTTCCAAACCAGAATCACATTCCATTTGGTATGTGTTTACTTACTATGTTGGAGTGGCAGTTTTTGTTTATGTTTCGGTCCTATGGTGGTCATTAAGTACATTCCATTCATATCTGTATTTTTTGTATCTATTCCAAAAAATTTGACCCCAATAGAGGAAAAATATGGATCTGGCATGTGCTGTTGTGCATTTTCCACAGAAAATTTCACTTGACCCCAATTTCCGTGACCTTTTGACCTCTTAATGACCTAATTATTGGCCAATCTCCATAAGGTAATATCACATGGAAGAGTCTTCTAAGGCAAACAGTTTAAGGGTTAATTTATCTATCTAGGGTGAACGGGCGTGACATAATAACCATTGAAGTTTCCCAACAGGAAATCGTTTAAGCGGTGGCCAAAAAGTGATCAGATTGAAAGTCGACCTCTTTCCATTCTGTGCGTTTTCATTTTATTGCAACAAATTCCACTTTATCATATGATTGTGTTCCTTGGCACCTATGGTGATGGATAGACCCTCAGAGAGGGTAAAAATATGGATGTGCATGTTCTGTGGGGCATGTTTCAGAGAATAGGTCAGATTTTCACTTGACCCAAATTTTCGTGACCTTTTGACCTCTAGTGACCTGATTCGAACCAATGAACCTAATTTGCATATCATATGAAAAGACGGTCCCAAGACCGACATTTTGAGGGGTAGTTTGTGTTTCTAGGGTGTAAGACTGCAAAGTAACAGTCGTTTTCATTTCCACTACCCCAATAATTGGCCGACAATTTCCGTCGGAACCCCCAAAAGAGGCACCATTTTCGCACTTATTGCCGGGTTATGGAAATGGTAACCAAGTTTTTTGTTAAGGGAAGTGGTCAACTTCAAAATTCCAGTTGGTAACTTAGGGTACATTTTTTGCACACGAGGACCCCCCTAGCTGATGCATTACTTCACTTTCCTTATTTCTCCATCAGGAGTACTCGTGTGTATTCTTCTTCTTCTTCTTCATCACCATCTATTCCCATTCTTGACAAAGATTATTTCCCAAAACACTGTCAGCTCATCTCTTGGTCCCCCAACCCTCCTCCACAGAACAGCACCACCTTTCTCCATGCCTTCAACAAAAATTCTGACTTCCCGTCCCATGATCTGTATCTGTTTGTCCAATTTAGGGAATTGGAATCAGCATCCCTCTACTGTCAACTTCATGTCCCCTCTTTCTGCATCCCCCCTCACCCCACCCTCTCAATGCTGCACCCTCCCAATACCACCTCACCGTCCTTATCTGTGTGACCTCAAACATCGAGGTCTCCGCTCCAACCTGACATCTCTCAATTCAGGTCACTGATAATAAATAAAGCAGCTCATAAACCGGACATCATCTGCTTCATACAATCATCTTTGATAAACTGCTTCGACAAACCGGATATCATCTGCCTACATAAACTGGAAATCATCTGCCTCCCACAGGACCTTTCAGGCTCCTTTATTGTCTCTCCCTAGCTATTGTCTCTCCCGGCTATTATCTCCTCCATTAGAAAGGCCTGAGCCCCACGCCGTTGGCAAAATTGCACTCTACCTCAAGAACTTAATTTACCACAACCGTTGTACTGATCTTATATCTCTGAACTAACAGGAGTACATTTGGCTGTGACTTCCCCTCCATTCCCACCTTGTGTTGTTTGTTTGGGTATCATAACCACCCTCCAACAGTGATGACTCCATCTCCCTATATCTCTATATCTCTATATCTCTATATCTCTATATCTCTATATCTCTATATCTCTATATCTCTATATCTCTATATCTCTTATCTCTATATCTCCTCTCTCTCTCTCTCTCTCTCTCTCTCTCTCTCTCTCTCCTCCGTGGCCCAACCTTTAACCACTCATCACAACTCTCCCTTCCTCACATGTGATGATTTCAATTGTCCCCATGATAAATTGGCTGGTGTTTCATGTCTCTCTCACCAGCCATGGCACTTCAGAAAAGGGATTCTTGTGATTCTGTGGACTAATGCAATCTGTGAACTTTACAACCCGGATTTCTCCCAATGGCAAATCCTCCCTTCTGGATTTTATGATGACCAACTTTTCCACTGTCTTATACTCTTCCTCTGCTAAAATTGGTTCATCTGATCATGTCCTTGTGAAGGTTAAACATTCTCAGCTATTCTCAGAGAACTACCTCAATGCTGGCGAGTCTAGCAGTTCACTCAAGCAGATTGGCAGGGAATGCAAGCAGCCCTCTCCAAGCCAGTCGCTGACCGGGAACCTTCGTCGTGCAAAGTCCTTCCGAGGCCCACCTGAGCTCCTGACCACATGCAAAGCTTTCGTCTGCAGCCTGATGGAGTACTGCTCTCCCCTCTGGGCTGATGCTCCTGCCTCTCACCTTTCTCGGCTTCACGCTGTGGAAACAAAGGCATTTCGGATCATTGGTTCTCCCACGATGAGGCTGAGTCTTTGGCCTCTCACTCTCTCACCGCAGGCAGGTCGGTGGTCATTCTGTCTATTTCCGTCTCCTCTCCAGTCTCCCCCCCCCCCGTTGTGTCTGCGATTTGTCCCCACCATATTTCCACAGGGCGCTCAAGGTCCACCAACAACCCCCTTCTGGTAAAAAAACCAAAATCACGAATCACTGCTCACCTTCACTCTTTCATTCCTCTTTTTCCCCACCTTGGAATAAACTCACTCACTCAGTTCAATCCCATTCTTCCTCCAGGCCTTCAAAACAGCTGTTCACACCACCACCTTTTATCATCCCCATCCAAATCTCTATCTTTTCTACCCCCATTAATCCACACCCAAACCCACCTCTTTCAAATTCCCTGTTTCCTTCCTGAAAGTCCCTGTATTGTCCATCTTGTATTCCCCATGTTCCCCATCCCATCCCTCTCCTTCCACAGATCTCCTAATGTCTCTGTTCCCCACTGTTTTGTCCTTCCCACTCCCGCCCCTCTTGTCTCATGCCCCCCTTGCTGTGCGTTGTGGTTAGCTCTCATACGAGCCTGACAAGATGCAAAAAAAAAGACTGGTCTCACATATCTACTGCCCCTGATGTTAACCAAGTCTGGGAATTCATCCACAGAAACTTGCTTCTTCCCATGCACAGATTCATCCCATCTCATCTTCAGCTATCCTCCCCTTCCTCCCACCGATGGTGCACTGAATCCTATGGTTAGGCAGTTGCTCTGAAAACAACTTATCTTCTCTTCCTAGAAAGCAATCTGACTGAAGGCAATCTCAGCTCATTCCACAAAGCCTGCAACAATGTGTGTCCACTCTCAGGAGAGCCAGGAAACAACATCTGTCCAACCTCAAGATTGGACTTTAATCTTGTCTCCCTCTAAAACCTGGTGGCAACTTGCTACATCTTTCTCTGGAGCATGCTCCCCTTCCATCCCTTCCCTCTCTTCAAATGGCACCACAGACAACTCTACTCAAGAGAAGGTTGATCCCTCAATTCTGTGTTTTCTTCCAAATCTTGTGTCCCAATCCACCGCTCTCTTTACCCACCCTACCCAGGCACACCTAAATGCTCCTGGACTCTGTGTCCTCCCAACGCCCCCCCCCCCTCAGTTTTACAGGGTGCATAAAGCATACCATCAACCTCCTTCTGTTGAAACTTCCAAAATCCAAAATCACTTATTCGTTCCTCTTTTTACCACCTGGAACCAACTTCCACATTCTCTTCACTATTTCCCTCCAAGTCATCAAACAGCTGTTCACCACCATCTCAGATCATCCCCCAACCGAAACTATGATTTTTTATAGCCCCGTTAACTGCCACCCCTACTCCCAACCCCCCCCCCCCTCTGCCAAATTTCAAATTTTACCTTCCAGGCCTTTTCCTTCTGTATCCATCTTGTCCCCTCATTCCTCCCACAACCGTTGTTGTTGAGAGTCTCCCTCGATAAGTCTCTCTCTCTCCCTCGTTCCTTTATTCTGTTGCGTTCTGATGCGTTCAGTGTAACTAGCTCTTCCACGAGCGTAGGCTATGTGCACAAATAAATAAAAAAAATTTTAAAAAGGTATTCACACTCGCCTCTGAGATATCTAACCTGGGTTCGAATCTCGACCCAGCTATAAACTCCCATCCTGGTATTTCGCAGGCAGGCCAAGGCATAAGTGTATGTGCTGTCCATCGGTTGAACGTTAAACTGGATGTGCGGTCTGTCAGTACGAGTTGTTGGATGTGAAAGATCCGACCTGTTCCTTCACAAAGAGTTGGAGTTATTGCGGGCATTTTGAACAGATTCCAATTTCCTGCTCTAATCTACAGGGGCCTCTGCATCAGTGGAATAGCTGCGCTCCCTGCAATGTTTCAACCCAGCAGCGCAAGTTATATACGAAATGGAATTTAACTTGAATGTGATACTCTCCTATACCAATGTGGTGATCATGGTAAAGGTTATATATACTTTTTTTAACTGGTTCCCAAAGTTCTGCATAAACTGTATTTGATAACTTTGGAACTTTGGCTCACCCCTGTCCAAATGGCTGATGCCAGGTCACCGTGAATGTCTGCAGGACAGATTGCTAATTAGACTAGATCTCATTTCAGAAAAGACTTCATTTTAAGAACATTAGAGGCATTTTTGAGTAGAAGTTTGCGACATGCCTATCTAATCTAGTTAAGGGTCGCTGACTCCAAAATCGACTGTACTAAACTAAATTTTGAGGTTAGAGAGGTCAAAAGAAATGGCCACCAAAAACGAAATAAAAAACTACATTTTGACACTACGCCCACTTTTATTGAATATAATAAAAACAGAAACATGTGCGATTTGCATTTGCAATATCACAATGGTCCCACTCTTCAGATCGTAGACACTGTGTTGTTCCCAGCCACAACTCTGGCTCCACAGTTCCAATGACCGAGAATCCACCACGACAGCCAATTGAGACATATGACAGGTCACATATTCCTAATGTTGAAGCAATCATTATCAGTCTGTTGTCTACATCCACATGCAGCTTTACTTTTCGGCATCGTGCGCGACAGGCACATGATACAATTTCCAAACAAGCTTCTGGAATAGAATCAAGGGTCATGGGAATTGGAGGTTTCTTCACCATCTAATGTTTCATCCAACATGTCGATGTTATCTGCCGTGTAATGCAGAAACCTATTTGGCACAAGGTTAGGTGTTCCTCACACAAAAAAAAAAAGAAGAAGAAAAATCAGTAGCACAGCACAGTGCTCACCACCAGTGCAGTCATTACCAAAGTTTCCATTTTCTTGCTCAAATTGTGTAGGAGTTACGGGACATGACGGACGTACAGACGTACATACGTAGTGTAGTCAGGGATAATGTGATACCATCTGCGCATATGTAGTGAACGTACGTTTTTACGTACGGAATCACATTATCTCTGACTTTCATTCACATCGTGCAGGGTTATCAAGGAGTATTGTCATCCAAACCAGATGTTTTATGACACTTAGTTCTGTTTTTACCTTTAAAAATTGAAAAAGCCCTCCACACTGATAAGTTTTTGGCCGCCACTTTGTTTTTCCTCGTTTTGGTAGTCAAAAACTAAAAATTAAGCTTCGTAACTCATTTTTTTTTAGACTAAGAATACCAAATTATGTTAGAAAGTCATGTTACCAACTTCTACTAAAAATGCCGCTTAAAGTATCTTTTTCTGAAATATGATCTAGTCTCAATGACCTTAATTGTTATTATCATGATTGTTGTAAGTATATGTGGAAAAATTATATGCCCAAACCAGGAAATGAACACAGGTCCTTTAGAAAACCATAGCAGTGCCTGCCATCTGAGCTACCTTGGACCCCCTGCCTGAGCGTGCATTCTTCCACATATAGAAATGCCACTCTCTTTTCCCCACTGCTTCTGGGGCACTCACTGCCAACCATAGGAGCAAGGGACTGTCTCACGAGACTTCGATTCCCAGTCTGGGGTGCTACACCACATGACCTATGACATCATAATTATCATTAAAACATTCTACATGAGTAGTCACTCAGATGTTAAAAATTTCGTACGATCCAAGAAGCGGTTGTGGAGAACAACATGAAAAGTTCTGTGCAGATAAACAGACAACCAAAAACAAACAAACGAAAAAATCACTCAAAGAGCAACACTTGCAAAACAGAAACAAAGTAGAACTGCACTCGGTAGAGCGCATACCTCCGCCAGGTGGAACAGTTCACGTTTTGTATCCCACTGATGGACTGGATCCGAAACAAAATCGAATCCACGTGTTCTTGTTACCTATTCAACTCATCCACCTTGTTTTGTCATAACTCGTCCACAACTTTTTGAGATATCTTGATATACATATCGTTTTTGGCCCTTTCTTTCAATTTTAGAAACTAGGCCTGTGTTGACCTTTTGACCTTAAAAAATATTGGTGGTTGAATTCAATGACCTGATATGCAAATCCTGTTGAAATTTCAAGTGATCGATGAAAATTGAGGATTTTAGAAATTGCACATCAGTTGTTGACCTTTGTCCTGTGTTGAACTTTTGACCTTTTGACCTCAAAAATAAATACAATTCTGTAGGATCACCAACTCCACCGTTTGGTGAAGTTTTGTGTCGATGAATTTAAAATGTGACCTGTAAGGCAATTAAAGGCAAGCAGACAGATAAAGGAACAAACAGAAGCGATCAACGTACTTATCAAAAATAAATAAATTGCCAAGTAACAAACCGAACAAAAAAAGGACCAATGCAATACCCTCTCCTCTGGCGAGGGGAATAATTGACAGTGAGGTAATAATTACAGCACGCTCACATTTCCTCTTGTCCCCTACACAATAATATCCGGTCCTCTGACACCTCATTGCAATGGCTTATCACCTGTATTCTAAAAAATGACCCAAAAAACCGAAGGAAAAAAAGAGAGTTTGGAAGGGGGGCAGAAATTAAGAGAGTAAGAGAGAGAGAAGGAGTGTGGGGATTATTCTGCTCCCTGACACACCTTTTGCACCCTCGGTTGAGGCTGCAGTGACACTGCGACTCAGCGGTCAGACTCGTCTTCTCCACGCATCTCCTCCTGGTCTGACGGCACATGATCATATAGGGTCACTCGTTGTCATGCTAATGTGATGGTCTGCATGGTGGTGGTTTCTTGAGCCGAGGTGCGAGGGGAGGCGCATGACTTGGGCAGCTTGCAGGTAACAGGAGTGAAGGAACAGTGTGCTTGGGGCGAGATATGTCGTGTGTAAAAGCCGCCAACTGTCTGGAAGAAGAAGAGAAAGAGAAGCAACATTGATGTCAATGTGGAAATGGTGGAGAGAGAGAGAAAGTGAAAGGTGAAACAGTTTGAATGAAAGGGTGAAAGAGCAAATGGCTCGGAACTCTTGAAAATAACCACTCAAACTAAAAGACCAAAGATGAAATCCCACTTGGAAGAACTGCTCACTCAAAGGTGAAAGCCCTCAAATGTCCGTGTGTTCCTCCTTATATTCCCTCCCCTTCTGTCGTGCTCTCAATCCTGGAGCCTCTCCTTGGCCTGGCGTCCTCTTATTGGCACAGAAATTCCATTTCCAGGGGTGGTTGAGTGGCCCATCCTGGTTGTTGGAATGCGGGGCACTGTCTTTCTCGCTGTGGCTGCACCTGATTGGCACAGCCGTACCACAGAGGCATCATGTGAGGATCTGCAAGAGGTTATAGTGCATTTGCTGTGAGATGTAGAGGATAGAGAAGGTAGAGAGGGTGAAAGAAACACATACTTATGCTGACTCACACTTGCATCGCACATCCATCCCCATTTACATGATTATAACTTAAATGCAAAACAGTTCTGACCCAGTTCCGACCCAGAACCCCAGGACTATTGGGGCTCTGTTGCACAGGGAGGCACGAGGTGTGAGTTCGGACACAGAGCTGTGGCAAGATCGCTCCAATCGGAGCGATCTCAGTATGCCGAGGGCATGACCAAGTCCCTTAAACTTTCTCTTATCTACCTCCATGGTCTTCTCCCTCAATCATTCTCTATTGTCCTTCCTCATGTCTGGATACATTTGTGTATTTTGTAATAATTAGTTGTTCATAAGTGCTCCGGGTCGGTACGACCGGTAGAGGGTAAGAGAAAATGTACGTGTGTTTTTAGTTGTGTAAATTGCTTGCCACGTGTGTTCTTTGTTTCCCACCATTTTTATGTTCCTCATTTCCCCGCCTTTTCTTCTTTGAACTTCCTCGACTGCCAGTCCTCCCATCACTTCCCACTCTTTCGATTGCCTTGCTTGATATGAAATAAATGATTGAAGTGTTGAATGTGTTCCTGATTTATCCTGCTTGGGGTTGGTCTGGATAGCGTTCCCAGATCTGAAGTCCACAATCTTAAGGTAGCTCTTAGAGTGTGACCCGCAGCGTTGGTTGCTCGGCCAATTAATTTAACTGCTGCAGAGATCACTTGGCACGGTTCCCCGAATACCACACTTAGCTCACCGGCACAGTAAACTGACTCTGGGAGTGAAGATCCGGCCTGTGCTAAGGTTGTAAAATGCATCCATGGTCTCCCCAAGACAAGTCAGACTTTGGAGTTATCCAGAGGTGACGTCCGTAACACTACGATATAACTGACCCTAATCAGATGTGTATGTGCCTTTATTCCCGGGAGGTGCACGGCATCCTCGCTGAGCTCACAACCATCACAATATTTATTCCTCCATGTTTTTCTTTCCAAACTATCTCAGTTGGGTAATATAACAAATAACATTGCTGATGCACAAATGTATGGAATATCAGATATCGATAAAGGAAATCAAATATCATTGATAAGTGAAAAACCTGCCATCTGTGAAAGACAACGGTCAAGGTGGTTGGCTTAAGATCTGAGGGTCTTGAGTTTGCGCCCTTGTCATACCATTGAAATAAACCAGTGGGTGGTTGACTCAACCTGTCATCCTTCCGAGGTCGGCAAAATGAGTCGGAGTGGCGACTCGTCCAGGATTGTACTCCTTTGCCAAATGAAACTGCCTCGGCAGCCCTATGTGCCTCATGGTGTGAAAGACAGGTATTCAAGTTTTTATGGTGCATAGTCAAACAAGGTGAGCGACACTCTCACCATCCGTCTGACGACGTAGAAGCTAATTTGGTGTAGAAAAGGCTCTGAACGGTCCCATTCTCCCAAATTTGATCTGTTTGCACATCTTTATCAGTGATCGATTCCCAGGCTTCGACTTGCATCCTGTGTGTACAGAGGCAATTACGATGTTCCGAAATCCTAATTGAATAAACGATACACGTCATCTGTATTGATTAGCGTAATCGTAAAGTTTCATCAGCTCGTCAATCAAGAGTTCAGTTTGCAATCAATCGAACTTGAACTACTCTGTGTGGACGTGGAAGTTCATGGTGGTCGTACGTGTGACCTTTCACTACAACAAGCATCGTTCACATCATAGGGGTCTTCAATCGACTGGAACAGTGGGTTTAAAGCTCCTTCTGCGAGAAAGATAAACTCCAAAGGATGTCAGGCAGATGTCTAGATAATAGTTAGTAGGAACCAGGGTTGCAAATGGTTCATCAAACTTTTATGAAGATTTTAAAAATCCTGAGTCCATCTCGATATATCAGATCTTGATCAATTAACTTTGGACTCAATTTGGGCACAGCATTGCAGTAGTACAAGCAGTCAACTGGCATATATATATATATATATATATATATATATATATATATATATATATATATATATCCTCGAGAGCAAATCTACCTTCGCTATACTCTACATTCAGAAATATTTAAACTAAAGGTATTTGGAAACCGAGTTATCATTTGGAAATCGGCATGTTCTTATCGGCATCGATTTGAACAAAACTTTGCCCTTCAGAACTGAGAGTAACCTGTTGTGCTGCCTGGAGTGGCCAGTCCACAGGAGTGCACGACAAAGAACAAACAAATCTTGGCTCACAAAGTAGTTGTTGCTGTAAATTAAAACACTTAATTTTTATGTTTTTTTTACCCAGCATCCACTGAATTTCCATCTTTGTGCCAACAGACGAGCTGTCAGCGACAAATGCAATCGTAGAGCAGAATACCACTGGCATGACTATAACATCAAGATAAGGGCAAGGAGTGATAAATTGGTAAGGAGGGCACATACCATGAGCACGAACAGTGTAATCATCTCTAATCCTGAATAGTTCTTTTCTAGGTGTAGTATTCCATTATGATGACTCCACATAGGTTTACACGACAAGCCTCATTTGTATTAGTCGAGAAGGAAAATTCTAACATTTGATATGCCACCGTACGAAGGTTTTACTTTTACTTAACCGTTTTAAACAATTTCAAGATGTTTTCCCTCGTCCTCGATCTCAACGTCATCATGGACAAAATCATCTGGAATCTAGATAGACATCAAATGTGAGCGAAGTAATCTTGATTCGAGACAGAATACGAGCAGGTAATATTGATAGACCTGAGTGAAACGGACTGGAACCTCATATGTACACCATTTTGACATTTCTCATGATTTCCTTAAGTCACCTGTACTAATGTCACCATGAACTGCAGAGCACGCAGTTAAAGTAAAGCCAATGACGAAATGAAGTTATTTGAGTCGTGCGTAATTATATTCACTTTATCTGCCAAAAAAAAAAAAACAGGATGCAATTTAAAATTCGTGGATCCATCTGCTAGCCGGAGCACAAATGAAGACTTGTTCCTGAGCGATTTCCAAACCACACCGACCGAAGCACGTACCATTTTGTGAAGCCTCATGAATGCCCCTGGGATTTGTTCTTCCACTAAGTGAGACAAAATAAGAAGAGATTTGAGACGTGCTTTCTGTTGGACAAGCTGTCGGTACCTTTTGGAGTTTAATGAGACTGTCCTTATACACAAGGAAATTAGACACAGGTGTGAGGCCATTCAGCGCATCATGTCTGTGCCGCATATCAACGCCGCAAGAATTAGTGAGACATTTATTAACTCCACCACCGAAGGTGGACGTAGTTGTTTTCATCCCAAGCTGTCTGTCTGTCTGTGAGCAGGACATCTCAAAAAAGTCATCGACAGATTTGGACGAAATTTGGTGGACAGTTCGAGTGTGTGACGAGAAGAATGAATTCGATTCTTGATGATTCGAATTGATTCGATTCGGATCCAGATGGAAGATCTTTATTTTCAATATCTTTAAGTGATTTTTCACCATCGAGAGAAAGGACCAAAAACGATTTATAATATGATATTTCAAATGTTCTGACGGATTATGGCAAAACTTGGTGGATTAGTTGACTGGTGATGAGAACACAAGCTGGTTAAATTTTGGTTCAAGTCCGGATTCAGTTTCGGCCGATCAGTGGGATCCAAAGCGTGGACTGTCCAGAGAGAGAAGAGATTTGTGACCAAACTCTTTGCAGAGCGGTGGTGCTGCTTAAGCAGTCTCCTTGGCTATTGGGCACAATCCTGGATGGGTCGCCACTCCGACACAGGATACCAGCATGCTGGCACTCATTTGCCGACCTCGAAGGATGACAGGCCGAGTTAACCCCACCTGGTATTAATTCATCAGCTGGGGGGATTTGAACTCAGGACCCTGGATCCAAAGCCTGCCACCCTAACCATTAAGCCAACACCAGGCACTGTTCAGCCTGGTGGAGATATGTGCTCTACTGAGTGCCCTTCTAGTTTACTCTTGTTATTTTTTTACTTTGAGACATCGTTTTCACATGGAGGGTTGGAGAGTGGTAAAAGCTAGTAACAACAAGAAATGTTACAAGAGAAGCAAAGCAGAACAAAGGAATCTCAATGATTAACTGAAGAGGTTTGTAGCAGATATATTTTCATTGTACATGGCCTTTTACAGCGATATTTTCATTGTACATGGCCTTATACAGGTATATTTTCATTGTACGTGTCCTTATACAGTAATTTTCATTGTATGTGTCCTATACAAGGTATATTTTCATTGTACATGTCCTTTACAGGTATATTTTCATTGTACATGGCCTTTTACAGCTGTATTTTATTGTACATGGCCTTTTACAGCTGTTTTTCATTGTACGTGTCCTTATACAGGTATATTTTCATTGTATGTGTCTTATGCAGGATGTTTTCATTGTGCATGGCCTTTACAGGTATATTTTCATTGTACACGGCCTTATACAGCTATATTTTCATTGTATGTGTCCTTCTACAGGTATAGTATATTTATTTATTTATTTTTTGTATACCAAGTCGAGGCTCGTGTAAGAGCTAAATAAAAACATATAACAAGGTAGGAGACAAGAGGATGGAGAGGGAAGCACAGAATAGTGGGAACAAAGACAATGGGAGATCTGTGGAAGGGAAGGGATGGGGTGAGGTACACGGGTAAACAAGATGGTACTACAGGACTTCAGGAAGAAGCAGGGAATTTGAAGGAGGTGGTTTGGGTTGATTTACGGGGGTAGAAAAGATGAAGATTTTGGATGGGGGAAAACATGAGATGGTGGTGAACAGCTGTTTTGAAGACCTGGAGGAAGAGTGGGATTGAAGAGAGTGTTGGAGTTTTTCCAGAGGATTGAAACAGTGAGGTGGTGAGCCAGTGATTTTGGGGGGACAGATTAGAGATGGGGGGGGGGACAGATTATAGACAGAAAGCGATGGGTTTGGACATAAGATTTAGAAGCAAAACACGGAGTTTAGGCATTCAGCCTTTTCACGGCAGTGTCAGCTGTGCAGCCTTTGAGGGAAGGGAGGGGATGGAGGGGACATACACCAGAAACATACTTAACTAGATGCCACCTGGATTTGGTATTAGGGAGACAGGTTTGAGAGTTTAGATTTGAGATTAGAAAGATGTTGTTTTCTGCCTCTCCTGAGAGTAGACATGCACTTGTTCCGAGCTTTGTGGAAGGAACTGAGATTGCCTTCAGTCATATTTGCCTTCCATGAGGCGAAGGCAAGTTGTTTCAGGACAACTGCCTCGCCACCAAGCTTCAGTGAACCATAGGCCGGAGGAAAGGTAGGACAACTGAAGACGAGATGGGAAATTCTGTGCATAGAGAGAGGCAAGGTTCTTTGAAAGAATTCCAGGATGAGTTGATGTCAGAAAAGCAGAGATGGGAGACCAGTCTAGAAAGAAGTTTTATAGCTGCTTGAAGTTTCCTGCCAGTCGGCCTGAGTGAATGCCAACTCGACGGCGCCGAGGTGATTCTCTAATAACAGCCAGAGAGACATCTACTTTGACAAGCATGTGGTCAGATGAAACTATTGGAACAGAAGAACAGCAGCAGACATAGATAGTATCATTGTACTTGTCCTTATATAGTTATATATCATTGCACATGTCCTTTTACAGGTATAGTTTCATTGTACGTGTCCTTTTTACAGGTATCGTATCATTGGACTTGTCCTTATACAGTAAACAAGATTCATGGAAAGTTCCTGCATTTTTTCCCCCCCCCCCCCCCGCGCCCTCCCTCCCTCCCAGCTTACTCTGCAAACAGACTATACGAGGGTTAATGAGTAATTTTCCTCAAGGCCTCATGAAGGTGGAGAGTAATGAGGAATGATGAAATGTTAATAAAAATAAATAAATAATAATACCTTCACGAAAGCACTTTTCATTTCAGGCCATTAACTTCCTGATCACTGTGAGTGCTAACATCTCAGTCGGTGGTCGTGCACCTTTCCTTTATTTATTCATTTCCAGAAGCGAGGCTCATGAAGAGCAAGGCTTCTTGAGGTGAAAAAAAGATTTATCAAGACTTCTTAAGGTTGAAATTTATTAAGACTTGAAATTATTTTAAATACTGATTATCGTAAGCCGTTGAATATGTTGCTGAAAAGTTACCCAAACCCAGAGAGCTGTACTGTAGAACATAAAGGAATACATACATCATCATTCTCATGAAACGATCACCGGTCATTATCCAAAGTATTGAGTAAATAATTAACCGAGGAGACAGGAGGGCCACTGCAAATCGGTTGTGTGTCAGAGAGTGTGCGAGTCCACCGCGACATGTTGGCTATTTTAAAATAAGGAAAACTACAGCTCTTCTGTCAATTTACTCTATAATTTCATTTTTATTATCATAGTATTACCATGATTAAATGCAAAAACGAAATCGTAATTATTGAAGAAAAAAAAAACCTGTCATTCTTGATTACCTGCATTTGAATTTGAATGAAAAACAAAACTCAAATTGAAACAAATTGCAGTTCTTGTCCCATGTTAGCCCAACCTACAGTTCTTTAAACAAATTATCAACGAGAAAGCATTCAAAATACAAAACCATTACCGCATCCGCTTTGGACTGAACAAAATTTACGAAACGACAGCTTTTAAAAAAAATTGTACATTTTATTCATTTGTGTGTCCTTTTACAGGTGTGTGTGTTGTGTGTGTGTGTTGTTGTGTATGTGGTAGTGTGTGTGTGTGTGTTGTGTGTGGGTGTGTGTGCTGTACGTCTCCTACATTCCAAATCCATGAGAACCTAGCATCTAAACTTTTGCGCATATTAAGGAACTCCAAGGAAGTGCAAGAAGAAAATTTGGTGTGATTCGGGTAAATTTAAAAACCCCTTTGAAGATAATTAGCGGCCTATTAATTATATCCTTCAGGCGCCATCCTCGTCAGCCCTGAGTCAGCCCTCTGTCACTTGCTGGGGTCTTAATTCGCCATTTCTGTTTTGGCCTTGCTTCAACAATGCCTTGACCATGAGAGCAGGCCGCAAAACTGAGTTTCATAAACATAAAAATGCTCACTTTTTTCTTCACTTCATCGCTCACTATAACTTATTGAATACTATCATCCAAATACATACAAAATGCAAGAGATAATATGTACACCTTTTTAAGATGCTTATAGTTTTTCAAAAATCAGGATTGGTGATTTGTGCATTTAATGTGAATGAAATTTTCCACTATGGCCTCTCACGGATTCATTCACGGACAAATATAATTAATACGAATTTGAGAATCGGATGGTGACTTTAAATAAAGTGGTCCAAAAGTCTGGAGTTGAATCTGGAAATGGTAAAAAGTGCCAATGGTTTTGTTTGCTATGTGTTGAACATATATATATATATATGGTTGAGTTCTGCATGCTCGATCTACCAAGTTCAGTCTATATTCACAGTCTTGTGCCTAGTGAGCACCGATTTGTTATTCCCGTTACTCAACAATCCGCTTTACCTCGTATTACTGATATCTAATCGTAGTCACATCATCGGCATGTTGTATCCAGTGATTCTGCCAATATGTCATTATCACTGGTTGAATAACCCTCACTGTCAAATCTCTCTTCTTTTTTGCCTACTTTGCTACAAAAGAGATGGTGTCCCTCCTCTCATCATGCGAACCCTCTGACCCAAGACAATTTGATTTCAAATTTATCGATGATCTTCTGGTCCCAAGCAGGGGGAACAATCCAATTCTTGAAGACATTGCAATCCACTGCACATGTCAAAAGTGTGGAACTCGGAGATGTCCTTGCCGCGGTTCTAACGCAGCAGGTACTTTTTATCTTCCAGCAGAACCGGGTCTTGTGTCTGCACATTTGGGATGTGTCCGTTCTCTCTTGCTATCGTTGCAAGCAAGCCAGCTGTTCCTTATCAATGGTTTCGTTGGACTGCTTACTGGGATGCTTACCTGCTAGTGCTCTAGCAGAAATGTTTTTATCTCTCCAGAGCTCTTCTATGTGTACAAAAAAACAACAGAAATAAATTGTTAACTGACCTTGGCAGTCGTATCGCCTGGGTTTGAAATCCGACCCAGCTTATAAACTGTCACCACGGTGTTTCATAGGCAGGGTAATTTCATCAATGTGTGTGCCGTGGCCCTCGGATGGTCGTTAAACTGGAACGTCCATTCTGGCCGGCATTAGTTGATGGACCGTTAATATCCACGGGTGTCCTTGTGAGGAGTCAGCAAGTTATCACTGGCACCAGGCCATTCCAAATCCTGTCCTAACAACTGCTGGGAAACAATGGCAAACCACATGGTATAGAGCCTTGCCAAGAAAACTGCTTGATGCTGTAACAGAATATGGTACATCACATCACAAGGAACATAATTGGTTATTGTACTGGGCACGTGTATTATGAATGTTTGTAATGAACTTGCGCAGGAAGTTGGGACCTGGCAATGCTTGCTGATGGTTAACAATACGCAATTTGATTCAATTGCCGTCACCCTTGAGCGAGTGGTTCGTGCTCCGTCACCTGAGCGATGGGTTCGTGCTCTGTCACCCTGAGCGAGTGGTTCGTGCTCCGTCACCCTGAGCGAGTGTTTCGTGCTCCGTCCTCTTTTCTCCTCCTTCCTTTCGTATACCGTCAGTGAAGCGACGGCTTGTATTTGCTAGTTTAAAATATGTCAGCTGGCAGTTACCCTAGAGGTATGTTGGCAGGTTAGTCTTTAATTTAAAATTATAATGTCAGCTGGTAGGTTATCCTTTGAAAGCATTTCAAAACCATTTTAAAATGCTTTATGCATTAGCTAGGGGGTCTCGTGTGCAAAAGATGTTACCCTAAGTTACTCACTGGAATTTTGAAGTTGACCCACTTCCTTAACAGAAAAACTTGGTTACCATTTCCATAACCCAGCAATAAGTGCGAAAATGGTGCCTCTTTTGAGGGTTCCGACGGAAATTGTTCAGGCCAATTAATTGGGGTAGTGGAAATGAAAACGACTGTTACTTTGCAGTGTTACCCCTAGAAACAAACTACCCCTCAAAATGTCGTCCTGAGACCCTCTTTCATATGATATGCAAATTATGTTCATTGGTTCAAAATCAGGTCACTAGAGGTCAAAAGGTCACGAAAATTTGGGTCGTGAAAAATTTTTGTGGAAAATGCATAACAGCACATGCCAGATCCATTATTTCATCTATGAGAATGCCAAAAGGAACACAATCAAATCGGGTAAAATGACACTTAAATAGGTACCTTGTACGAAACCAAACGATTAATTCCCCCAGTTAATTGCAGGTAGGTTACCATCACATATAGGCGGCAGCACCTGTACAGGTGCCTCCATTACATAAAACAAAGAGTGATTGTACACGTGCTATGCTATATGAGGCATGGTTCTTTGAAATTTCTCCAATTTGCTGTAATAATTCCTGTGAAAACATGAAAAGGCAATGCAGAACAATGTCTTATGAACCATGGAAGAAGTAAGTATCTATAGTTTTCTATGCTTAATTGAAGTGCACTGAAGTTAATTGAACATTGAAGTCAAGAGGTCATTCAGCAAAGCGCAACCGAGTTTGAGGAGGCCAACATTCAAGCCATATTAAATGTTCATAGAGAAGAATGAGAATCCCTTCCTCACTCCCCCAAAAGAGAAAATGCTCCACAATATCTTAACCAAGGAAGTCATGTCAGAAGATATCAGAGAACAGCTGCTGAATGTGGAGAGAATCGGCAACGATACCTAAGAGAAACTTCGTAGAGAAAGGTACATAGAGAAGACCGTTCGACTGTCAGACCACGATATCACACCAACCTAAACCTTCGCTGCAATCTGCAAGAATTCATTCCCACACAAAGGAAAAGCAAAACTCAACAAGCGAGAAGATGCTCAGATGAAACGTACACTAGAGATTGCAAAGAACGAGGACGGACTATGGAGGAACTCCTGCATTATGATGTGTGTACAACATCTCCTCTCTTTGATGACGAAGGCCTAATGACCAAGCAATAAAAAGTGAAATTGTCCATGAACTTGAAGCTCATCTCAGCAACCAGGACCAAGAACACCGAGACCTGGTGACTCAATGGGAACATGCTGTATAGTTGATGTGATGGCAAACATTCGCAAGATCCAAACAAAGAGTTCAAAAATTTTTGGTGACTTCTGTGATGTCTTTCTAGGCGATGTTGCCTCTACAGCAAAGGGTGCCTCGAGAATTGATTTTGGTGTTTGATTCCTACATGGGAACGTCTTTGATGGATTCTAAGCGGCAAAGGCGAGAGAAGAAGTCACCCATAGAACTGCATGATGTGTCCAGGGAAACCCCTCTCCCTCGAGAAATGGACAGGTTTTGGCCATCCAGTGGTCAACAAAGCAAAATTTGAATCCCTCATTCATGCAGAGGCGCTGATACGGAATTGGAGTGCTCCGCCGTTGGAGATTATAGTCAGTCATTTCTGTGGACCAGACAGCATCGTCGTTTCGTGTTGGTCCATGACATCGAGACCTGTAGAGGTTCCACAACCAAGTGTAATGTAGAAGAGGCTGACATGAGGATTATACCACATGCAATGCATGCTGTTAAACAAGGTAAAAATCGTATCATAGTCCTATCGTCAGACACGGATGTGTTCATTTTGCTGATGTCTACTGGAGCGAGCTGAATGTGAACGGCCTCAAAGAACTCTGGTGAAGGCTGGGGTTGGTGACTCGACAAGATACATTCCGATACATATCATTTCAAAAGGATCGGACGAAGTTTTGTGTCAGGTTTTGCCCGCTGTCCACACACTAACTGGGTGTGACTACACAAGTAAAGTTGGAACCAAGCATGCGCTCTAATAGCCAATCCAGAGATGTACTTAAAGGACTTTGTGGTGGCGACAGGTAACCTGGATACAGTAATTGATAAAGTAGAAGCCTATCTGACACAGGTCCTTAAGAAAGGAACAACAATGAAAACCATGAACCAGCTCCAAAGCCACAGGTATCATCATGCCAAGCGGTCATGTTTGGATGACCTGCCACCCACAAGTCATGCCATTCGGTTGCACATTTTGAGAGCCTACTTTGCTACAAAAGAGATGGTGTCCCTCCTCTCATCATGCGAACCCTCTGACCCAAGACAATTTGATTTCAAATTTATCGATGATCTTCTGGTCCCAAGCAGGGGGAACAATCCAATTCTTGAAGACATGCAATCCACTGCACATGTCAAAAGTGTGGAACTCGGAGATGTCCTTGCCGCGCGGTTCTAACAATCCCTGTTGTACATTTTGCACTTGTCAAAGTGACTCGGAAAAGTCAGGATTCAAAAGTATTTGGT
>CM068967.1:10118363-10138676 GCA_035128595.1 Eptatretus atami | reverse complement strand
TTTTCTAACAATCCCTGTTGTACTTTTGCACTTGTCAAAGTGATCGGAAAAGTCAGGATGTCAAAATGTATTTGGTGTCGTCAGAAAGTGAGTGACTGACTCATAAGTTTATACGCATTCCAAACCAGAATCACATTCCACCATTTGGTATGTGTTTACTTACTATGTTGGAGTGGCAGTTTTTGTTTATTGTTTCGGTCCTATGGTGGTCATTAAGTACATTCCATTCATATCTGTATTTTTTGTATCTATTCCAAAAAATTTGACCCCAATAGAGGACAAAAATAAGGATCTGGCATGTGCTGTTGTGCATTTTCCACAGAATTTCACTTGACCCCAATTTCCGTGACCTTTTGACCTCTAATGACCTAATTATTGGCCCAATCTCCATAAAGGAATATTCACATGGAAGAGTTTCTAAGGCAAACAGTTTAAGGGTTAATTTATCTATCTAGGGTGAACGGGCGTGACATAATAACCATTGAAGTTTCCCAACAGGAAATCGTTTAAGCGGTGGCCAAAAAGTGATCAGATTGAAAGTCGACCTCTTTCCATTCTGTGCTGTTTTCATTTTATTGCAACAAATTCCACTTTATTCATATGATTGTGTTCCTTGGCACCTATGGTGATGGATAGACCTCAGAGAGGGTAAAAATATGGATTGGCATGTTCTGTGGGGCATTTTCAGAGATAGGTCAGATTTTCACTTGACCCAAATTTTCGTGACCTTTGACCTCTAGTGACCTGATTCTTGAACCAATGAACCTAATTTGCATATCAATATGAAAAGACGGTCCCAAGACCGACATTTTGAGGGGTAGTTTGTGTTTTCTAGGGTGTAAGACTGCAAAGTAACAGTCGTTTTCATTTCCACTACCCCTAATAATTGGCCCGACAATTTCCGTGGAACCCCCAAAAGAGGCACCATTTTCGCACTTATTGCCGGGTTATGGAAATGGTAACCAAGTTTTTTGTTAAGGGAAGTGGTCAACTTCAAAATTCCAGTTGGTAACTTAGGGTACATTTTTTTGCACACGAGGACCCCCCTAGCTGATGCATTACTTCACTTTCCTTATTTCTCCATCAGGAGTACTCTGTGTGTATTCTTCTTCTTCTTCCTCATCACCATCTATTCCCATCTTGACAAAGATTATTTCCCAAAACACTGTCAGCTCATCTCTTGGTCCCCCAACCCTCCTCCCACACTGACAGCACCACCTTTCTCCATGCCTCAACAAAAATTCTGACTTCCCGTCCCATGATCTGTATCTGTTTGTCCAATTTAGGAAATTGGAATCAGCATCCCTCTACTGTCAACTTCATGTCCCCTCTTTCTGCATCCCCCTCACCCCACCCTCTCAATGCTGCACCCTCCCAATACCACCTCACCGTCCTTATCTGTGTGGACCTCAAACATCCGAGGTCTCCGCTCCAACCTGACATCTCTCAATTCAGGTCACTGATAATAAATAAAGCAGCTCATAAACCGGACATCATCTGCTTCATACAATCATCTTTGATAAACTGCTTCGAACAAACCGGATATCATCTGCCTCAATAAAACTGGAAATCATCTGCCTCCCACAGGACCTTTCAGGCTCCTTTATTGTCTCTCCCTAGCTATGTCTCTCCCTGGCTATTATCTCCTCCAATTAGAAAGGCCTGAGCCCCACGCCGTTGGCAAAATTGCACTCTACCTCAAGAACTTAATTTACCACAACCGTTGTACTGATCTTATATCTCTGAACTCACAGGAGTACATTTGGCTGTGACTTCCCCTCCATTCCCACCTTGTGTTGTTTGTGTTGGGTATCATACCACCCTCCAAACAGTGATGACTCCATCTCCCTATATCTCTATATCTCTATATCTCTATATCTCTATATCTCTATATCTCTATATCTCTATATCTCTATATCTCTATATCTCTATATCTCTATATCTCTCTCTCTCTCTCTCTCTCTCTCTCTCTCTCTCTCTCTCTCTCTCCGTGGCCCAACCTTTAACCACTCATCACAACTCTCCCTTCCTCACATGTGATGATTTCAATTGTCCCCATGTAAATTGGCTGGGTGTCATGTCTCTCTCACCAGCCATGGCACTTCAGAAAAGGATTCTGTGATTCTGTGGACTAATGCAATCTGTGAACTTTACAACCCGGATTTTTCCCAATGGCAAATCCTCCCTTCTGGATTTTATGATGACCAACTTTTCCACTGTCTTATACTCTTCCTCTGCTAAAATTGGTTCATCTGATCATGTCCTTGTGAAGGTAAACATCTCTAGCTATTCTCAGAGAACTACCTAATGCTGGCGAGTCTAGCAGTTCACTCAAGCATATGGCAGGGATGCAAGCAGCCCTCTCCAAGCCAGTCGCTGACCGGGAACCTTCGTCGTGCAAAGTCCTTCCGAGGCCCACCTGAGCTCCTGACCACATGCAAAGCTTTCGTCTGCAGCCTGATGGAGTACTGCTCTCCCCTCTGGGCTGATGCTCCTGCCTCTCACCTTTCTCGGCTTCACGCTGTGGAAACAAAGGCATTTCGGATCATTGTATCTCCCACGATGAGGCTGAGTCTTTGGGCCTCTCACTCTCTCACCGCAGGCAGGTCGGTGGTCATTCTGTCTATTTCCGTCTCCTCTCCAGTCTCCCCCCCCCCCGTTGTGTCTGCGATTTGTCCCCACCATATTTCCACAGGGCGCTCAAGGTCCACCAACAACCCCCTTCTGGTAAAAATACCAAAATCACGAATCACTGCTCACCTTCACTCTTTCATTCCTCTTTTTCCCCACCTTGGAATAAACTCACTCACTCAGTTCAATCCCATTCTTCCCTCCAGGCCTTCAAAACAGCTGTTCACACCACCACCTCTATCATCCCCCATCCAAATCCTCTATCTTTTCTACCCCCATTAATCCACCCCAAACCCACCTCTTTCAAATTCCCTGTTTCCTTCCTGAAAGTCCCTGTATTGTCCATCTTGTATTCCCCATGTTCCCCACTCCATCCCTCTCCTTCCACAGATCTCCTAATGTCTCTGTTCCCCACTGTTTGTCCTTCCCACTCCCGCCCCTCTTGTCTCATGCCCCCCTTGCTGTGCGTTGTGTGTTAGCTCTCATACGAGCCTTGACAAGGTATGCAAAAAAAAAGACTGGTCTCACATACTCACTGCCCTGATGTTAACCAAGTCTGGGAATTCATCCACAGAAACTTGCTCTCTCCCATGCACAGATTCATCCCATCTCATCTTCAGCTATCCTCCCCCTTCCTCCCACCGATGGTGCACTGAATCCTATGGTGAGGCAGTTGCTCTGAACACACTTATCTTCTCTTCCTAGAAAGCAATCTGACTGAAGGCAATCTCAGCTCATTCCACAAAGCCTGCAAACAATGTGTGTCCACTCTCAGGAGAGCCAGGAAACAACATCTGTCCAACCTCAAGATTGGACTTTAATCTTGTCTCCCTCTAAACCTGGTGGCAACTTGCTAACTCTTTCTCTGGAGCATGCTCCCCTTCCATCCCTTCCCTCTCTTCAAATGGCACCACAGACAACTCTACTCAAGAGAAGGTTGATCCCTCAATTCTGTGTTTTCTTTCAAATCTTGTGTCCCAATCCCACGCTCTCTGTACCCACCTACCCAGGCACACCTAAATGCTCCTGGACTCTGTGTCCTCCCAACGCCCCCCCCCCCCTCAGGTTTCTACAGGGTGCATAAAGCATACCATCAACCTCCTTCTGTTGAAACTCCCAAAATCCAAAATCACTTATTCGTTCCTCTTTTTACCCACCTGTGGAACCAACTTCCCACTTCTCTTCAATCTCATTCCCTCCAAGTCATCAAACAGCTGTTCACCACCATCTCAGATCATCCCCCAACCGAAACTATGATTTTTTTATAGCCCCGTTAACTGCCACCCCTACTCCCAACCCCCCCCCCCCTCTGCCAAATTTCAATATTTACCTTCCTAGGCTTTCCTCTGTATCCATCTTGTCCCCTCATTCCTCCCCACAACCGTTTTTGTTGAGGTCTCCCTGCATAAGTCTCTCTCTCTCCCTCGTTCCTTTATTCTGTTGCGTTCTGATGCGTTCAGTGTAACTAGCTCTTCCACGAGCGTAGGCTATGTGCACAAATAAATAAAAAAATTTTAAAAAGGTATTCACACTCGCCTTGAGATATCTAACCTGGTTCGAATCTCGACCCAGCTATAAACTCCCATCCTGGTATTTCGCAGGCAGGCCAAGGCATAAGTGTATGTGCTGTCCATCGGTTGAACGTTAAACTGGATGTGCGGTCTGTCAGTACGAGTTGTTGGATGTGAAAGATCGACCTGTTCCTTCACAAAGAGTTGGAGTTATTGCGGGCATTTTGAACAGATTCCAATTTCCTGCTCTAATCTACAGGGGCCTCGCATCAGTGGAATAGCTGCGCTCCCTGCAATGTTTCAACCTGCAGCCGCAAGTTATATACGAAATGGAATTTAACTTGAATGTGATACTCTCTCATACCAATGTGGTTGATCATGGTAAAGGTTTAATTATACTTTTTTAACTGGTTCCCAAAGTTCTGCATAAACTGTATTTGATAACTTTGGAACTTTGGCTCACCCCTGTCCAAATGGCTGATGCCAGGTCACCTGTAATGTCTGCAGGACAGATTGCTAATTAGACTAGATCTCATTTCAGAAAAGACTTCATTTTAAGAACATTAGAGGCATTTTTGAGTAGAAGTTTGCGACATGCCTATCTAATCTAGTTAAGGGTCGCTGACTCCAAAATCGACGTTACTAAACTAAATTTTGAGGTTAGAGAGGTCAAAAGAAAATGGCCACCAAAAACGAAATAAAAACTACATTTTGACACTACGCCCACTTTTATTGAATATAATAAAAACAGAAACATGTGCGATTTGCATTTGCAATATCACAATGTCCCACTCTTCAGAATCGTAGACACTGTGTTGTTCCCCAGCACAACTCTGGCTCCACAGTTCCAATGACCGAGAATCCACCACGACAGCCAATTGAGACAATATGACAGTCACATATTCCTAATGTTGAAGCAATCATTATCAGTCTGTTGTCTACATCCACATGCAGCTTTACTTTTTCGGCATCGTGCGCGACAGGCACATGATACAATTTCCAAACAAGCTTCTGGAATAGAATCAAGGGTCATGGGAATTGGAGGTTTCTTCACCATCTAATGTTTCATCCAACATGTCGATGTTATCTGCCGTGTAATGCAGAAACCTATTTGGCACAAGGTTAGGTGTTCCTCACCAAAAAAAAAAAAAAAAGAAGAAGAAATCAGTAGCACAGCACAGTGCTCACCACCAGTGCAGTCATTCACCAAAGTTTCCATTTTCTTGCTCAAATTGTGTAGGAGTTACGGGACATGACGGATACAGACGTACATACGTAGTGTAGTCAGGATAATGTGATACCATCTGCGCATATGTAGTGACGTACGTTTTTACGTACGGAATCACATTATCTCTGACTTTTCATCACATCGTGCAGGGTTATCAAGGGGTATTGTCATCCAAACCAGATGTTTTTATGACACTTAGTTCTGTTTTTACCTTTAAAAATTGAAAAAGCCCTCACACTGATAAGTTTTTGGCCGCCACTTTGTTTTTCCTCGTTTTGGTAGTCAAAAACTAAAAATTAAGCTTCGTAACATCATTTTTTTTTAGACTAAGAATACCAAATTATGTTAGAAAGTCATGTTACCAACTTCTACTAAAAAATGCCGCTTAAAGTATCTTTTTCTGAAATATGATCTAGTCTCAATGACCTTAATTGTTATTATCATAGATTGTTGTAAGTATATGTGGAAAAATTATATGCCCAAACCAGGAAATGAACACAGGTCCTTTAGAAAACCATAGCAGTGCTCTGCCATCTGAGCTACCTTGGCAACCCACTGCCTGAGCGTGCAATTCTTCCACATATAGAAATGCCACTCTCTTTTCCCCACTGCTTCTGGGGCACTCACTGCCAACCATAGGAGCAAGGGACTGTCCACGAGACTTCGATTCCCAGTCTGGGGTGCTACACCACATGACCTATGACATCATAATTATCATTAAAACATTCTACATGAGTAGTCACTCAGATTGGTAAAAATTTCGTATCGATCCAAGAAGCGGTTGTGGAGAACAACATGAAAAGTTCTGTGCAGATAAACAGACAACCAAAAACAAACAAACGAAAAAATCACTCAAAGAGCAACACTTGCAAAACAGAAAACAAAGTAGAACTGCACTCGGTAGAGCGCATACCTCCGCCAGGTGGAACAGTTCACGTTTTGTATCCCACTGATGGACTGGATCCGAAAAATCGAATCCACGTGTTCTTGTTACCTATTCAACTCATCCACCTTGTTTTGTCATAACTCGTCCACAACTTTTTGAGATATCTTGATATACATATCGTTTTTGGCCCTTTCTTTCAATTTTAGAAACTAGGCCTGTGTTGAGCCTTTTGACCTTTAAATATTGGTGGTTGAATCAATGACCTGATATGCAAATCCTGTTGAAATTTCAAGTGAATCGGAATGAAAATTGAGGATTTTAGAAATTGCACATCAGTTGTTGACCTTTGTCCTGTGTTGAACTTTTGACCTTTGACCTCAAAAATAAATACAATTCTGTAGGATCACCAACTCCACCGTTTGGTGAAGTTTTGTGTCGATGAATTTAAAATTGTGAACTGTAAGGCAATTAAAGGCAGCAGACAGATAAAGAACAAACAGAAGCGATCAACGTACTTATCAAAAATATAAATTGCCAAGTAACAACCGAACAAACAAAAGGACCCAATGCAATACCCTCTCCTCTGGCGAGGGGAATAATTGACAGTGAGGTAATAATACAGCACGCTCACATTTCCTCTTGTCCCCTACACAATAATATCCGTCCTCTGACACCTCATTGCAATGGCTTATCACCTGTATTCTAAAAAATGACCCAAAAAACCGAAGGAAAAAAAGGAGTTTGGGAAGGGGGCAGAAATTAAGAGTAGAGAGAGAGAGAGAGTGTGGGGTATTATTCTGCTCCCTGACACACCTTTTGCACCCTCGGTTGAGGCTGCAGTGACACTGCGACTCAGCGGTCAGACTCGTCTTCTCCACGCATCTCCTCCTGGTCTGACGGCACATGATCATATAGGGTCACTCGTTGTCATGCTAATGTGATGTGTCTGCATGGTGGTGGTTTCTTGAGCCGAGTGCGAGGGGAGGCCATGACTTGGGCAGCTTGCAGGTAACAGGAGTGAAGGAACAGTGTGCTGGGGCGAGATATGTCGTGTGTAAAAGCCGCCAACTGTCTGGAAAGAAGAAGAAAAGAAGCAACATTGATGTCAATGTGGAAATGGTGGAGAGAGAGAGAAAGTGAAAGGTGAAACAGTTTGAATGAAAGGGTGAAAGGCAAATGGCTCGGAACTCTTGAAAATAACCACTCAAACTAAAAGACACAAAGATGAAATCCCACTTGGAAGAACTGCTCACTCAAAGGTGAAAGCCCTCAAACTGTCCGTGTTTCCTCCTTATATTCCCTCCCCTTCTGTCGTGCTCTCAATCCTGTAGCCTCCTCCTTGGCCTGCGTCCTCTTATTGGCACAGAAATTTCCATTTCCAGGGGTGGTTGAGTGGCCCATCCTGGTTGTTGGAATGCGGGGCACTGTCTTTCTCGCTGTGGCTGCACCTGATTGGCACAGCCGTACCACAGAGGCATCATGTGAGGATCTGCAAGAGGTTATAGTGCATTTGCTTGTGAGATGTAGAGGATAGAGAAGGTAGAGAGGGTGAAAGAAACACATACTTATGCTGACTCACACTTGCATCGCACATCCATCCCCATTTACATGATATAACTTAAATGCAAAACAGTTCTGACCCAGTTCCGACCCAGAACCCCAGACTATTGGGGCTCTTGTGCACAGGGAGGCACGAGGTGTGAGTTCGGACACAGAGCTGTGGCAAGATCGCCTCAATCGGAGCGATCTCAGGTATGCCGAGGGCATGACCAAGTCCCTAAACTTTCTCTTATCTACCTCCATGGTCTTCTCCTCAATCATTCTCTATGTGTCCTTCCTCATGTCTGGATACATTTGTGTATTTTGTAATAATTAGTTGTTCATAAGTGCTCCGGGTCGGACGACCGGTATAGAGGTAAGAGAAAATGTACGTGTGTTTTTAGTTGTGTAAATTGCTTGCCACGTGTGTTCCTTGTTTCCCACCATTTTTATGTTCCTCATTTCCCCGCCTTTTCTTCTTTGAACTTCCTCGACTGCCAGTCCTCCATCACTTCCCACTCTTTCGATTGCCTTGCTTGATATGAAATAAATGATTGAAGTGTTGAATGTGTCCTGATTTATCCTGCTTGGGGTTGGTCTGGAATAGCGTTCCCAGATCTGAAGTCCACAATCTTAAGGTAGCTCTTAGAGTGTGACCCGCAGCGTTGGTTGCTCGGCCAATTAATTTAACTGCTGCAGGATCACTTGGCACGGTTCCCCGAATACCACACTTAGCTCACCGGCACAGTAAACTGACTCTGGGAGTGAAGATCCGGCCTGTGCTAAGGGTTGTAAAATGCATCCATGGTCTCCCCAAGACAAGGTCAGACTTTGGAGTTATCCAGAGGTGACGTCCGTAACACTACGAATAACTGACCCTAATCAGCATGTGTATGTGCCTTTATTCTCCCGGGAGGTGCACGGCATCCTCGCTGAGCTCACAACCATCACAATATTTATTTCCTCCATGTTTTTCTTTCCAAACTATCTCAGTTGGGTAATATAACAAATAACATTGCTGATGCACAAATGTATTGGAATATCAGATATCGATAAAGGAAATCAAATATCATTGATAAGTGAAAGAACCTGCCATCTGTGAAAGACAACGGTCAAGGTGGTTGGCTTAAGATCTGAGGGTCTTGAGTTTGCGCCCTTGTCATACCATTGAAATAACACCAGGTGGGTTGACTCAACCTGTCATCCTTCCGAGGTCGGCAAAATGAGTCGGAGTGCGACTCGTCCAGGATTGTACTCCTTTGCCAAATGAAACTGCCTCGGCAGCCCTATGTGCCTCATGGTGTGAAAGACAGGTATTCAAGTTTTTATGGTGTAGTCAAACAAGGTGAGCGACACTCCTCACCATCCGTGCTGACGACGTAGAAGCTAATTTGGTGTAGAAAAGGCTCTGAACGTCCCATTCTCCACAATTTGATCTGTTTGCACATCTTTATCAGTGATCGATTCCCAGGCGTTCGACTTGCATCCTGTGTGTACAGAGGCAATACGGATGTTCCGAAATCCTAATTGAATAAAACGATACACGTCATCGTGTATTGATTAGCGTAATCGTAAAGTTTCATCAGCTCGTCAATCAAAGGTTCAGTTTGCAATCAATCGAACTTGAACTACTCTGTTGTGGACGTGGAAGTTCATGGTGGTCGTACGTGTGACCTTTCACTACAACAAGCATCGTTACATCATCAAGGGGTCTTCAATCGACTGGAACAGTGGGTTTAAAGCTCCTTCTGCGAGAAAGATAAACTCCAAAGGATGTCAGGCAGATGTCTAGATAATAGTTAGTAGGAACCAGGGTTGCAAATGGTTCATCAAACTTTTATGAAGATTTTAAAATCCTGAGTCCATCTCGATATATCAGATCTTGATCAATTAACTTTGGACTCAATTTGGGCACAGCATTGCAGTCAGTAGTACAAGCAGTCAACTGGCATATATATATATATATATATATATATATATATATATATATATATATATATATATCCTCGAGAGCAAACTCTACCTTCGCTATATCTACATTCAGAAATATTTAAACTAAAGGTATTGGAAACCGAGTTATCATTTGGGAAATCGGCATGTTCTTATCGGCATCGATTTGAACAAACTTTGCCCTTCAGGAACTTGAGTAACCTGCTTGGTCTGCCTGGAGTGGCCAGTCCACAGGAGTGCGACGAAAGAAACAAACAATCTTTGGCTCACAAAGTAGTTGTTCTGTAAATTAAACAACATTAATTTTTATGTTTTTTTTAACCAGCATCCACTTGAATTTCCATCTTTGTGCCAACAGACGAGCTGTCAGCGACAAATGCAATCGTAGAGCAGAATACCACTGGCATGACTATAACATCAAGATAAGAGCAAGGGAGTGATAATTGGTAAGGGGGCACTACCATTGAGCACGAACAGTGTAATCATCTCTAATCCTGAATAGTTCTTTTCTAGGTTAGTTTCCATTATGATGACTCCACATAGGTTTACACGACAAGCCTCATTTGTATTAGTCAGAGAAGGAAAATTCTAACATTTGATATGCCACCGTACGAAGGTTTTACTTTTACTTAACCGTTTTAAACAATTCAAATGTTTTCCCTCGTCCTCGATCTCAACGTCATCATGACAAAATCATCTGGAATCTAGATAGACATCAAATGTGAGCGAAGTAATCTTGATTCGAGACAGAATACGAGCAGGTAATATTGATAGACCTGAGTGAAACGGACTGGAACCTCATATGTACACCATTTTGACATTTCCATGATTTCCTTAAGTCACCTGTACTAATGTCACCATGAACTGCAGAGACGCAGTTAAAGTAAAGCCAATGACGAAATGAAGTTATTTGAGTCGTGCGTAATTATATTCACTTTATCTGCCAAAAAAAAAAAAACAGGAATGCAATTTAAAATTCGTGGATCCATCTGCTAGCCGGAGGCACAAATTGAAGACTTGTTCCTGAGCGATTTCCAAACCACACCGACCGAAGCACGTACCATTTTTGTGAGCCTCATAATGCCCCTGGGATTTGTTCTTCCATAAGTGAGACAAAATAAGAAGAGATTTGAGGACGTGCTTTCTGTTGGACAAGCTGTCGGTACCTTTTGGAGTTTAATGAGACTGTCCTTATACAAGGAAATTAGACACAGGTGGAGGCCATTCAGCGCATCATGTCTGTGCCGCATATCAACGCCGCAAGAATTAGTGAGACATTTATTACTCCACCACCGAAGGTGGACGTAGGTTGTTTTCATCCCAAGCTGTCTGTCTGTCTGTGAGCAGGACATCTCAAAAAGTCATCGACAATTTGGACGAAATTTGGTGGACAGTTCGAGTGTGTGTGACGAGAACGAATTGATTCGATTTTGATGATTCGAATTGATTCGATTCGGATCCAGATGGAAGATCTTTATTTTCAATATTTTAAGTGATTTTTCACCATCGAGAGAAAGGACCAAAAACGATTTATAATATGATATTTCAAATGTTCTGACGGATTATGGCAAAACTTGGTGATTAGTTGACTGGTGTATGAGAACAAGCTGGTTAAATTTTGGTTCAAGTCCGGATTCAGTTTCGGCCGATCAGTGGGATCCAAAGCGTGGACTGTCCAGAGAGAGAAGAGATTGTGACCAAACTCTTTGCAGAGCGTTGGTGCTGCTTAAGCAGTCTCCTTGGCTATTGGGCACAATCCTGGATGGGTCGCCACTCCGACACAGGATACCAGCATGCTGGCACTTCATTTTGCCGACCGAAGGATGACAGGCCGAGTTACCCACCTGGTATAATTCATCAGCTGAGTGGATTTGAATCAGGACCCTAGGATCCAAAGCCTGCCACCCTAACCATTAAGCCAACACAGGCACTGTTCAGCCTGGTGGAGATATGTGCTCTACTGAGTGCCCTTCTAGTTTACTCTTGTTTTTTTTTTACTTTGAGGATCGTTTCACAGGAGGGTTGGAGAGTGGTAAAAGCTAGTACAAACAGAAATGTTACAAGAGAAGCAAAGCAGAACAAAGGAATCTCAATGATTAACTGAAGAGGTTTGTAGCAGATATATTTTCATTGTACATGGCCTTTTACAGCGATATTTTCATTGTACATGGCCTTATACAGGTATATTTTCATTGTACGTGTCCTTATACAGGTATATTTTCATTGTATGTCCTTTATACAGGTATATTTTCATTGTACATGTCCTTTTCAGGTATATTTTCATGTACATGGCCTTTTACAGCGTTTTTATTGTACATGGCCTTTTACCGTGTATTTTCATTGTACGTGTCCTTTTACAGGTATATTTTCATTGTATGTGTCCTATGCAGGTATGTTTTCATTGTGCATGGCCTTTTACAGGTATATTTTCATTGTTACACGGCCTTATACAGCTATATTTTCATTGTATGTGTCCTTCTACAGGTATAGTATATTTATTTATTTATTTTTGTATACCAAGTCGAGGCTCGTGTAAGAGCTAAATAAAAACATATAACAGGTAGGAGACAAGAGGGATGGAGAGGGAAGCACAGAATAGTGGGAACAAAGACAATGGGAGATCTGTGGAAGGGAGAGGGATGGGGTGAGGTACACAGGGTAAACAAGATGGTACTACAGGACTTTCAGGAAGAAGGCAGGAATTTGAAGAGGTGGTTTGGGTTGATTTACGGGGGGTAGAAAAGATGAAGATTTTGGATGGGGGAAACATGAGATGGTGGTGAACAGCTGTTTTGAAGACCTGGAGGAAGAGTGGGATTGAAGAGGAGTGTGGGAGTTTGTTCCAGAGGATTGAAACAGTGGAAGGTGAGCAGATGATTTTGGGGGACAGATTAGAGATGGGGGGGGGGACAGATTATAGACAGAAAGCATGGGTTGGGACATAAGATTAGAAGCAAACACGGAGTTTAGGCATTCAGCCTTTTCACGGGCAGTGTCAGCTGTGCAGCCATTTGAGGAAGGGAGGGATGGAGGGGAACATTACACCAGAAACATACTTAACTAGATGCCACCTGGATTTGGATTAGGGAGACAGGTTTGAGAGTTTAGATTTTGAGATTAGAAAGATGTTGTTTTCTGCCTCTCCTGAGAGTAGAACATGCACCTTGTTCCGAGCTTTGTGGAAGGAACTGAGATTGCCTTCAGTCATATTTGCCTTCCATGAGGCGAAGGCAAGTTGTTTCAGGACAACTGCCTCGCCACAAGCTTCAGTGAACCATAGGCCGGAGGAAAGTAGGACAACTGAAGACGAGATGGGAAAATTCTGTGCATGAGAGAGAGCAAGGTTCTTTGAAAAGAATTCCCAGGATGAGTTGATGTCAGAGAAAGCAGAGATGGGAGACCAGTCTAGAAAGAAGTTTTATAGTGCTTGAAGTTCCTGCCAGTCGGCCTGAGTGAAATGCCAACTCGACGCGCCGAGGTGATTCTCTAATAACACAGCCAGAGAGACATCTACTTTGACAAGCATGTGGTCAGATGAAACTATTGGACAGAAGAACAGCAGCAGACATAGATAGTATCATTGTACTTGTCCTTATATAGTTATATTATCATTGCACATGTCCTTTTACAGGTATAGTTTCATTGTACGTGTCCTTTTTACAGGTATCGTATCATTGGACTTGTCCTTATACAGATAACAAGATTCATGGAAAGTTTCCTGCATTTATTCCCCCCCCCCCCCCCCCCCGCCCTCCCTCCCTCCCAGCTTACTCTGCAAACAGACTATACGAGGTTAATGAGTAATTTTCCTCAAGCCTCATGAAGGTGGAGAGTAATGAGGAATGATGAAATGTTAATAAAAAATAAATAAATAATAATACCTTCACGAAAGCACTTTTCATTTCAGGCCATTAACTTCCTGATCACTGTGAGTGCTAACATCTCAGTCGGTGGTCGTGCACCTTTCCTTTATTTTTATCTTTCCAGAAGCGAGGCTCATGAAGAGCAAGGCTTCTTGAGGTGAAAAAAAAGATTTATCAAGACTTCTTAAGGTTGAAATTTATTAAGACTTGAAATTTTTTAAATACTGTTCTTGAAGCCGTTGAATATGTTGCTGAAAAGTTACCAAACCCAGAGAGCTGTACTGTAGAACATAAGGAAATACATACATCATCATTCTCATGAAACGATCACGCGTTCATTATCCAAAGTATTGAGTAAATAATTAACCGAGGAGACAGGAGGGCCACTGCAATCGGTCTGTGTGTCAAGAGTGTGCGAGTCCACCGCGACATGTTGGCTATTTAAAAATAAGGAAAACTACAGCTCTTCTGTCAATTTACTCTATAATTTCATTTATTATTCATAGTATTACCATGATTAAATGCAAAAACGAAATCGTAATTATCTGAAGAAAAAAAACCTGTTCATTCCTTGATTACCTGCATTTGAATTTGAATGAAAAACAAAACTCAAATTGAAGTGTCGTCAGAAAGTGAGTGACTGACTCATAAGTTTATACGCATTTCCAAACCAGAATCACATTCCACCATTTGGTATGTGTTTACTTACTATGTTGGAGTGGCAGTTTTTGTTTATTGTTTCGGTCCTATGGTGGTCATTAAGTACATTCCATTCATATCTGTATTTTTTGTATCTATTCCAAAAAATTTGACCCCAATAAGGAGGACATAAATACAGGCTGGCATTGTGCCTTGTGCATTTTTCACAGAAGTTTTCGACTTGACCCCCAATTTCGTCGAGAGCGTGTTTTGACGTCTAGTGACTCAGTCATTGATTGGCACAATCTTCGCATAGTAAGTATATGATATGCACGATGTGAAGAGGAGTCCTTTCTGGAGAAGGGCAAGACAGAACATATGGTTAAGATGGGGTAGTAGATTGGTAACTATGTGCGTAGGGTGAGTGACGGGAGTGGTACATGGGAAATATTGATGACATAGGGTATAGTAGAGTTTGCGCGCCAAGCAGGAAATCGATTAAGCGGGTTGGCCAGAAATCAAGAGTATCAGATTGAAGTCGCGAGATTATTTGTGTTTTTTGTCCTTGTTCCATTTGCCCTGGTTTTAGTGCTATTTATTAGCATACTGAATGTCCCCTTTCTAAATTCATTACTTTATGATTGTGTTCTTGGCACCTATGGTGATGGGATAGACCCTCAGAGAAGGGTAAAATATGGATGTGGCATGTTCTGTGGGGCATGTTTCAGAGATAGGTCAGATTTTCACTTGACCCAAATTTTCGTGACCTTTTGACCTCTAGTGACAGACTGGATTCTCGAACAATTGAACTCTAATTGCGATTATATCTCAAGGTTTAAAGAGGGTCTCGTAGATGCTGCGAGCAGTTTAGTCAGGGGAGGTGTGGTTTCATAGGGGTAATGAGAGAGCTGCCGAGAAGTTAACACGTCGTTGTTCAATATTCCCACGACTAATCCTGCAGTGAGATTAATTAGGCCAGACCAAGTTTCGCGTCGGGAGAACGCTCCCCAAAGAGAGTGCAACCATGTTCGTGCACTTATTGCCGGGTTATGGAAATGGTAACCAAGTTTTTTTGTTAAGGGAAGTGGTCAACTTCAAAATTCCAGTTGGTAACTTAGGGTACATTTTTTGCACACGAGGACCCCCCTAGCTGATGCATTACTTCACTTTCCTTATTTCTCCATCAGGAGTACTCTGTGTGTATTCTTCTTCTTCTTCTTCATCACCATCTATTCCCATTCTTGACAAAGATTATTTCCCAAAACACTGTCAGCTCATCTCTTGGTCCCCCAACCCTCCTCCCACACTGACAGCACCACCTTTCTCCATGCCTTCAACAAAAATTCTGACTTCCCGTCCCATGATCTGTATCTGTTTGTCCAATTTAGGAAATTGGAATCAGCATCCCTCTACTGTCAACTTCATGTCCCCTCTTTCTGCATCCCCCCTCACCCCACCCTCTCAATGCTGCACCCTCCCAATACCACCTCACCGTCCTTATCTGTGTGGACCTCAAACATCCGAGGTCTCCGCTCCAACCTGACATCTCTCAATTCAGGTCACTGATAATAAATAAAGCAGCTCATAAACCGGACATCATCTGCTTCATACAATCATCTTTGATAAACTGCTTCGACAAACCGGATATCATCTGCCTCAATAAACTGGAAATCATCTGCCTCCCACAGGACCTTTCAGGCTCCTTTATTGTCTCTCCCTAGCTATTGTCTCTCCCTGGCTATTATCTCCTCCAATTAGAAAGGCCTGAGCCCCACGCCGTTGGCAAAATTGCACTCTACCTCAAGAACTTAATTTACCACAACCGTTGTACTGATCTTATATCTCTGAACTCACAGGAGTACATTTGGCTGTGACTTCCCCTCCATTCCCACCTTGGAAAAATACTTCTGTGGTGGGGGGAAAAATGCGCTAAACAGCTAACCAAAACATGCCAGATCCATTATTTTCATCTATGAGAATGCCAAAAGGAAACACAATCAAATCGGTAAAATGACACTAAATAGGTACCTTGTACGAAACCAAACGATTAATTCCCCCAGTTTAATTGCAGGTAAGAGTTTACCATCACAATAGGCGGCAGCACCTGTACAGGTGCCTCCATTACATATAAAACAAAGAGTGATTGTACACGTGCTATGCTATATGAGGCATGGGTTCTTTGAAAGTTTCTCCAATTTGCTGTTAATTCCTTGTGAAAACATGAAAAAGGCACAATGCAGAACAATGTCTTATGAACCATTGAAGAAGTAAGTATCTATTAGTTTTCTATGCTTAATTGAAGTGCACTGAAGTTAATTGAAACATTGAAGTCAAGAGGTCATTCAGCAAAGCAGCAACCGAGTTTGAGGAGGCCAACATTCAAGCCATATTAAAGTTCATAGAGAAGAATGAGAATCCCTTCCTCACTCCCCAAAAGAGAAAATGCTCCACAATATCTTAACCAAGGAAGTCATGTCAGAAGATATCGAGAACAGCTGCTGAATGTGAGAGAATCGGCAACGATACCTACGAGAAACTTCGTAGAGAAAGGTACATAGAGAAGACCGTTCGACTGTCAGACACGATCATCACACCAACCTTAAAACCTTCGCTGCAATCTGCAAGAATTCATTCCCACACAAAGGAAAAAAACTCAACAAGCGAGAAGATGCTCAGATGAAACGTACACTAGAGATTGCAAAGAACGAGGACGGACTATGGAGGAACTCCTGCATTATGATGTGTTACAACATCTCCTCTCTTTGATGACGAAGGCCTAATGACCAAGCAATTAAAAGTGAAATTGTCCATGAACTTGAAGCTCATCTCAGCAACCAGGCCAAGAACACCGAGACCTGGTGACTCAATGGGAACATGCTGTATAGTTGATGTTGATGGCAAACATTCGCAAGATCCAAACAAAGAGTTCAAAAATTTTTGGTGACTTCTGTGATGTCTTTCTAGGCGATGTTGCCTCTACAGCAAAGGGTGCCTCGAGAATTGATTTTGGTGTTGATCCTACATGGGAACGTCTTTGATGGATTCTAAGCGGCAAGGCGAGAGAAGAAGTCACCCATAGAACTGCATGATGTGTCCAGGGAAACCCCTCTCCCTCGAGAAATGGACAGGTTTTGGCCATCCAGTGTCAACAAAGAAATTTGAATCCCTCATTCATGCAGAGGCGCTGATCGGAATTGGAGTGCTCCGCCGTTGGAGATTATAGTCAGTCATTTCTGTGGACCAGACAGCATCGTCGTTTCGTGTTGGTCCATGACATCGAGACCTGTAGGTTCCCAACTCAAGTGTAATGTAGAAGAGGCTGACATGAGGATTATACCACATGCAATGCATGCTGTTAAACAAGGTAAAAATCGTATCATAGTCCTATCGTCAGACACGGATGTGTCATTTTGCTGATGTTCTACTGGAGCGAGCTGAATGTGAACGGCCTCAAAGAACTCTGGTGAAGGCTGGGGTTGGTGACTCGACAAGATACATTCCGATACATATCATTTCAAAGAGGATCGGACGAAGTTTGTGTCAGGTTTTGCCCGCTGTCCACACACTAACTGGGTGTGACTACACAAGTAAAGTTGGAACCAAGCATGCTGCTCTAATAGCCAATCCAGAGATGTACTTAAAGGACTTTGTGTGGCGGACAGTAACCTGGATACAGTAATTGATAAAGTAGAAGCCTATTTGACACAGGTCCTTAAGAAAGGAACAACAATGAAAACCATGAACCAGCTCCAAAGCCACAGGTATCATCATGCCAAGCGGTCATGTTTGGATGACCTGCCACCACAAGTCATGCCATTCGCGTTGCACATTTGAGAGCCTACTTTGCTACAAAAGAGATGGTGTCCCTCCTCTCATCATGCGAACCCTCTGACCCAAGACAATTTGATTTCAAATTTATCGATGATCTTCTGGTCCCAAGCAGGGGGAACAATCCAATTCTTAAGACATTGCAATCCACTGCACATGTCAAAAGTGTGGAACTCGGAGATGTCCTTGCCGCGGTTCTAACAATCCCTGTGTTACATTTTGCACTTGTCAAAGTGACTCGGAAAAGTCAGGATGTCAAAATGTATTTGGTGTCGTCAGAAAGTGAGTGACTGACTCATAAGTTTATACGCATTTCCAAACCAGAATCACATTCCACCATTTGGTATGTGTTACTTACTATGTTGGAGTGGCAGTTTTTGTTTATTGTTTCGGTCCTATGGTGGTCATTAAGTACATTCCATTCATATCTGTATTTTTTGTATCTATTCCAAAAAATTTGACCCCAATAGAGGACAAAAATATGATCTGGCATGTGCTGTTGTGCATTTTCCACAGAAATTTCACTTGACCCCAATTTTCCGTGACCTTTTGACCTCTAATGACCTAATTATTGGCCCAATCTCCATAAAGTAATATCACATGGAAGAGTCTTCTAAGGCAAACAGTTTAAGGGTTAATTTATCTATCTAGGGTGAACGGGCGTGACATAATAAACATTGAGTTTCCAACAGGAAATCGTTTAAGCGGTGGCCAAAAAGTGATCAGATTGAAAGTCGACCTCTTTCCATTCTGTGCGTTTTCATTATTGCAACAAATTCCACTTTATTCATATGATTGTGTTCCTTGGCACTATGGTGATGGATAGACCCTCAGAGAGGGTAAAATATGGATTGGCATGTTCTGTGGGGCATGTTTCAGAGATAGTCAGATTTTCACTTGACCCAAATTTTCGTGACCTTTTGACCTCTAGTGACCTGATTCTGAACCAATGAACCTAATTTGCATATCATATGAAAAGACGGTCCCAAGACCGACATTTTGAGGGGTAGTTTGTGTTTCTAGGGTGTAAGACTGCAAAGTAACAGTCGTTTTCATTTTTCACTACCCCTAATAATTGGCCGACAATTTCCGTCGGAACCCCAAAAGAGGCACCATTTTCGCACTTATTGCGGGTTATTGAAAGGTAACCAAGTTTTTTGTTAAGGGAAGTGGTCAACTTCAAAATTCCAGTTGGTAACTTAGGGTACATTTTTTGCACACGAGGACCCCCTAGCTGATGCATTACTTCACTTTCCTTATTTCTCCATCAGGAGTACTCTGTGTGTATTCTTCTTCTTCTTCTTCATCACCATCTATTCCCATTCTTGACAAAGATTATTTCCCAAAACACTGTCAGCTCATCTCTTGGTCCCCCAACCCTCCTCCCACACTGACAGCACCACCTTTCTCCATGCCTTCAACAAAAATTCTGACTTCCCGTCCCATGATCTGTATCTGTTTGTCCAATTTAGGAAATTGGAATCAGCATCCCTCTACTGTCAACTTCATGTCCCCTCTTTCTGCATCCCCCCTCACCCCACCCTCTCAATGCTGCACCCTCCCAATACCACCTCACCGTCCTTATCTGTGTGGACCTCAAACATCCGAGGTCTCCGCTCCAACCTGACATCTCTCAATTCAGGTCACTGATAATAAATAAAGCAGCTCATAAACCGGACATCATCTGCTTCATACAATCATCTTTGATAAACTGCTTCGACAAACCGGATATCATCTGCCTCAATAAACTGGAAATCATCTGCCTCCCACAGGACCTTTCAGCTCCTTTATTGTCTCTCCCTAGCTATGTCTCTCCCTGGCTATTATCTCCTCCAATTAGAAAGGCCTGAGCCCCACGCCGTTGGCAAAATTGCACTCTACCTCAAGAACTTAATTTACCACAACCGTTGTACTGATCTTATATCTCTGAACTCACAGGAGTACATTTGGCTGTGACTTCCCCTCCATTCCCACCTTGTGTTGTTTGTTGGGTATCATACCACCCTCCAAACAGTGATGACTCCATCTCCCTATATCTCTATATCTCTATATCTCTATATCTCTATATCTCTATATCTCTATATCTCTATATCTCTATATCTCTATATCTCTATATCTCTATATCTCTCTCTCTCTCTCTCTCTCTCTCTCTCTCTCTCTCTCTCTCTTCTCCGTGGCCCAACTTTAACCACTCATCACAACTCTCCCTTCCTCACATGTGATGATTTCAATTGTCCC
>CM068967.1:10099034-10118338 GCA_035128595.1 Eptatretus atami | reverse complement strand
CTTGTTTGTTTGGGTATCATACCACCCTCCAAACAGTGATGACTCCATATATCTATCTCTATATCTCTATATCTCTATCTCTATCTCTATATCTCATATCTCTATCTCTACTCTCTATCTCTATCTCTTCTCTCATCTCTCTCTCTCTCTCTCTCTCTCTCTCTCTCCGTGGCCCAACCTTTAACCACTCATCACAACTCTCCCTTCCTCACATGTGATGATTTCAATTGTCCCATGTAAATTGGCTGGGTGTTCATGTCTCTCTCACCAGCCATGGCACTTCAGAAAAGGGATTCTGTGATTCTGTGGGACTAATGCAATCTGTGAACTTTACAACCCGGATTTCTCCCAATGGCAAATCCTCCCTTCTGGATTTTATGATGACCAACTTTTCCACTGTCTTATACTCTTCCTCTGCTAAAATTGGTTCATCTGATCATGTCCTTGTGAAGGTAAACATCTCTAGCTATTCTCAGAGAACTACCTCAATGCTGGCGAGTCTAGCAGTTCACTCAAGCAGATTGGCAGGGATGCAAGCAGCCCTCTCCAAGCCAGTCGCTGACCGGGAACCTTTCGTCGTGCAAAGTCCTTCGAGGCCCACCTGAGCTCCTGACACATGCAAAGCTTTCGTCTGCAGCCTGATGGAGTACTGCTCTCCCCTCTGGGCTGATGCTCCTGCCTCTCACCTTTCTCGGCTTCACGCTGTGGAAACAAAGGCATTTCGGATCATTGGATCTCTCCACGATGAGGCTGAGTCTTTGGGCCTCTCACTCTCTCACCGCAGGCAGGTCGGTGGTCATTCTGTCTATTTCCGTCTCCTCTCCAGTCTCCCCCCCCCCCCGTTGTGTCTGCGATTTGTCCCCACCATATTTCCACAGGGCCTCAAGGTCCACCAACAACCCCCTTCTGGTAAAAATACCAAAATCACGAATCACTGCTCACCTTCACTCTTTCATTCCTCTTTTTCCCCACCTTTGGAATAAACTCACCTCACTCAGTTCAATCCCATTCTTCCCTCCAGGCCTTCAAAACAGCTGTTCACACCACCACCTCTTATCATCCCCATCCAAATCCTCTATCTTTTCTACCCCCATTAATCCACCCCAAACCCACCTCTTTCAAATTCCCTGTTTCCTTCCTGAAAGTCCCTGTATTGTCCATCTTGTATTCCCCATGTTCCCACTCCATCCCTCTCCCTTCCACAGATCTCCTAATGTCTCTGTTCCCCACTGTTTTGTCCTTCCCACTCCCGCCCCTCTTGTCTCATGCCCCCCTTGCTGTGCGTTGTGTGTTAGCTCTCATACGAGCCTTGACAAGGTATGCAAAAAAAAAAGACTGGTCTCACATATCTACTGCCCTGATGTTAACCAAGTCTGGGAATTCATCCACAGAAACTTGCTCTCTCCCATGCACAGATTCATCCCATCTCATCTTCAGCTATCCTCCCCTTCCTCCCACCGATGGTGCACTGAATCCTATGGTGAGGCAGTTTCTCTGAAACAACTTATCTTCTCTTCCTAGAAAGCAATCTGACTGAAGGCAATCTCAGCTCATTCCACAAAGCCTGCAACAAATGTGTGTCCACTCTCAGGAGAGCCAGGAAACAACATCTGTCCAACCTCAAGATTGGACTTTAATCTTGTCTCCCTCTAAAACCTGGTGGCAACTTGCTACATCTTTCTCTGGAGATGCTCCCCTTCCATCCCTTCCCTCTCTTCAAATGGCACCACAGACAACTCTACTCAAGAGAAGGTTGAATCCCTCAATTCTGTGTTTTCTTCCAAATCTTGTGTCCCAATCCACCGCTCTCTGTACCCACCCTACCCAGGCACACCTAAATGCTCCTGGACTCTGTGTCCTCCCAACGCCCCCCCCCCCTCAGGTTTCTACAGGGTGCATAAAGCATACCATCAACCTCCTTCTGTTGAAACTCCCAAAATCCAAAATCACTTATTCGTTCCTCTTTTTACCACCTGTGGAACCAACTTCCACATTCTCTTCAATCTCATTCCCTCCAAGTCATCAAACAGCTGTTCACCACCATCTCAGATCATCCCCCAACCGAAACTATGATTTTTTATAGCCCCGTTAACTGCCACCCTACCCAACCCCCCCCCCCCCTCTGCCAAATTTCAAATTTTACCTTCCTAGGCTTTTCCTTCTGTATCCATCTTGTCCCCTCATTCCTCCCCACAACCGTTGTTTGTTGAGGTCTCCCTCGATAAGTCTCTCTCTCTCCCTCGTTCCTTTTATTCTGTTGGGTTCTGATGCGTTCAGTGTACTAGCTCTTCCACGAGCGTAGGCTATGTGCACAAATAAATAAAAAAAATTAAAAAGGTATTCACACTCGCCTCTGAGATATCTAACCTGGGTTCGAATCTCACCCAGCTATAAACTCCCATCCTGGTATTTCGCAGGCAGGCCAAGGCATAAGTGTATGTGCTGTCCATCGGTTGAACGTTAAACTGGATGTGGGTCTGTCAGTACGAGTTGTTGGATGTGAAAGATCCGACCTGTTCCTTCACAAAGAGTTGGAGTTATGCGGGCATTTTGAACAGATTCCAATTTCCTGCTCTAATCTACAGGGCCTCTGCATCAGTGGAATAGCTGCGCTCCCTGCAATGTTTCAACCTGCAGCCGCAAGTTATATACGAAATGGAATTTAACTTGAATGTGATACTCTCCTATAACCAATGTGGTTGATCATGGTAAAGGTTATATTATACTTTTTTAACTGGTTCCCAAAGTTCTGCATAAACTGTATTTGATAACCTTTGGAACTTTGGCTCACCCCTGTCCAAATGGCTGATGCCAGGTCACCGTGAATGTCTGCAGGACAGATTGCTAATTAGACTAGATCTCATTTCAGAAAAGACTTCATTTTAAGAACATTAGAGGCATTTTTGAGTAGAAGTTTGCGACATGCCTATCTAATCTAGTTAAGGGTCGCTGACTCCAAAATCGACGTTACTAAACTAAATTTTGAGGTTAGAGAGGTCAAAAGAAAATGGCCACCAAAAACGAAATAAAAACTACATTTTGACACTACGCCCACTTTTATTGAATATAATAAAAACAGAAACATGTGCGATTTGCATTTGCAATATCACCATGGTCCCACTCTTCAGAATCGTAGACACTGTGTTGTTCCCCAGCACAACTCTGGCTCCACAGTTCCAATGACCGAGAATCCACCACGACAGCCAATTGAGACAATATGACAGTCACATATTCCTAATGTTGAAGCAATCATTATCAGTCTGTTTTCTACATCCACATGCAGCTTTACTTTTTTCGCGCATCGTGCGCGACAGGCACATGATACATTTCAAACAAGCTTCTGGAATAGAATCAAGGGTCATGGGAATTGGAGGTTTCTTCACCATCTAATGTTTCATCCAACATGTCGATGTTATCTGCCGTGTAATGCAGAAACCTATTTGGCACAAGGTTAGGTGTTCCTCACCAAAAAAAAAAAAAAGAAGAAGAAATCAGTAGCACAGCACAGTGCTCACCACCAGTGCAGTCATTCACCAAAGTTTCCATTTTCTTGCTCAAATTGTGTAGGAGTTACGGGACATGACGGACGTACAGACGTACATACGTAGTGTAGTCAGGGATAATGTGATACCATCTGCGCAATGTAGTGACGTACGTTTTTACGTACGGAATCACATTATCTCTGACTTTTCATCACATCGTGCAGGGTTATCAAGGGAGTATTGTCATCCAAACCAGATGTTTTTTATGACACTTAGTCTGTTTTTACCTTTAAAAATTGAAAAAGCCCTCACACTGATAAGTTTTTGGCCGCCACTTTGTTTTTCCTCGTTTTGGTAGTCAAAAACTAAAAATTAAGCTTCGTAACATCATTTTTTTTTTAGACTAAGAATACCAAATTATGTTAGAAAGTCATGTTTACAACTTCTACTAAAAATGCCGCTTAAAGTATCTTTTTTTTGAAATATTATCTCGTCTCAATGACCTTAATTGTTATTATCATAGATTGTTGTAAGTATATGTGGAAAAATTATATGCCCAAACCAGGAAATGAACACAGGTCCTTTAGAAAACCATAGCAGTGCTCTGCCATCTGAGTACTTGGCAACCCACTGCCTCGAGCGGTCAATTCTTCCACATATAGAATGCCACTCTCTTTCCCCACTGCTTCTGGGCACTCACTGCCAACCATAGGAGCAAGGGACTGTCCACAGACTTCGATTCCCAGTCTGGGGTGCACACCACATGACCTATGACATCATAATTATCATTAAACATTTTACATGAGTAGTCACTCAGATGGTAAAAATTTCGTTCGATCCAAGAAGCGGTTGTGGAGAACAACATGAAAAGTTCTGTGCAGATAAAAGACAACCAAAAAACAAACAAACGAAAAATCACTCAAAGAGCAACACTTGGCAAACAGAACAAAGATGAACTGCACTCGGTAGAGCGCATACCTCCGCCAGGTGGAACAGTTCACGTTTTGTATCCACTGATGGACTGGATCCGAAACAAAATCGAATCCACGTGTTCTTGTTACCTATTCAACTCATCCACCTTGTTTTGTCATAACTCGTCCACAACTTTTTGAGATATCTTGATATACATATCGTTTTTGGCCCTTTCTTTCAATTTTAGAAACTAGGCCTGTGTTGACCTTTTGACTTAAAAAATATTGGTGGTTGAATTCAATGACCTGATATTCAAATCCTGTTGAAATTTCAGTGATCGGATGAAAATTGAGGATTTTAGAAATTGCACTCAGTTGTTGACCTTTGTCCTGTGTTGAACTTTTGACCTTTTGACCTCAAAAATAAATACAATTCTGTAGGATCACCAACTCCACCGTTTGGTGAAGTTTTGTGTCGATGAATTTAAAATTGTGACCTGTAGGCAATTAAAGGCAAGCAGACAGATAAAGGAACAAACAGAAGCGATCAACGTACTTATCAAAAATAAATAAATTGCCAAGTAACAACCGAACAAACAAAAGGACCAATGCAATACCCTCTCCTCTGGCGAGGGGAATAATTGACAGTGAGGTAATAATTTACAGCACGCTCACATTTCCTCTTGTCCCCTACACAATAATATCCGTCCTCTGACACCTCATTGCAATGGCTTATCACCTGTATTCTAAAAATGACCCAAAAAACCGAAGAAAAAAAGAGAGTTTGGGAAGGGGGGCAGAAATTAAGAGTAAAGAGAGAGAGAGAGTGTGGGGTATTATTTTGCTCCCTGACACACCTTTTGCACCCTCGGTTGAGGCTGCAGTGACACTGCGACTCAGCGGTTCAGACTCGTCTTCTCCACGCATCTCCTCCTGGTCTGACGGCACATGATCATATAGGGTCACTCGTTGTCATGCTAATGTGATGGTCTGCATGGTGGGGTGTTCTTGAGCCGAGGTGCGAGGGGAGGCCATGACTTGGGCAGCTTGCAGGTAACAGGAGTGAAGGAACAGTGTGCTGGGGCGAGATATGTCGTTGTAAAAGCCACCAACTGTCTGGAAAGAAGAAGAAAGAAGAAGCAACATTGATGTCAATGTGGAAATGGTGGAGAGAGAGAGAAAGTGAAAGGTGAAACAGTTTGAATGAAAGGGTGAAAGGCAAATGGCTCGGAACTCTTGAAAATAACCACTCAAACTAAAAGACCAAAGATGAAATCCCACTTGGAAGGAACTGCTCACTCAAAGGTGAAAGCCCTCAAACTGTCCGTGTGTTCCTCCTTATATTCCCTCCCTTCTGTCGTGCTCTCAATCCTGTAGCCTCCTCCTTGGCCTGGCGTCCTCTTATTGGCACAGAATTTCCATTTCCAGGGGTGGTTGAGTGGCCCATCCGTTGTTGGAATGCGGGGCACTGTCTTTCTCGCTGTGGCTGCACCTGATTGGCACAGCCGTACCACAGAGGCATCATGTGAGGATCTGCAAGAGGGTTATAGTGCATTTGCTGTGAGTGTAGAGGATAGAGAAGGTAGAGAGGGTGAAAGAAACACATACTTATGCTGACTCACACTTGCATCGCACATCCATCCCCATTTACATGATATAACTTAAATGCAAAACAGTTCTGACCCAGTTCCGACCCAGAACCCCAGACTATTGGGGCTCTGTTGCACAGGGAGGCACGAGGTGTGAGTTCGGACACAGAGCTGTGGCAAGATCGCTCCAATCGGAGCGATCTCAGGTATGCCGAGGGCATGACCAAGTCCCTTAAACTTTCTCTTATCTACCTCCATGGTCTCTCCCTCAATCTTCTCTATGTGTCCTTCCTCATGTCTGGATACATTTGTGTATTTTGTAATAATTAGTTGTTCATAGTGCTCCGGAGTCGGGTACGACCGGTAGAGGGTAAGAGAAAATGTGACGTGTGTTTTTAGTTGTGTAAATTGCTTGCCACGTGTGTTCCTTGTTTTCCCACCATTTTTATGTTCCTCATTTCCCCGCCTTTTCTTCTTTGAACTTCCTCGACTGCCAGTCCTCCCATCACTTTCCACTCTTTCGATTGCCTTGCTTGATATGAAATAAATGATTGAAGTGTTGAATGTGTCCTGATTTATCCTGCTTGGGGTTGGTCTGAATAGCGTTCCCAGATCTGAAGTCCACAATCTTAGGGTAGCTCTTAGAGTGTGACCCGAGCGTTGGTTGCTCGGCCAATTAATTTAACTGCTGCGGATCACTTGGCACGGTTCCCCGAATACCACATTAGCTCACCGGCACAGTAAACTGACTCTGGGAGTGAAGATCCGGCTGTGCTAAGGGTTGTAAAATGCATCCATGGTCTCCCCAAGACAAGTCAGACTTTGGAGTTATCCAGAGGTGACGTCCGTAACACTACGATATAACTGACCCTAATCAGATGTGTATGTGCCTTTATTCTCCCGGGAGGTGCACGGCATCCTCGCTGAGCTCACAACCATCACAATATTTATTTCTCCATGTTTTTCTTTCCAAACTATCTCAGTTGGGTAATATAACAAATAACATTGCTGATGCACAAATGTATTGGAATATCAGATATCGATAAAGGAAATCAAATATCATTGATAAGTGAAAGAACCTGCCATCTGTGAAAGACAACGGTCAAGGTGGTTGGCTTAAGATCTGAGGGTCTTGAGTTTGCGCCCTTGTCATACCATTGAAATAACACCAGGTGGGTTGACTCAACCTGTCATCCTTTCGAGGTCGCAAAATGAGTCGGAGTGGCGACTCGTCCAGGATTGTACTCCTTTGCCAAATGAAACTGCCTCGGCAGCCCTATGTGCCTCATGGTGTGAAAGACAGGTATTCAAGTTTTTATGGTGCATAGTCAAACAAGGTGAGCGACACTCCTCACCATCCGTGCTGACGACGTAGAAGCTAATTTGGTGTAGAAAAGGCTCTGAACGGTCCCATTCTCCCAAATGTGATCTGTTTGCACATCTTTATCAGTGATCGATTCCCAGGCGTTCGACTTGCATCCTTGTGTACAGAGGCAATACGGATGTTCCGAAATCCTAATTGAATAAACGATACACGTCATCGTGTATTGATTAGCGTAATCGTAAAGTTTCATCAGCTCGTCAATCAAGAGTTCAGTTTGCAATCAATCGAACTTGAACTACTCTGTGTGGACGTGGAAGTTCATTGTGGTCGTACGTGTGACCTTTCACTACAACAAGCATCGTTCACATCATAGGGGTCTTCAATCGACTGGAACAGTGGGTTAAAGCTCCTTCTGCGAGAAAGATAAACTCCAAAGGATGTCAGGCAGATGTCTAGATAATAGTTAGTAGGAACCAGGGTTGCAAATGGTTCATCAAACTTTTATGAAGATTTTAAAATCCTGAGTCCATCTCGATATATCAGATCTTGATCAATTAACTTTGGACTCAATTTGGGCACAGCATTGCAGTAGTACAAGCAGTCAACTGGCATATATATAATATATATATATATATATATATATATATATATATATATATTCCTCGAGAGCAAACTCTACCTTCGCTATACTCTACATTCAGAAATATTTAAACTAAAGGTATTGGAAACCGAGTTTCATTTGGGAAAATCGGCATGTTCTTATCGGCATCGATTTGAACAAACTTTGCCCTTCAGGAACTGAGTAACCTGCTTGTTCTGCCTGGAGTGGCAGTCCACAGGAGTGCACGACGAAAGAACAAACAATCTTGGCTCACAAAGTAGTTGTTGCTGTAAATTAAACAACATTAATTTTTATGTTTTTTAACCCAGCATCCACTTGAATTTCCATCTTTGTGCCAACAGACGAGCTGTCAGCGACAAATGCAATCGTAGAGCAGAATACCACTGGCATGACTATAACATCAAGATAAGGGAGCAGGGAGTGATAAATTGGAAGGAGGGCACAAATCATGTAAATTGGCTGGGTGTTCATGTCTCTCTCACCAGCCATGGCACTTCAGAAAAGGGATTCTGTGATTCTGTGGGACTAATGCAATCTGTGAACTTTACAACCCGGATTTCTCCCAATGGCAAATCCTCCCTTCTGGATTTTATGATGACCAACTTTTCCACTGTCTTATACTCTTCCTCTGCTAAAATTGGTTCATCTGATCATGTCCTTGTGAAGGTAAACATCTCTAGCTATTCTCAGAGAACTACCTCAATGCTGGCGAGTCTAGCAGTTCACTCAAGCAGATTGGCAGGGACTCGCCAAGCAGCCCTCTCCAAGCCAGTCGCTGACCGGGAACCTTTCGTCGTGCAAAGTCCTTTCGAGGCCCACCTGAGCTCCTGAACACATGCAAAGCTTTCGTCTGCAGCCTGATGGAGTACTGCTCTCCCCTCTGGGCTGATGCTCCTGCCTCTCACCTTTCTCGGCTTCACGCTGTGGAAACAAAGGCATTTCGGATCATTGGATCTTCCACGATGAGGCTGAGTCTTTGGGCCTCTCACTCTCTCACCGCAGGCAGGTCGGTGGTCATTCTGTCTATTTCCGTCTCCTCTCCAGTCTCCCCCCCCCCCCGTTGTGTCTGCGATTTGTCCCCACCATATTTCCACAGGGCCTCAAGGTCCACCAACAACCCCCTTCTGGTAAAAATACCAAAATCACGAATCACTGCTCACCTTCACTCTTTCATTCCTCTTTTTCCCCACCTTTGGAATAAACTCACCTCACTCAGTTCAATCCCATTCTTCCCTCCAGGCCTTCAAAACAGCTGTTCACACCACCACCTCTTATCATCCCCCATCCAAATCCTCTATCTTTTCTACCCCCATTAATCCACCCCAAACCCACCTCTTTCAAATTCCCTGTTTCCTTCCTGAAAGTCCCTGTATTGTCCATCTTGTATTCCCCATGTTCCCCACTCCATCCCTCTCCCTTCCACAGATCTCCTAATGTCTCTGTTCCCCACTGTTTTGTCCTTCCCACTCCCGCCCCTCTTGTCTCATGCCCCCCTTGCTGTGCGTTGTGTGTTAGCTCTCATACGAGCCTTGACAAGGTATGCAAAAAAAAAAGACTGGTCTCACATATCTACTGCCCCTGATGTTAACCAAGTCTGGGAATTCATCCACAGAAACTTGCTCTCTCCCATGCACAGATTCATCCCATCTCATCTTCAGCTATCCTCCCCTTCCTCCCACCGATGGTGCACTGAATCCTATGGTGAGGCAGTTGCTCTGAAACAACTTATCTTCTCTTCCTAGAAAGCAATCTGACTGAAGGCAATCTCAGCTCATTCCACAAAGCCTGCAACAAATGTGTGTCCACTCTCAGGAGAGCCAGGAAACAACATCTGTCCAACCTCAAGATTGGACTTTTAATCTTGTCTCCCTCTAAAACCTGGTGGCAACTTGCTACATCTTTCTCTGGAGCATGCTCCCCTTCCATCCCTTCCCTCTCTTCAAATGGCACCACAGACAACTCTACTCAAGAGAAGGTTGAATCCCTCAATTCTGTGTTTTCTTCCAAATCTTGTGTCCCAATCCACCGCTCTCTGTACCCACCCTACCCAGGCACACCTAAATGCTCCTGGACTCTGTGTCCTCCCAACGCCCCCCCCCTCAGGTTTCTACAGGGTGCATAAAGCATACCATCAACCTCCTTCTGTTGAAACTCCCAAAATCCAAAATCACTTATTCGTTCCTCTTTTTACCCACCTGTGGAACCAACTTCCACATTCTCTTCAATCTCATTCCCTCCAAGTCATCAAACAGCTGTTCACCACCATCTCAGATCATCCCCCAACCGAAACTATGATTTTTTTATAGCCCCGTTAACTGCCACCCCTACTCCCAACCCCCCCCCCCCTCTGCCAAATTTCAAATTTTACCTTCTAGGCTTTTCCTTCTGTATCCATCTTGTCCCCTCATTCCTCCCCACAACCGTTGTTTGTTGAGGTCTCCCTCGATAAGTCTCTCTCTCTCCCTCGTTCCTTTTATTCTGTTGCGTTCTGATGCGTTCAGTGTACTAGCTCTTCCACGAGCGTAGGCTATGTGCACAAATAAATAAAAAAATTTTAAAAAGGTATTCACACTCGCCTCTGAGATATCTAACCTGGGTTCGAATCTCGACCCAGCTATAAACTCCCATCCTGGTATTTCGCAGGCAGGCCAAGGCATAAGTGTATGTGCTGTCCATCGGTTGAACGTTAAACTGGATGTGCGGTCTGTCAGTACGAGTTGTTGGATGTGAAAGATCCGACCTGTTCCTTCACAAAGAGTTGGAGTTATTGCGGGCATTTTGAACAGATTCCAATTTCCTGCTCTAATCTACAGGGGCCTCTGCATCAGTGGAATAGCTGCGCTCCCTGCAATGTTTCAACCTGCAGCCGCAAGTTATATACGAAATGGAATTTAACTTGAATGTGATACTCTCCTATACCAATGTGGTTGATCATGGTAAAGGTTATATTATACTTTTTTAACTGGTTCCCAAAGTTCTGCATAAACTGTATTTGATAACCTTTGGAACTTTGGCTCACCCCTGTCCAAATGGCTGATGCCAGGTCACCGTGAATGTCTGCAGGACAGATTGCTAATTAGACTAGATCTCATTTCAGAAAAGACTTCATTTTAAGAACATTAGAGGCATTTTTGAGTAGAAGTTTGCGACATGCCTATCTAATCTAGTTAAGGGTCGCTGACTCCAAAATCGACGTTACTAAACTAAATTTTGAGGTTAGAGAGGTCAAAAGAAAATGGCCACCAAAAACGAAATAAAAACTACATTTTGACACTACGCCCACTTTTATTGAATATAATAAAAACAGAAACATGTGCGATTTGCATTTGCAATATCACAATGGTCCCACTCTTCAGAATCGTAGACACTGTGTTGTTCCCCAGCACAACTCTGGCTCCACAGTTCCAATGACCGAGAATCCACCACGACAGCCAATTGAGACAATATGACAGTCACATATTCCTAATGTTGAAGCAATCATTATCAGTCTGTTGTCTACATCCACATGCAGCTTTACTTTTCGGCATCGTGCGCGACAGGCACATGATACAATTTCCAAACAAGCTTCTGGAATAGAATCAAGGGTCATGGGAATTGGAGGTTTCTTCACCATCTAATGTTTCATCCAACATGTCGATGTTATCTGCCGTGTAATGCAGAAACCTATTTGGCACAAGGTTAGGTGTTCCTCACCAAAAAAAAAAAAAAGAAGAAGAAAATCAGTAGCACAGCACAGTGCTCACCACCAGTGCAGTCATTCACCAAAGTTTCCATTTTCTTGCTCAAATTGTGTAGGAGTTACGGGACATGACGGACGTACAGACGTACATACGTAGTGTAGTCAGGGATAATGTGATACCATCTGCGCATATGTAGTGACGTACGTTTTTACGTACGGAATCACATTATCTCTGACTTTTCATCACATCGTGCAGGGTTATCAAGGGAGTATTGTCATCCAAACCAGATGTTTTTATGACACTTAGTTCTGTTTTTACCTTTAAAAATTGAAAAAGCCCTCACACTGATAAGTTTTAGGCCGCCACTTTGTTTTTCCTCGTTTTGGTAGTCAAAAACTAAAAATTAAGCTTCGTAACATCATTTTTTTTAGACTAAGAATACCAAATTATGTTAGAAAGTCATGTTACCAACTTCTACTAAAAATGCCGCTTAAAGTATCTTTTTCTGAAATATGATCTAGTCTCAATGACCTTAATTGTTATTATCATAGATTGTTGTAAGTATATGTGGAAAAATTATATGCCCAAACCAGGAAATGAACACAGGTCCTTTAGAAAACCATAGCAGTGCTCTGCCATCTGAGCTACCTTGGCAACCCACTGCCTGAGCGTGCAATTCTTCCACATATAGAAATGCCACTCTCTTTTCCCCACTGCTTCTGGGGCACTCACTGCCAACCATAGGAGCAAGGGACTGTCCACGAGACTTCGATTCCCAGTCTGGGGTGCTACACCACATGACCTATGACATCATAATTATCATTAAAACATTCTACATGAGTAGTCACTCAGATGGTAAAAATTTCGTATCGATCCAAGAAGCGGTTGTGGAGAACAACATGAAAAGTTCTGTGCAGATAAACAGACAACCAAAAACAAACAAACGAAAAATCACTCAAAGAGCAACACTTGGCAAAACAGAACAAAGTAGAACTGCACTCGGTAGAGCGCATACCTCCGCCAGGTGGAACAGTTCACGTTTTGTATCCCACTGATGGACTGGATCCGAAACAAAATCGAATCCACGTGTTCTTGTTACCTATTCAACTCATCCACCTTGTTTTGTCATAACTCGTCCACAACTTTTTGAGATATCTTGATATACATATCGTTTTTGGCCCTTTCTTTCAATTTTAGAAACTAGGCCTGTGTTGACCTTTTGACCTTAAAAAATATTGGTGGTTGAATTCAATGACCTGATATGCAAATCCTGTTGAAATTTCAAGTGAATCGGATGAAAATTGAGGATTTTAGAAATTGCACATCAGTTGTTGACCTTTGTCCTGTGTTGAACTTTTGACCTTTTGACCTCAAAAATAAATACAATTCTGTAGGATCACCAACTCCACCGTTTGGTGAAGTTTTGTGTCGATGAATTTAAAATTGTGACCTGTAGGCAATTAAAGGCAAGCAGACAGATAAAGGAACAAACAGAAGCGATCAACGTACTTATCAAAAATAAATAAATTGCCAAGTAACAACCGAACAAACAAAAGGACCCAATGCAATACCCTCTCCTCTGGCGAGGGGAATAATTGACAGTGAGGTAATAATTTACAGCACGCTCACATTTCCTCTTGTCCCCTACACAATAATATCCGTCCTCTGACACCTCATTGCAATGGCTTATCACCTGTATTCTAAAAATGACCCAAAAAACCGAAGGAAAAAAAGAGAGTTTGGGAAGGGGGGCAGAAATTAAGAGTAAGAGAGAGAGAGAGAGTGTGGGGTATTATTCTGCTCCCTGACACACCTTTTGCACCCTCGGTTGAGGCTGCAGTGACACTGCGACTCAGCGGTTCAGACTCGTCTTCTCCACGCATCTCCTCCTGGTCTGACGGCACATGATCATATAGGGTCACTCGTTGTCATGCTAATGTGATGGTCTGCATGGTGGTGGTTTCTTGAGCCGAGGTGCGAGGGGAGGCCATGACTTGGGCAGCTTGCAGGTAACAGGAGTGAAGGAACAGTGTGCTGGGGCGAGATATGTCGTGTGTAAAAGCCGCCAACTGTCTGGAAAGAAGAAGAAGAAGAAGCAACATTGATGTCAATGTGGAAATGGTGGAGAGAGAGAGAAAGTGAAAGGTGAAACAGTTTGAATGAAAGGGTGAAAGGCAAATGGCTCGGAACTCTTGAAAATAACCACTCAAACTAAAAGACCAAAGATGAAATCCCACTTGGGAAGGAACTGCTCACTCAAAGGTGAAAGCCCTCAAACTGTCCGTGTGTTCCTCCTTATATTCCCTCCCCTTCTGTCGTGCTCTCAATCCTGTAGCCTCCTCCTTGGCCTGGCGTCCTCTTATTGGCACAGAATTTCCATTTCCAGGGGTGGTTGAGTGGCCCATCCTGGTTGTTGGAATGCGGGGCACTGTCTTTCTCGCTGTGGCTGCACCTGATTGGCACAGCCGTACCACAGAGGCATCATGTGAGGATCTGCAAGAGGGTTATAGTGCATTTGCTGTGAGATGTAGAGGATAGAGAAGGTAGAGAGGGTGAAAGAAACACATACTTATGCTGACTCACACTTGCATCGCACATCCATCCCCATTTACATGATATAACTTAAATGCAAAACAGTTCTGACCCAGTTCCGACCCAGAACCCCAGACTATTGGGGCTCTGTTGCACAGGGAGGCACGAGGTGTGAGTTCGGACACAGAGCTGTGGCAAGATCGCTCCAATCGGAGCGATCTCAGGTATGCCGAGGGCATGACCAAGTCCCTTAAACTTTCTCTTATCTACCTCCATGGTCTTCTCCCTCAATCATTCTCTATGTGTCCTTCCTCATGTCTGGATACATTTGTGTATTTTGTAATAATTAGTTGTTCATAAGTGCTCCGGAGTCGGGTACGACCGGTAGAGGGTAAGAGAAAATGTACGTGTGTTTTTAGTTGTGTAAATTGCTTGCCACGTGTGTTCCTTGTTTTCCCACCATTTTTATGTTCCTCATTTCCCCGCCTTTTCTTCTTTGAACTTCCTCGACTGCCAGTCCTCCCATCACTTCCCACTCTTTCGATTGCCTTGCTTGATATGAAATAAATGATTGAAGTGTTGAATGTGTCCTGATTTATCCTGCTTGGGGTTGGTCTGAATAGCGTTCCCAGATCTGAAGTCCACAATCTTAAGGGTAGCTCTTAGAGTGTGACCCGCAGCGTTGGTTGCTCGGCCAATTAATTTAACTGCTGCAGGATCACTTGGCACGGTTCCCCGAATACCACACTTAGCTCACCGGCACAGTAAACTGACTCTGGGAGTGAAGATCCGGCCTGTGCTAAGGGTTGTAAAATGCATCCATGGTCTCCCCAAGACAAGTCAGACTTTGGAGTTATCCAGAGGTGACGTCCGTAACACTACGATATAACTGACCCTAATCAGATGTGTATGTGCCTTTATTCTCCCGGGAGGTGCACGGCATCCTCGCTGAGCTCACAACCATCACAATATTTATTTCCTCCATGTTTTTCTTTCCAAACTATCTCAGTTGGGTAATATAACAAATAACATTGCTGATGCACAAATGTATTGGAATATCAGATATCGATAAAGGAAATCAAATATCATTGATAAGTGAAAGAACCTGCCATCTGTGAAAGACAACGGTCAAGGTGGTTGGCTTAAGATCTGAGGGTCTTGAGTTTGCGCCCTTGTCATACCATTGAAATAACACCAGGTGGGTTGACTCAACCTGTCATCCTTCCGAGGTCGGCAAAATGAGTCGGAGTGGCGACTCGTCCAGGATTGTACTCCTTTGCCAAATGAAACTGCCTCGGCAGCCCTATGTGCCTCATGGTGTGAAAGACAGGTATTCAAGTTTTTTATGGTGCATAGTCAAACAAGGTGAGCGACACTCCTCACCATCCGTGCTGACGACGTAGAAGCTAATTTGGTGTAGAAAAGGCTCTGAACGGTCCCATTCTCCCAAATGTGATCTGTTTGCACATCTTTATCAGTGATCGATTCCCAGGCGTTCGACTTGCATCCTGTGTGTACAGAGGCAATACGGATGTTCCGAAATCCTAATTGAATAAACGATACACGTCATCGTGTATTGATTAGCGTAATCGTAAAGTTTCATCAGCTCGTCAATCAAGAGTTCAGTTTGCAATCAATCGAACTTGAACTACTCTGTGTGGACGTGGAAGTTCATGGTGGTCGTACGTGTGACCTTTCACTACAACAAGCATCGTTCACATCATAGGGGTCTTCAATCGACTGGAACAGTGGGTTTAAAGCTCCTTCTGCGAGAAAGATAAACTCCAAAGGATGTCAGGCAGATGTCTAGATAATAGTTAGTAGGAACCAGGGTTGCAAATGGTTCATCAAACTTTTATGAAGATTTTAAAATCCTGAGTCCATCTCGATATATCAGATCTTGATCAATTAACTTTGGACTCAATTTGGGCACAGCATTGCAGTAGTACAAGCAGTCAACTGGCATATATATACATATATATATATATATATATATATATATATATATATCCTCGAGAGCAAACTCTACCTTCGCTATACTCTACATTCAGAAATATTTAAACTAAAGGTATTTGGAAACCGAGTTATCATTTGGGAAAATCGGCATGTTCTTATCGGCATCGATTTGAACAAACTTTGCCCTTCAGGAACTGAGTAACCTGCTTGTTCTGCCTGGAGTGGCCAGTCCACAGGAGTGCACGACGAAAGAACAAACAATCTTTGGCTCACAAAGTAGTTGTTGCTGTAAATTAAACAACATTAATTTTTATGTTTTTTTTAACCCAGCATCCACTTGAATTTCCATCTTTGTGCCAACAGACGAGCTGTCAGCGACAAATGCAATCGTAGAGCAGAATACCACTGGCATGACTATAACATCAAGATAAGGAGCAAGGGAGTGATAAATTGGTAAGGAGGGCACATACCATTGAGCACGAACAGTGTAATCATCTCTAATCCTGAATAGTTCTTTTCTAGGTGTAGTATTCCATTATGATGACTCCACATAGGTTTACACGACAAGCCTCATTTGTATTAGTCGAGAAGGAAAATTCTAACATTTGATATGCCACCGTACGAAGGTTTTACTTTTACTTAACCGTTTTAAACAATTCAAATGTTTTCCCTCGTCCTCGATCTCAACGTCATCATGGACAAAATCATCTGGAATCTAGATAGACATCAAATGTGAGCGAAGTAATCTTGATTCGAGACAGAATACGAGCAGGGTAATATTGATAGACCTGAGTGAAACGGACTGGAACCTCATATGTACACCATTTTGACATTTCCATGATTTCCTTAAGTCACCTGTACTAATGTCACCATGAACTGCAGAGCACGCAGTTAAAGTAAAGCCAATGACGAAATGAAGTTATTTGAGTCGTGCGTAATTATATTCACTTTATCTGCCAAAAAAAAAAAAACAAGGAATGCAATTTAAAATTCGTGGATCCATCCTGCTAGCCGGAGGCACAAATTGAAGACTTGTTCCTGAGCGATTTCCAAACCACACCGACCGAAGCACGTACCATTTTGTGAAGCCTCATGAATGCCCCTGGGATTTGTTCTTCCATAAGTGAGACAAAAATAAGAAGAGATTTGAGACGTGCTTTCTGTTGGACAAGCTGTCGGTACCTTTTGGAGTTTAATGAGACTGTCCTTATACACAAGGAAATTAGACACAGGTGGAGGCCATTCAGCGCATCATGTCTGTGCCGCATATCAACGCCGCAAGAATTTAGTGAGACATTTATTAACTCCACCACCGAAGGTGGACGTAGGTTGTTTTCATCCCAAGCTGTCTGTCTGTCTGTGAGCAGGACATCTCAAAAAGTCATCGACAGATTTGGACGAAATTTGGTGGACAGTTCGAGTGTGTGACGAGAACGAATTGATTCGATTTTGATGATTCGAATTGATTCGATTCGGATCCAGATGGAAGATCTTTATTTTCAATATTCTTTAAGTGATTTTTCACCATCGAGAGAAAGGACCAAAAACGATTTATAATATGATATTTCAAATGTTCTGGACGGATTATGGCAAAACTTGGTGGATTAGTTGACTGGTGATGAGAACAAGCTGGTTAAATTTTGGTTCAAGTCCGGATTCAGTTTCGGCCGATCAGTGGGATCCAAAGCGTGGACTGTCCAGAGAGAGAAGAGATTGTGACCAAACTCTTTGCAGAGCGTTGGTGCTGCTTAAGCAGTCTCCTTGGCTATTGGGCACAATCCTGGATGGGTCGCCACTCCGACACAGGATACCAGCATGCTGGCACTCATTTTGCCGACCTCGGAAGGATGACAGGCCGAGTTAACCCCACCTGGTATTAATTCATCAGCTGAGTGGATTTGAAACTCAGGACCCTAGGATCCAAAGCCTGCCACCCTAACCATTAAGCCAACACCAGGCACTGTTCAGCCTGGTGGAGATATGTGCTCTACTGAGTGCCCTTCTAGTTTACTCTTGTTATTTTTTTTACTTTGAGACATCGTTTTCACATGGAGGGTTGGAGAGTGGTAAAAGCTAGTAACAACAAGAAATGTTACAAGAGAAGCAAAGCAGACAAAGGAATCTCAATGATTAAACTGAAGAGGTTTGTAGCAGATATATTTTCATTGTACATGGCCTTTTACAGCGATATTTTCATTGTACATGGCCTTATACAGGTATATTTTCATTGTACGTGTCCTTATACAGGTATATTTTCATTGTATGTGTCCTTATACAGGTATATTTTCATTGTACATGTCCTTTTACAGGTATATTTTCATTGTACATGGCCTTTTACAGCTGTATTTTTATTGTACATGGCCTTTTACAGCTGTATTTTCATTGTACGTGTCCTTATACAGGTATATTTTCATTGTATGTGTCCTTATGCAGGTATGTTTTCATTGTGCATGGCCTTTTACAGGTATATTTTCATTGTACACGGCCTTATACAGCTATATTTTCATTGTATGTGTCCTTCTACAGGTATAGTATATTTATTTATTTATTTTTTGTATACCAAGTCGAGGCTCGTGTAAGAGCTAATAAAAACATATAACAAGGTAGGAGACAAGAGGGATGGGAGAGGGAAGCACAGAATAGTGGGGAACAAAGACAATGGGAGATCTGTGGAAGGGAGAGGGATGGGGTGAGGTACACAGGGTAAACAAGATGGTACTACAGGGACTTTCAGGAAGGAAGGCAGGGAATTTGAAGGAGGTGGGTTTGGGGTTGATTTACGGGGGGTAGAAAAGATGAAGATTTTGGATGGGGGAAAACATGAGATGGTGGTGAACAGCTGTTTTGAAGACCTGGAGGGAAGAGTGGGATTGAAGAGAGTGTGGGAGTTTGTTCCAGAGGATTGAAACAGTGAAGGTGAGCAGTGATTTTGGGGGACAGATTAGAGATGGGGGGGGGGGGGGACAGATTATAGACAGAAAGCGATGGGTTTGGGACATAAGATTTAGAAGCAAACACGGAGTTAGGCATGTCAGTCTTTTCACGGGCAGTGTCAGCTGTGCAGCCATTTGAGGGAAGGGAGGGGATGGAGGGGGAACATACACCAGAAACATACTTAACTAGATGCCACCTGGATTTGGATTAGGGAGACAGGTTTGAGAGTTTAGATTTGAGATTAGAAAGATGTTGTTTTCTGCCTCTCCTGAGA
>CM068967.1:10083231-10096049 GCA_035128595.1 Eptatretus atami | reverse complement strand
ATATACATCCATGTAAGGAACGCTTCGTCTTCCTCGAACGAACAAAAGAGTTAACAATGAGATCTACTTGCATACAGATTGAATGTGAAGGGAAGATATACGAGAGAACACACACAGAAAGACACACACACACATATATATATATATATTAGTGACAACTGGGAGAAAGATAAAAGAGCAAGGAAATATTTTTTTAAAAAGTTGGACAGATTGGGGATAGACGAAGAAGGATCACTGGAATGGCTAAGAAGAGGTCAGCTCAATTGGGACGGAGAACAAATGAAATAAATGCCCAAGACCAGGTACACTACATGAATGGCCTTAAAACGATGGCAGGACTGAGCCAATCGGACAAGTGTAGATTTTGCAAGATAGAAACAGAAAGCACGAGTCACGTCATATTGGGATGTGAAAAACTCATGTCAGAACAGCTGTACACACAAAGGCACAACAAGGTATGTAGAGTAATCCATTGGCACATCTGCAGAAACTTCAATATCCCAATCCCAGGAAACTCCTGGAAACATGAACCAAAAGTGATCATTGAAAACAAGGAAATAACGCTCACGTCCGACCTAATGATCCCATCTTGCGTGAACGTAGAAAACAAATCACTGTGACCGGAGTTAGTACTCAGATACAAAAAGGAAAATATGGCATTGTTAATTGAGGTTTCATTACCCAGTGATTTTGATCTAAATAATGCAGAAATCAAGAAAATGGTCAAATATCAAGACCTCAAGAATGAAGTGAAAATATCCTGGAAGCTGAAAAGCACCACAATTATACCACTGATAATTGGAGCAACGTGAGTGATGAAGAAGAACATTACAAAGATCCTACAAACCATCCCTGGGAACATTACCACAAAGGAACTACAGTTGGAGGCTGTCCGGGGCTCGGTGACGATCCTGAAAATATCCCTCACAACAAAATCAAACAGAAAACCAAATACTGCATTGCAATCACCAGGAGGAACCTGAAGAAGTAAAGAGCAAAGATGGAGTCATCAGGAGGAACCTGGATAGGATTCGGGTTTCAGCCGCTACTCCACTACCCTCAAACCCATCCAGGTGCAGCCAAGTGAGTCTTACAGAAAAAACTCCGACAGGAATTCACTTCTCAGTTCACAAACTTCCGAAAAGAAGGTGAATACTTCGAGTCCCGGGAGTAATCCGCCATTCCACCTTCTGAAACCTGCATATGGAGATAATACCCAATTTTAAATTGTTGTAGCAGTTTTATTTGTGAACCAATTTTAATGAAATAAAATGTAAATGATGGAGTGTCCAACAGCATGAAGCCACACACACCTTGATGAACTGGAGGAGAGAAGAACCAATCAATGTTCTGACCAACGTTCCTCAAAACATGTTGCGATCAGCAGTGATGAACGTGCCAGTCCGATGACGTAAACGTGCTGACAGTGCTGGAGGAGCATATGTGGAGGGTTAAAGAGTGGTGCATAAAACCTCACTGGACACTCTTTCATTGACACTTTGGTTCATTAAAATCGGTTCATTAAATAAAACTGCTACAACAATTTAAAATTGGGTATTGACTTATCATATACCCAGTGGAATATTGTAAACTTAGTAAAATGTAACTTGGATGTTCCTGGTTTTTATCGCTTGTTGAAACACTGGACTTGGTGCTGTGAACCCAATGAGCGACACTTTGAGTTCATGTGAAAAAAGAAATTTCTTCCAAACTATGAGCACATTCCACTTGTTTTCACACAAATTCCAGTGTCATTTAACCCTGTTCCAAAACACTTCCCACAATTCTTTTCATTGGGGACAATCTTCATCAAGGACATATCTTGTGGTCACGTGGAAAACAATGCCATTCAAAATACTAAACTTCAATTATCAATTGAACACACTCTCTCCTCACAGGTCAAACACCAATTGCTTTAATTATCCAATCAGCAGTTTGAGCTTTCGCACAAATGGAAGGGCTCCAGGTGACACCTCCCGTGTCAGAGAACAATGACTGACAACATTTCAGCAAGAGGTGGAGGAAGGGTGAGAATGAGGAGGAAGAGGACGAGGAAGAGCAAGGATGGCAAATATCTCAGACGAGATCCAGCGACTCTGGTTGACCATGTGGTTTGACCCAGAGGGATGCCGGGCAGAGGGTTCAGCTGAATCTGAGCCGCTTCACCGTTGCCTCTGTCATCCGGACATTCAGAAATGAGAACATGTAAGTAAATATTGGAGTAATCTACGTCTACCTCTACTCTGCTCTACTCGACTGTTATTTACTGTGACATAGCGATACAATACTCAGTAATTACTCCACTGCAGAATATTTAACGTGAACGACTACAAGCGGACCGCAGGACCAATGTTTCATGTATCATGGAAGAAATTAGAAGTTGTGTTGATGTTTCGTCAATACTTTTTTTTTTTGTTTTTGCAGAATTTAAAGACAGGCTCATGGCAGTACACGATGACTATTCACTCCAGACCAGCAAACTGATATTGTCAATACTAGAAACACCCGCTCCCTACGGGAGCCGTCAAGGGGGTCATATTATTATGTTTATGCCTATTTTACTCCAAGGGGTCCCAGGATTACACAACCAAAAAATGGTTGCGATCGGTTCAGGCGTTTTTGCAGTACCTGGGAACAGACAGACAGACGGTGAATTATAGTAAGATGGTTCGGGCAAACAACGCAATTCGACTGCGTGAGATGCAGTGTCGCATTATTGATGCCGATGCCATGTTTTCAGCCATTGAGCGAGTGGGCCTGTCACCAACTGACCACATCTTGAAAAAAAACCGAGTTAGGATGAAGCAAGTGTACCGCGTACCTTTTGAGAGGAACTAGGAAACGGTGAAAGAACTGCGCCACCAATGTGTTCAAGTAAGTACAGTACTCTGCTGTAATTTACTACATTTACTTGAGCACTGTCTACTGTAATTCTCACCAATGTATGGCAGCAACAGTGAGGACCTGCAAACCCTTAAATCTTGCAAAGGCTTATTGGAGCAGTGGTTTGTACAGATGATTGCGGAATAGGACTTTGAGGGTGTGATCCCCATCAACGATATACCCTTGTGGTCATTACCTCTGCCACCGAAGGTGAAGGAGGTTATGTTTTCAGCTCTTTGTCTGTTCTGTTTGTTTGTGTACAGGATATCTCAGAAAGTTGTGGACTGATTCGGATGAAACTTGGTGGACACGTTGGGTGTGTGACGAGGAAGAATTGGTTCAATTTTGGTGAAGATCCGGATCCGACTACCAGAATTTTTAAAGTAATTCTTCACCATTGAGAGATCGGACCAAAAATGATATATAGCACGATATCTCAAAAAGTTGTGGACAGATTCGGACGAAACTTGGTGGACAGGTTGGGTGTGCCACAAAGACAAATTGATTCTATTTTGGTGAAGATCCGAATCCAGATCTGTATACGATAATTATTTAATTTTTTAAGTGATTCTTCACCATTGAGAGATCGGGCCAAAAACTATATAGTACTGTATAGTATGATATTTCAAACATGTATTGGGGCCGATATGTTCTCGTGGATCAGGTATTACGTGACGGAGGTATGTGCTCTACCGAGTGCCCTTCTAGTTTTGAAATGTTATTGTTCTTCACTATATTGACTGCTGGAGATCTATTTCTGATGTTATTATGTCGTTTTCTTGTTCAGAGAATATTTGAACTCGATGCGAGCCCCATTCCACACGAGTATATTTTTTTATTGACGAGGCTGGGTTCGATTTGACAAAGCGGAGGAGATGCGGAATGAACATCAGTGGCCACCGTGCCGTTGTAGAAGTCCCTGGGCAGCATGGGGGAAGTATCACTCTCTGTGCAGCCATCAGCGACCAGGTGGTCCTTCATCACCATGCCACATTAGATCCATACAACACTGCACATCTCCTCACTTTCCTTGACACTCTCCGCAATGATCTCATCCCATCTGATCAGAGAGAGCAAGATGGGCCAGAGCAGTCCATGTACGTTGTCATTTGGGACAACGTCAGTTTCCAACGGGCTACTCTGGTCCGCAACTGGTTCGATGCAAAGCAGCATTTTTCATCTCTGTATCTCCCTCCACATTCACCTTTCCTCAACCCAACAGAGGAGTTTTTCTCGGCATGGCGGTAGAAGGTCTTGTACGACCGCAACTCCCACGACCGTGTTCCCCTCCTCCAAGCAATGGAGGAGGCATGTGCGGATATACCGGCAGATTCATGCCAGGGGTGGATGCGTCATGCCAGAAAATATTTCTCTCGCTGCTTGACCAGGGAGACCATTGCTTGTGATGTCGATGAAAGTCTCCGGCCTGATCAACAGCAGAGACAGGACCCTCATTGATTTCTTATTCTATTGTTTGTTTGTTTTTGTTTTTTACTTGTCTCCCGGTGCTGTGTATTATTTTTCTCCTCTTTATTTTTGTTTTATGTTGCCTCTGGCCTACAGTACTGTAATTTGGAAAAATAAAAATAAAAATAGAACAATAAAAACAATCTCACTGTGTTTGTGTGTTGTTTATATATTTGAGTAGGCCTGTATACTCTAATAATTTGGTTTCATTGGAGAAACTAGTACGTGCCCGTACGTGCGTGGCCGTACGTGCAAAAAAAACTTTCAACCGCGAGCCAGAAACAACCACACAGCGTTCCTTCGCTCTCGCGTGCCCGTACGTGCGTGGCCGTACGTGCAAAAAAAACTTTCAAACCGCGAGCCAGAAACAACTACACAAGCCGTTCCTTCCTCTCGCGTGCCCGTACGTGCAACCCCCCCCCCCCAAAAAAAACTTTCAAACAACCAACAGGCCGTTCCTTCGCTCTCGTAAACGACGACTGGATTGGGGCATTGTGTTTATCTATAAATGCGCATAAGAAATCGAGAAATTATTAGAATACATTGTCATCACTATCCGGAAGTGGTACGTGCCCTTACAGAATGTTCACATGCATTCCACGAATTATCGCTTGCATTGAAGTCACAACTGCTGTGATACTTACACACACAGAGTTAATTAAAATCAAAATTAAAATCAAGTTTACCTCCCTGTCTTTGCTTGCCATGACATTCGCTGCCATTGACCATTGCCACTCCTACGCCACGGGAACTAAGGCACCGATCCCCATCGTAACCGGCACGGCACGTGACGTCATTGTCGGCCGGCGCGCACCGGCCTACGCAGCCACGCCCACGCAGCAACGTGTCCTTTCATTGGTTGGTAAATAAATGGCCATAACTTGGGAAGCACTTGTCCGATTAATATCAACCTTGAAAAGGCACATACTCAGGTCCCAGCAATATACCTGGCAAGTTTAAATAGATCGGACCAGTGGTTGTCGAGAAACAGCGGTCACACACACACACACACACACAGATTGCTGGAATTAGATATACTGTATATATATTATATTATATACACACACATACACACACACACAACACACATTGCTGGATTATAGATAGCTGAGGTATAGTTTCAGGAAATGTGTGTAACAATTGAGAAAGTGTGTGTGTGTGTGTGTGTGTGTGTGTGTGTGTGTGTGTTACAGTACGTGAACCCCACCCGCCATGAGCAAGACAATATCATCATCGTCGATAGAGCATCACTGCTGTCGAAGAGTCTCTTGGTAAAAATTACTTTGGTTGGTTTACCTTTGCCTTCCTTGGAATCAGTCAAGGCAGAAATGAGTAATTTGTTCAGGGTTCCGGTGATAACTCGCAGACTCTGCGAGAAAGACCCCATGTGGTCTTTAATGCCCAACAACCAGTGCTGGTAGACCGGTCCTCCGGCTTGACGTCCTTCCAATGGATTCTGATGTATTGGAACGAAAGAGATTTGCTCCGCTTGCTGATATCTCCGAAAGAGATTTTGAGATTGAGCAATATTGTGCTATTTGCTGTTCGGGGATGTGTTATCACGTATGTAAAATTAGAAGCACCTTAGAAGCACCAACATATCTCCAGGTGACGATTAAACACACTGTTTGGAAATGACTTGGTGTGGAAATCCAGCATGTCTTCACAAGTATTGTATCTGTTGTGACTACCCTTACTATCGTGCCCAATTCATTCGCCCTACAGGTGTGTGGCTCACCTTTAATCGAGCTGTCTAACCTGAGTTTGAATCTCGATCTAACTTTAAACTGTCACCCTGGTATTTAACACACAGGTCGAGGAATCAAAGAAAGATTAAGTGTTGGATTGCTATACAGTACTATGCGTGTCTTCTTATATTGCCTCTGATGAACACAGGTGACCATAATTTCCATAATCGACACAAATCACCACCGATGAAGAGGTGAAGAAGCCAATAAATGACAGTCAAACGTGGATGGTACAATGAAAGCAAATACACCTTTGTAAGGTATGGGATCTGTTAAGAGTTTTCTTTGAGAAACCAATTACCGTTGGAACACCAAGGTCACTGCTCATTTACGAACGATGTCAAAATTTTCGGATGCTTCCATTGAATGAACCAAATGCATGGAGTGTGCCGACCGACCCACTTCCTGTGAAATTTCAGGTTCTGGGAATACTTTACGGAACAGTCATAAAACAATTATCAGAGTTCAACAAGCAGCGGGTCAATGGAGGCCAGATATGGCACCCACGCTCACAGCTTCAGAAGAAGGATGAATGTGCCTTCGAGTCTCTGATATTGCTCACAGTTTGTGCAATTGTGTGGGATGTGCATTGTCGTATTGCAAAAGCAGCCTTGCTTCATATCCTGTTACGTTCCTGCTATTTCATCCTACATTGCCCTCCGTGAGGCTGTGGAATCCAAAACTCTGTGTTTTCGGCATACCTGGGCAGGTAGCTGAGGTACAGGTCCTTTTACTCACACACAACACTGCAGGTCTGTGGCCTCATGGCCTTTCTATCTTGATCACATTTCTTCCATTCTTTCCCCTCTTTCCCTCTCTCCCCTTTGCCTCTATTAACAGTACCGGTCACTAATATACCTGATGTTGGCTTAATGGTGAGGGTGGTGGGCTTGGGATCCTCGGATCCTGAGTTCAAATCCTGCTCGGATGTTGAATTAATACCAGGTGGGGTTCACTCGGCCTGTCATCCTTCCGAGGTCGGCAAAATGAGTGCCAGCTTGCTGGTAAACTGTGGCGGAGTGGTGACCCATCCAGGATTGTACCCAATAGCCAAGGAGACTGCTTGGGCAGCACCAACGCTCTGCACAGTGTATGGACCCAATGGATGGATCGATGGTCACCAATACTCATCCAGTGACAGTATAGTAAGTCCTTCCTTGGTAGCTTCTCCAAGTCCAATCTTTATGATCACCTTCATTCTTCCGCAGCCTTGTTTCTCATTGTGGAGTCACCCTGATGAGTTTGCTTTATCCTTCTCTCCAGTCCTTCAATATGGCAGCCCATCACCGCCTCATGTTATCTTCAATACGTACACAAGAACAACTCGTCCCCCCCCTCCCCCACTCGCTGCTTCCTCAAACACACAATGTAATCAGAACTCACTCACTCTAAAGCTAATGTTACTTGTCTGCATGTTCCTTTCAAATTTCTTGTCAGTTAAATAGTTATTTTCCATGAGCCTCAACTTGTGTACAAAAAGTCTTTCCAGGACTGCTTGATAGGCTTCACTGTTCACAGTTCACCTGACTGTTGCACTGACATGATTGTCTAGAGGTATGCACACTCACCTCTAAGCTGTCAAGCCTGGGTTTGAATCCCGACCCAGCTATATACTGTTATCCTGGTGTTTCACAGGCAGGGTGATCATCATTGTGTGTCGTCCCCCATCTGGGCTGCCGGCATTAATTGGTGGACGTTAAAGATCCCATGGTGTCCTTCGCGAAGAGTAGGCGAGCTATCGCCGGCACCATGAACAAATTCCAAATTCCTGCCCTAACAAGCAGAGGGCACTGCATCAGTGGCACAGTTGGACCCTCAGCCAATGATGCTACCCCATAGCTTTGTGCTGCAGACAAACGACGAACCTGACAGTTCACGTACCTCGTTGGAGAGCTTTACGTGAGAAGAGTCAATCATAAAAAGCAAGCAAAGTGGTTCAGTCAATCAAATGAAAATAACAATTGAACATTCCTTAATCTCACCACAATATACCTTGGGCGATTCAACCACACGCAAAAAAAACAACAACAAAAGATTCATTCCAAACAGGGTGTGCATCCGAGTGCTTCATCCATTCCTCAGGTAGAGTATCTGAGGCAGTTGATTTAACAACTGGATAAATGTTACTACTACTACTACTACCACTACTACGAACATTACCATACTACTACTACTACAACGACCACAACCAATACGTAATTCCCGCATCTGATGCTTTTTCGGTTTGCGTTGAGTTTTGAGCCACTCATGGTCTTCTGTGAACGAGATAAATAAAATCCTCAGGATGATCAGGAAGAAGACTGGTGGAGACAGTGCAAGTGAGGCAAAGAAGTCCCGGACGGAACGACAATGGAAATCATTGATAACTCAGGATCAACAAGTACGTTCTGGAAAGCAGGAGTTGAAACCCAAAAATGAAAAGGCACCTAAAAAGCCAGCACCTGCAAGGAGGAGGAAAAGTCGAGAAAGCCCAAGCAAGCACAAGAGAAGCGAGTGAAAGAGGAGGAAAGGAAGGATAAGGGAGTCAAGGGTGGGTGGAAAGGTACGAAGAGCAAAAGGGTCGATGATAAGCAAGATGCAGGCAAGGATGCTTCCGCTGCTGATGCTACTGCTGCTGGTAACGGAGAGGAGACAAGACCCAATGAAGGGGCTGGCGAAGCCAAGTGAGCCCATACCTCTTGTGTATTTTTCCTATTTTATCACATCTCCTGTACATTGTGGTTTGCTTCTTTATTTATTTTTCCTTCTTGGTTTGAAACAATAGAAGATTTTGCAAAACATTGGCTTTCATAAAATTTGAGAGACATATATATATATATAAAAAATTTTTTATACATCATCGAGGCTCGTAGAAGAGCAACACGGAATGGATCAGGACGTAACAGACAAAAACAGGACACAATAATGGACAAAATAGGACACAAAAGGAACAGTGGAGAGGGAGGAGGGGGGTTAGAGTTGAAGGACATGATAGAAAGAGACTTAGACAAACAATGGGTGTGGGGAGGAATGAGGGCAGGAGAGGATGCATGGGGTGGTCAAGATGGATACCGAAGGAAACTCCTAGGAGGGAAAACCGGAAATTTGAAAGGAGGATGTGGTGGGGTGGGTTAACGAGGGTAGAAAAGATCATGGTTTTGGATTGGGGATCATCTGAGATGGTGGTAAACAGCTGTTTTGAAGACCTGGAGGGAAGAGTGAGGTTGAAGAGAATGTGGAGGTTGGTTCCACAGGAGGGGGAAAAAGAACAGAGCAACGAATGAGTGGAGGTGAGGAAATCCTCAAGTCCCGAATGGGGAAGTCCCTGATTGGTGGTTTGTTGAGCACTCTGCGTTACTGTTACAATATTTTGTTTGGCCTGAGATGCCTGACAATAAAGACTACTAATACCACTACTGCTGCTGCTACTACTATTACTACTACTTACCTCAAAGATGAACATAGAATGTACACAATCGATGGGAGCAGGATGGGAAGATAAGTGGAAAGGAACTTCCTGTAGGAACAGGTGCCTAATCAAACACACATAAAATGTGTAGGTAACAGAAAAAAAAAATTTTTTTTTATAAGACTCAAAGAAAAATAAATCGAATTTATAAATATATTTTGTCATATAATTGGTGGAATAAGCAAAAGCGAACATCACTGCAAGACACGTGTATATTATGTGGAACATGCTAACTTTATTTCGTTACATAATGTCAAACATACCGAGCAACATCCAAACAAGTAATGGAATGAAGAAATTATTCTTTGGGAGATGCATGATATCAGACAGTGCGCTCGGACTCTCTATGTCGGGATGGCGTGGAAAAAAATGTCGGTTTACCTGGTCTGTTTAGCTGATTGTCTAGGCATGGATCACTTTTCAGTACTCCAGAATCCAGACCATGGCAAAAGCAAAAAAAAACCCGAGATCAGTCAAAACCGGCAAATCTTCTTCTCGTTCATCATCATCACCATAATCATCATTATGTTGGCTTAATGGTTAAGGTGGCTGGGTTAAGATCTTAGGTACTCAAGTTCAAGCCCCTTCCGCCATTGAATTAACACCAGGTGGGTTGACTCAGCCTGTCATGCTTCTGAGGTCTGAGTTCACCACTGAACTGAGTGCCATGATTGGAAAAAGACTCATGAAAACTGCATTACAAGAGATGGATGCTTTGTGTAGGACCATTTGAACAAGTATAAACAGTAGTACCAAGTGTAAGGGGGTTAGTTAACCTGGTCAGTGTTCAAATTGTAAATTTAGTTGGCTTTGTGCTGGTGAGGATGGCAGCATTGTTGCAGGGAAGATTGTGGCATCGTGATTGCCATGGATTCACTTCCTGTATTGTTTGGGCTTTTTTGATGTCTGAGATGAACGCGATGACCTTTGATTGAACCAGATGTTATTGTAGGTAATGAATAATTATCAAATGATGTTTTAGAATGATTAATTTTGTTATTGTTCAATTTAGACTTTCACTGTGTTCCATGAAACTCTATTAATTTAATTATTGATCTATTAACGAGTGATGCACTGTGGGTCCATGCGGTCAGCTTGACTGCATTGGGGGCACCATCTTTGAGGTTTGTGAATGCCTGGTTTGAGCTCTTGTCTGTTTCAGATCTCGATGAAGACAAACTCCATGAAGGAACTCTGATGGCCATGTACATTGAAAATCCTTGCAAACCACCGTCCTGGTGGTGGCTGGAACGTTTAATATATTCGATGAGTTGATTTTGAGTTTTGTTGTGTCGATTTGATTTCATTGTATCGTTATAACATTCCATATTCAGTTTGTCATGATTAAATAAAAGTTTTGTAAAACCCTTATCTTGTGTAATGATGGGGTTGTCACTCATGTAACTCTCTTATTGTGTTTGTAGCCAATCCTTCCACTGGTTTCTCTTCTCTCAGTTCTATTAAAATCAACCCGTTGTGTATTATTGAGAATGTGTTCCCGACTATCCGTACAGTAAACACATTTCACAGTCATGGAACATTGTTTGAGGTGAAGCGCATCACATTCTTGAAAAAGATGGACTTCGTTCTTTGGGAGATTATTAACTATAGTAGAGCAATCTACATTTGGGCATCTTCAAACCATCACTTAGCAGCTCCAGATATATGACAGCAAGTGGAAAATAACAGCAAACATTTCGTCTGACTGGACCACCCCAAAGACCGACAAGCGGCTATCGCTTCCAGGCCATTGGCTGAGGATGAAGACGTGGCTTGAGAAAGTAAATAAAAGGAGATGCATTTTACAAAAGGTATTTACTCGATTTGTATTCGAGCCATAAAGTCAAGGTCGAGTGTCGGAAAAGCGAAGTATTAAATCGACAGAGGAGAGGACCTCTATGATGGAGATATTGGAGGTCAAGGAGACAAGTGCGGAAGAAAAACCCGATGCTAGATATGAGAGACCTGAGTGGGGAAGCAAGGTGCAGTACTTCCTCACCATGGTTGGTTACGTCGTGGGAATTGGAAACTTCTGGAGGTTTCCATACCTGTGCCAGACATATGGAGGCGGTAGGACAATTTTACCTATTTGCATTGACTGTATGTACAGTACCTGTCCATGTGCATGGTTTATCTGTGTGATGAGTATTTTTACATAACAACAGGAAAATCTATCAATGGGAACAAGAGGGAAGGTGAAGAAAACAGAGAAAAAAATTAGATTTAAAAAAACATTAGATTAAAAAAATTGTCGGAAAGGTATGTTGAGGTGTAAATCTCCTGCTGTTGGAGGTAATATTTGTGTCTGCACCTGTTTTACATTATAAACTGTAAGTGTGCTTTGGAAAAAGTCGGACGAGCAAGTTGATTAAACAATAAACATCTTGTCAAAGGTTCTTAAATTTCTTCTGCCATTCTTTAGGGAGAACACTGAAGATAGTATGAGCAGTGGTGGAAAGGTAATTATCCTCTTTAGGAGGAACTTTTAGCTTAAGCAGTCTTTATTTCAGGTGTAATCAACACTCCTTCATATCACCTGAAGAAAGAAAGCCATGATGAGGAAGAAGGAATAAAGCAGAGAGGACGTCGGAAAAAAAGACGTGGATTGAAACATTCAAGAACTAGAAGGGCACTCAGTGGAGCGCATACCTACACCACGCAATGCCTGATCCACGAGAACATATCGGGCCCAATACATGTTTGAAACATCATTCTATATATCGTTTTTGGCCCTATCTCTCAATGGTGAAGAATCACTTTGAATATTAAATAATTCTCGTATGCTGATCCGGATTCGGATCTTCACCAAAATCGAATCAGTTCATCGTAGCCACACACCCAACAAGTTTCATTCGAATCCGTCCACAATGTTGTGAGATATCGTGTGATATATCGGTTGAGCCGTCTCGCTCAATGGTGAAGAATCACGTAAAAAATTATCAGATTCGGATCTTCACCAAAATTGAATCAATTCTTTGTCACACACCCAACGTGTCCACCAAGTTTCGTCCGAATCCGTCAACAACTTTTTGAGATATTATGCAAAATATTGTTTTTGGCCATATCTCTCAATGGTGAAGAATCACTTTAAAAATTCTAGTAGTCGGATCCGGATCCAGATCTTCACCAAATTCTAATCAGTTTGGCCGTGTCACACACCCAACCTGTCCACAAAATCTCATCCGAATCCGTCCACAACTTTTTGAGATATCCTGTGCACAAACAAACAGACAAATGAAATTGCTCGTTGAGCAAGGAATTGCCGGAATAAC
>CM068967.1:10059052-10071369 GCA_035128595.1 Eptatretus atami | reverse complement strand
GTGTGTGAGTGGCGCCGTCCTGTAAGTAGAAACTGTTAAGTGCTTTTCCTTCCTTGTAAATTGTATTTCTTTTATTCGGATAACTCTGCTCTTTGTGTGCTCCCCTACCCCATTATAAATAAACCCCCGTGTTAAATGTTCCAGTTCGTTGTTCGTGTTTTCTTTCATTGGCCTAGCCAGCATGGTTCGGCTTGTAGCAGAATAAGTAATAAGGCCGTGGTGCCGTATAGTTGTCATTAGGGACCTGGCGCGACTCTGGTAACTTCCGCTCGGTTACGCCGGATCCGAGTCGGTACCCTGGCACTCGGTTCGGAGAGAGCGGCCGAGGGTGTGATTTCCCTGGTAATTGATGACGTGGGTACCTTAAGGTATATTGAAATTTGGCTAATTGACCTACCCACGCCATCGAGAATTGGCGATCCATGGCCCTTTAAAGTGGCCCGGTCGACTCAGGAGTTATCCGGGGTGCGACCTTTTAATTCGGGTGTTCGGTGGGAGACGGCTCTACGCTCCACCGAGTGGTCGTTTATTATCGCTCACCGACCCGGCGCGCAACAATATAAGGGCGTGCTTCAGAGCTCATAAAAGATTTATTGTTGAGGACAATATAAGGGCGGGCTCAAGAGCCTCGTGAAAGACTTATTGCTGAGGAAATATAATAGGCGGCTTCAGAGCTCGTGAAAGAATGTGGCATGATGTGTCTGTCGTAAAGAAAAAAAGCTTCCCAGTAAGAGAGGGGATTCTATCCCTTTACCTTCTCAACGCATCAACATTCAAGAGATCCATTAGACATGGGGATGGGGCTAATCTGAACATGCAATTTAAGGAAATACTTCTGAGGAACGCTGGATGTGTGGATGCATTCATCAGACCGGATTCTAAAATTCCTAACAATATATATATATATATATAATATATATATATATATATATCATATATATATATATAATACATCCATCAACTTAACATTAAAGGTGATACGTTCCTGAAAATGCCAATGAATGTTGGGGCATTGTTTTTATATTTTAATTATTTTATTATAATTAGATTTTTTTTAAATACGATCTAATGCTCGTGGAAGAGTGAGGAACACAGAACAAAAAAAAAATTCAAAAGGAAAACACACCAATAACCAAAGGGAACAGGAGGAGAAATGGGAAAAAGCAACGCAATGGCGGATGGATGAAATGGTTGGAGATGGACAAACAAGGGCATGCAGGTAAGCGATAAGGGTAAGGGAGAACACAAAGGGAGGACAATTAGAAACAGCCGGTAGGCGGACATGGGGTAGTCGCTACCCAATAAACCTGAACGAATGGGCCCGTTCGGATGGGGAAATGACCTGAGGATTAAGCACAAGAAATTCATGAATTCTAGCTTCAAAGGGTTAATGCTGCAGATTGTTTTTTCGTTAAAATAACCACATTATAGAAGGTTTTGGCCGTTTGCTAGGCAATCGGAGGGGTCCATACAAGCGGTTCTTTCTCACACAAAAACAGGACATACCATGAACCTCCGTACCAGTTTCATGTATATCTGAACTCATAGTCTCTGAGATAAAACGAACTTCGATTTTTTTTTTTTTTTTCTTTTTTTAATTGGTTTTCGACAGGGGTCATTCAAGTCTATTCTCTGACGTTTTTTCATAGATCCGGCTGGAAATTTTGACACATATGGCTGAATGTACTGCCCACAGCGCTCGGCGGCCCGCTTTTTGATTTTCGAAAAAAATAATTTTTTTTATATTCTCAAAAATTCACCAAAGTCCCGTTGCAGGCAACGTGGTGTCGCATAGCAAACGTTCTCATTGGCAGCACAACTAGGTATGGTATGAACCTACCAACCAAGTTTCATCGACAATCGCATTGTATTAATGGAAGCACTGGAGAACAGAGGGACAGACAGACACGACTAGACGACAAACATATGACGGAAAAAGTGTAATAGTAGATAAAATTTAAAAAAAAATTTTTTTTTATTTTTATTTTTCGACTGGATCGACTACCAATATAGGTAAAATTTGTTTCACCACTTTGGTGATTTTATCAGGTCTGGGAGAGGGAACGAGGCTGCTGCCTGTCTGTCAGAGGGATGAATATGTCATGGCAGAAAAGTGGAAGTCATCAGCCAAAAAGATATAGAGGAATTTTACAGAGAGCAGTGGCATCCATTGATGATGTTTGGAATAAAACGATGGGGTCTAGAAAACTGGCCTTAGGGTACTCCAGCCTGACAGGGGAGAGGAGAGAAGAGGAATCTCCGTTGAGGATACCACACATGTCTATGAGAGTTGGAGGAAGTCATAACAAAAGAAATGGAGTTGGCCTTTGGATTCCCCATATAGGCAGACAGTTTGGAGAGCAAGGAAGGATGCCACACTGTATCAAAAGCTCTAGATAGTCCAGAGGGAACGCCCTAATCTTATGTCTGATATTGAGGCTGTTGTAGAAAGGAATGATTTATGTCAACTCGTGATGATTGGATTCCATGGTCTTCCTGATACTGGAAGTAGGATAATTTGTCTGTCAGTTGAGGGAAATCTGTTTTTTCTGTGATTATCAATGCGTGATGATGCTGATTCAAGCAGATGAAGATGACCTAATGTAAAGGACAAGGTGAAAAGGGCAGACAGAGGAAACCACAAGAGCCAAGGCAAAGGCAGGTTTTAAGGACCCGTTGAGCTGACTGCCGCCGTGCAGTTGCCAGAAGCCAAGGGTTGCCACAAGCTTCCCCCCCCCCCATATTCAGGTGGCAAAAGACACAATTCAGGACAGTTGGGTACGACTGGGAATGGATGGTGCATAGACGGGGAGGTGTTAGGGACAACAAAATTTGAAGCAAAAACAGAATGAGGCATTCGGCTGATCACGAGTGGAGTCGGCTGTGGGGCCATTTCAAGTGAGGAAAGGGATGGAAGTGAAGGCACACACTATAGAACAATTTAATAAGGTGTGACCAAGGTTTTGGAGGAAGGAGACAAGTTTGAAAGTCATTCTTGAAGATTGACAGATGTGTTTTCTGGCTCTTCTGAGGGTAGACACACACACTTTGTTGGGCGTGGTTTTGAATGATCCAGAGGTTGCCTTCGTCGGATTTGCTTCCAAGAGGAGAAATGGCAAGTTGGTTTAACTTTAAACGCAACTGTCTCAACATAATTCAGAGAAGCAAAGAGTGGGAGGATGGGTAAGATAACTGAAGATGGAGATGGGATTATCTGTGCATAAGAGCAGAACAGTTTTCCTGTGGAAAGAATTCCCAGACTGAATCATAATCAGCGTGTGGCTATAAGAGACCAGTCCTGAGTGTTTAAAGAAAAAAATACTGTGAATATCATGAAACGCGATGTCGAAGGCAGTCACACTTGATGACCCACGAATACACGGGTCCGAATGTCGTGGTCGACAAGTAATCTCTGCAGCCAAATAAGTTGCCTAAATTAAAAAATTTTAGCTCACCTTTTTTTTTCTTCTTTTCTGTGGGCACATGGTCAGGATCGTATGAGATGCTAAACAAAGTAAACCGCAGCAACAAAGGGGGCAGTAGATAGAGAAGGTGGGAGAGGAAGGAAAAAACAATGGGGAAAGACAGGACATGAAGGAAGATCTGTGGAAGGGAGAGGGATGGAGTGATGGAACACGGGTAAACAAATGGACAGAACAGGGACTTCAGGTCCTTACATCAACAGTGAACTTTCCGGGAAAGAAGCAGGGAATTTGAAGGAGGGTGGGTTTTGGGTGGCTTAAATGGGGAAGAAAAATCGGGTTTTGGCTGGGGGAAGATAAGAAGTGAAGGGAACAGCTGTTTGAAGACTATGGAGGGAGCGTGGGATTAAAGAGAGTGTGGGAGTGTTCCAAAGTGGGGAAAAAAGAGGAATGAAAAAGAGTGAATGTGAGCATGGATTTCGTGAATTTTGGTGTTTCACCAGAAGGGGGTTGCTAGGCGGATCTTGAGCACCCTGCGGAAATATGGGGGGGGGACTATATCGGAGACAGAGCAGGGGGGGGAGTCCGGAAGGAACAGTAAAAGACAAAAGAGAGGAGACAGTAAGAAGAACAGAAAGACGCGTGGAATGTCGTTCTGGGAGCTTATGGGATGGAGTGTCATCAGTCCATCCATCAGTCCGTAAACATTGCAACTTCTTCAGCTGAAACTGCTGATGGGATTGTGACCAAACTTTAATAAAATTATATTTGGTAATGTTGCAACCTCAAGTTCATAGCTATTAAAACACGGATCTAAGGGATGTGTCGGAGTGACGACCCACCCAGGTGTACCAAATAGCCCAGGAGACTGCTTCGCAGCGCGACACTACCATTCCAGAGTATGTTCCAATGGACTGGTCTAGGAGGTCTACCGTAGGTCAAAGTGGGTCCAGGTTTGACCTCCAAAATATGTATTTGCTTTTCCTCTGACTGCAAACACCATTTCCAATGAAACCTGACCACAAACTTCATCACCCGAGATGTACGCAAGTTTGTGTCATGCATTAAGAAAATTGGGGCCGATGGGGTGCACAGGGGATCGGTTTGACCGCCCTAGAAATAGGTATTTGTTTTTCCTCTGAAACATACACAAACCATTTCCAATGAAACCCGCCACACCTTCATCACCCGTGATGTACCAAAGTTTGCTTCATGGCAATAAAAACAACACAATTAACCACTAAAAAATCGGGGCATAAGGGGATTTCTCTCTCTTCTTCCTCCTCTCTTGGTCTACAGGGAGATGGTGGGGTTGCCCCGCAAAATATGAATTTGCTTTCTTCTCAAGACACTACACACACATTCTAATGAACGGCCACAATCTTCATCACTCGTGATGTACCAAAGTTGTTCACAACATTAAAAAATCTGGCCATAAATTGGTTCATTTTGTTGAATTCGTCCCCAACGTTGACTCCTCCCAGTATCATTATTCTACCAGGTGAGCGCCAGGGGTATTGCCCCTATTTTTACTTCCTACCATTGAGGCACATGACCAGTGAATAAGATGCCTGCATGGCGCGACTCTCTCTGAAACAAAACCAAGTCATAAGCGCTAATTTTAAAGCTCTTTGAGAAGTATTGCAAGCATCCATCCATGTTTGAGCCAAAATATTTACTTTCAGCATCTTGAGCACAGGAATGCTTAAACCACACCTGTTGTTGGCTGTTGGCCATTCTCCAGTTCAGTCTTTGTCTCTTAAGTACTTGACAAAGAGTAACAGATGCAGAAAGCTACCTTAATACCTGGCTCAGCTTTGGTTCAAATCGTTGTCTTCGTCAAGGAGAGGCTCTGCTTGCATAAATAGTGAGAGAAACGCTGACATTGACAACAGGCAACCGCTCGTGCCAGTGATTAAGGTACATTTAATGATAAAGATAAAAGGACAACGTCCCACGCTTCGGCAGGTGAACACATTCCCGAGGAAAATTCTCCAGGCCGGGTCCTTCCTGTGCCATTCTCGGATTATCAACAGTGTTAAAGCCTTCATGTAAAGTCCATGGGCATATGGTTCTCAAATAATGTGGCTGATGCTGCTCTTCAACGTTCTCCCCACGAGGTTTCGAAGTCTAAGACCGTCCATGACATTGACTATCTCATGACGTCTGCTCTCGCACACAAGTAAAACAAGTTGGTAGCTTCGCGGCTTCCTTCTTGTCTTGCTCCTTCGCCCCTTGCCTCTGTTACCTCGTACCCAAACAGTTCCACCCTCATCCACCACCAATGTCCTAACCGATGTCCCATCACCAGTCTTGTGTGGGCGACCCAAGATGATTCCACATGATGAAATGTGTGTGGTCTTGTGAAGTAATTGTCACAATGCGTGAACACACCAATATGCATCTAGTGGTTGTGTTTGGTGAAAGCAATGATTTTCAAGAAATATAATAGGCAAAAGAGTAGCAAGGTATTTTATTGAGAAAACAATCTTAATTTTTGTAAGATTGCCTGTCACCTTAAATTAACCTGGACAACTTGTTTATTCTAGATAATAAAATAACATAATAATAAAAATTGAATTAATTAATTAGTAAATAACAGGCAACAGACATAATATGTATATGTGGAAAATTAATGTCGCCCCCAGGACAGGAATCGAACCCAGGTCCACGAGGAACAAAAAAGAGCCGGAGGACCTGGGTTCGGATTCCTGGTCTGGCGCATAATTTTCCCAGCATGATACATATTACATTGGTATTTATAAATGCCTGGTGTGGCTTAATGGTTAGGGTGGTGGGCTTGGATCCTATGATCCTGAGTTCAATCCCAACTTGGCTGTTGAAATTAATACAGGTGGGTTGACTCTGCCTTCATCCTTCTGAGGTTGGCAAAAATGAGTGCCAGCATGCTGGTCATAGTGTTGGAGTGCGGACTGTCAGGATTGTGCCCCATAGCCAAGGAGACTGCTTGGGGCAGCACAATGCTCTGCAGCAGAGTATGGTCCCAAATGGATGGATGAATTGTCTTCATTTGGTGCCTTTTGCTGACGGATACAGGTGCTATAATACATATTTGATTCTGATTGTCCTCTTCTGACATCTATTTCTCACTGATTTACTTAGTCACTTGATTTTACACTCTAGTCATATAATCGTGCCTTTCAAGGTTATGTCAGAGCAAGGTGTAAAGTCCTTGAGATTTTTCAAAAACGTATTGTTCAAGGCTGTAAGGCATCTAATCCACAACTGTAATACATTTCCTTTCCTCCCGTCACCCTCCTGTCCCTAGAGCCATTCCTCATTCCATAACTTTATTGGCGGCTCTCATTGAGGGACTTTCGTGTCTTCCTTGAGCTGGCCATCGCTCAGAGGTTGGGCGAAACGGTAGCTCTTGGAGTATGGTCGACACATCCACCCATGTCTGACCGGGCATTTGTAAGGAGGGGGACCTGGGGGGGGGAAGGGGGAGAGCAGAAAAAAAAAAGACTGGGATATTATTTCAAAAGAAAGCTTGTACAATCATACTTAAAGGCCTAAGTTCCTTAGTTCTGAGGTTAGGGCAAAGTGTCCTTTGGCAGCATGCACATGGTAAAGACCATTCATCTTCCCTGAAGCTCGACATTGACTTTCCAACCTCAAACAATTAACATTAACTACCATTATTAAATGGCCACATTCTTAATCAGGATGAAAAAGTTAATGTTCCTCAGATAATAGGATTATTTCTTGTTTCGAGATTTTCCTTGTTTCTCAAGGTAATATCAGGACAATTGTTAACAAACAGGTAGCAGGATAACTTGGGCATGCCGATGGCTAGCAGAGTACTGCGAAAGGGAATTTTGTCAGAATTTTAAGAGGGACAGGAATAGTATAGCACGTGCTGTGTGTTATGGGTACTCTTCCTTGGTGCTTTCATTCTTCCTGTGCCTCTACTTCAGGCGTGCAATCCATCACGTGGATCGGTGGTAACGCTCCTACATCCGTTTGAGTATCCACTGCCTTGGGATTCTGCCAATCAACGCGAAAATTCACACAAGGTCCTCATGTCTCCCTCTTCTCCCTACCTTTGGTCAATACACGTAACCAATGACACTGTCACTTCCAATAATGTAATTCCTACCACTGGAACTTTAAATCATGTGTTTTTTTTTTCTTTGAAAATAAACCTTCATTTCCAGTGCATTCAAGAATACTTTGTGAACGAAAAGGGGTAAAGGGCGTATATCTCAAATTAGGAAGTTTAGTCTAATCGTGGCGAGTTTCAAGATAATAACTAGATCAGGGCATCTGGGTAGAGAGGCAGACCTCCGCCAGACTATACAGTTTACGTTTTGTATCCCACGATATGATCCGCGATCTGCATCCGAACGAACCAAAATCGAATCAAGCTTGTTCTTGTCGCCTGACCAACTCGTCCACCAGGTTTTGTAATAACCCATCCACAGCTCTTTAGATACGTGCTACACCATTAGAGGATATCTTTTTGGCCCCATCTCTCAATGGTGAAAAATCACTGGAAAAATTACAGGATCTGGACGGATCCTCGCAAAATCGAATTAATTCGGTCCTTGTCGCACCACCTCCCACGCCCCACGTTCATCGAATTCGTCGTCACTATTTGAGATAATCCTGGCTCAACAGGTAGATTTGAACAGACAAACATACAAAGAAACTAGAACGCAATCCGGTAGAGCACATACCCCTGCCAGGTTGAACAGTTTACCTTTTGTATCCCACTGATGGGCTGGATCGAACCAAACTCGAATCCGCTTGTTCTGTCACTAACCAACTCATCCCCTAGTGTTGTCATAATCATCCACAACATGTTTGGAAAATAATCCATTTAGTATTTTGTTTCCTGCCCACCTCTGACTCAGCGGTAAATAAATTCGCTTGAAAATTTATTTTTTAATCTCGTTATCCGCATCTTCACCAAAGTCGAATAAATTAGTCGCATATCACACATCCAACTGTAGACGCAAATTCGTTTAAAACTTTTGAGTTATCCTGCCACACACAACAATACAAACAACAAACAAACAAACAGACAGGACAGACAAGACAGACAGATGGGGTAAAAACATAAGCACTGGTAATCTTTAGTGGGGAGGGAGCGAAGATATGTTCAACTCATTTGAAAAAATGCAACAGAAGTCTTAAAGCCATTGTAGATAACAGAGACATCGCTTAATGGGAATTTTTTCAAGTTGAGAAGTTTGATAGAATACCAAAAATGAATTCCTTGTTTCTCCTATGTGTCCCACAATTTCAACAGAGTACCTATCAGAATGCCGATAAGCTTATCAGTGAACCTATCTGGTAAACAGGAAAATCTGGAATCAAGTGCAAACATCAACGAAGGTGGAACTGGTCAGATGGTGGCTAGTCATTCTGCCACATATTTGCTGGTCAATCACATACTGCTGCACCAGTCGTGGCATTGAGAGCACTGGAAAGGTGTGTTGGAAGGTCTACCAATGTTTGGGTTATAACATGAGCGACCAGGAGCTTTTATCCTCAAATTATCGGCTATTTCAAACAATAAAAACGTCATTAATTGCAATACCTGTGGGGCTAAAGATGCCTCATACATATTTAAGAGTCCAATGCTATGATGCCTACCAAGGTTGTCTACATACACAAACTCCCATCCCGTACATCATACTCGTTCTGCTTTCCTGGTGGGGGCAGCGTTTGACAATTAGAACGGACTTCAGACGGTCTTCATTACCTGTTCACCCCGACGTAAGTAATTAAATTTAAAAACACTCGGAGAAAAAAACTCCCTTTGCATATGTAACGAAATGGAAGAGTCGGCTGAGTAGGTTAACTATGTGCTAACTCTCATCACTGTAAACCCAGATTCAAATCGCATCGATCTGTGTTTTACTCGCTATCTCCCTCCAATTTATTGGCCTCATCACAAAGGGGGTTGGCCTACTATACGACCGCAGCGAGCAACACAATTCGAGAAATCTGCTCCTCTAGCCTTGACGGCATCCTTGGTGGGATTATAAGGCTAAGTTTTATCAACGTTAAGGGAGCTATTTGTCCGAGTTAGTTGGAGATTGGCGGGGCAACTGAGGCCTTTTCGCAGCTGTGTGCTCTGCAACTCCAGTGTGACCATTCCTCATTTTCATAAATGGCGCAAGGTGAGGCCAATAAAAAAGCCAAGAATTCACAAGGTTTCGGAAAAAGCGATGAAAATAGAAACCTATACGCCAAGAAACCCTATAGAAAACCAAGACGCCATAGGTGACGCAACGAAATAGCCAAGATCTTGTGAAAAAAGCCAAGGAGCTGGTCACACTGCGCTGCACTCTGCAAGAAGGCGGCGTTAGGTCGTGCATCCGTGCAATTATTCCACGGGGCCCCGAGATGACAAGGACCCCCCCCCCCTCCACGCCGAATCATCGGTTCAACAAATCTTTCAGACGGGACCCTGAAGGTGGGGTCTCACTTTGGGGCCGACAAAATATCACTTTCTCGTGAGTGGAGATAAACATGGCGCAAAAGGGGTCGGCTTCCTCTCAAGGAAAGAAAGCATTGTGACTTAAATGATAGATTAGAACAGTTTTCCTCTGATGTTTAACTCGACAGGACTATTACAAATTGAGGAGGTGAGGTTAGGTTAGTGGACAAGCAGTGGAATTTAAGCTTCGTTTAATGCTTACAAATATGACAATAACCACAAAAAGAGTGGAAATCACCCGAAATTCACTTTTTTTCATCTATCTATAATTCCACATGTGTGGGTGTGTGTTGTGTGTGTGTGTGTGTGTGTGTGTGGTGTGTGTGTGTGTGTGACCGCTGTTTTTCGACAAACCACTAGTCCGATCAATTGAAACTTACGCAGCTATATTGCTGGGGACCTGAGTAATGGCCTTTCAAGGTTTGATATTAATCGGACAAGTCCTTCCCAAGTTATGGCCATTTATTTACGCAACCAATGACTGACACGTTTGCTGGCGTGGGCGTGGCTGCGTAGGCCGGTGCGCGCCGGCCGACGATGACGTCACGGCCGTGCCGGTTACAGTGGCAGCGAAATGTCATGGCAAGAAGACAGGAGTAAACTTGATTTTAATTTGATTTTAATTAACTTGTGGTGGAAGTGTGGTTTCGCGAAGAACGAAGGAACGGCCTGTGTGGTTGTCGTTTCTGGCTCGCGGTTTGAAATGTTATTTATTAACTTTTTTGGCACGTTACCGGACATGCACTACGGGCAACGTGAGCGCGAAGGAAAGGGCTGCTGTGGTTGTTGTTTTCTGGCACGCGTTTTGAAAGTTTTTTTTTTTTTAGTCGCACGCTACGCCACGCACGTACGGCACGCACCTACGGGCATGGCACAGTCACACAATGGGCTGACCAGAAAAGGGTTCCTCGGCCGACACGTGTTGAGTGTGTTCCATTACATCAGCTTGCAGAGTGCTCGCCAAGGGCTTAAGCACTCAAGGAAGCACTCCAACGAAAGTTGGTAAGGAACGGCTAGCTAGGCAAGCGAATAGGCAAGGCTGATTATGAATGGAACACACCCATGGCATCATCTTTTTTCGTGAGTTTGTGGTGACACTGGCGGTGAGATAAGGGAGGTTAGGCGTTATTCGAACCACTAAAATAATTTAAATTTTTTTCACTGAGAGGTGAAGAAGGGATCATGTCATTCTTTTTAATTACTGCAATTATTGTTAATATTATTATGTTATTATATTATTTTTGCAATTCTGTAATATTTAATATTATTATTAATATGCTATGTTAATCATAAGCCTGGTGTGCATGGTGGTTAGGGTGATGGTTGGGATCTAGGGTCCTGAGTTTGAGCCCTGTTGGCTGCTGAATTAACAGCAGGTGGGGTTGACACTCGCTGTCATCCTCCTGAGGTCGCGAAATGAAGTACCAGTGTACCTGGTAGTGCGGCACAGGGCATTAGTGGAAAACGGTGCTCCAAGAAAGTGGTTGGAGTGTGACCTGTCCCAAGGTTGTGCCAAATCGCTCGTTCAAGAAGCGTGGGAAGAAGAAGAAGAAAGAAGAAGAAAGAGAGAAGAAGAAGAAGAAGAAGATCATTATTCTGAGATATCCTTAGGAAAATATGGCATGATAAAGGTGGAATGATGCTCAACGCTGGATTATATATAATATATTATACACCTTTTCCAATTGAAAAGGCAATGAATGAATTCTCCGAATTTTTTTTGCAAATCGAGCAAAGCAACACAGACTAAAGAAAGCGTGAAAATATATGGAGTTCCTCTCACTCGTGATACAATTGAAGGTTATGAAGTCCTTGTATACCCTCTACGACCGCCACTCGGAGCGGTCAGCAGGCGCTACACTAGTTACCGAAGATAATTTGCGTCGCAACCACCCTCGGAATTCCTGGTGAGGAGAGTCCACTTGAGTCGCTGGCAACCTTTGCCATCTGACCCGTAGTCACCTTGGCAAGTTAATTGGTTGAGATTATTGAAGTAACGACTGGAATACCTCGACGACAGACAGACAGACAGACGTCAAAAATGGATATATTAGTGTGAGGACAAATGACAGGTTGATCAGGGGCCCCAAACCGGGCCATTTATTGTGTTCGCATGAGGCCCCCAAGAATGATAACGCCAACCCCCTGGCACTCTGCCTAGGTCCAGGAGTGTTACAGGCGTGTGTACAGCCCCAGAGAGTCCACCCAACCATCCGCAACGTTGATTGGACTTTACACTGAGCAGGCACCGTCACAATTCATCTCAACCCCACCCCAAAATCGCCCATTCGTACCCAGTGCCTTTTAACCCTTCCTCTTCTCTCTCGGTACAACATCGATGTGACAGTCGTTATCAGAGACAAGGTTTCTCATCCTGGGAGATGGGCCGGGAAATTGGTTACACCTTCTATTCACCTATGGAT
>CM068967.1:10046935-10059027 GCA_035128595.1 Eptatretus atami | reverse complement strand
TCATTGGGACCGGCGCGACTCTGGTAACTCCGCTCGGTTACGCCGGATCCGAGTCGGTACCTGCGACTCGGTTCGGAGAGAGTCGGCCGAGGGTGTGATTTCCCTGGTAATTTGATGACGTGGGTACTTAGGTATATTGAAATTTGGCTATTGACCCTACCCCACGCCATCAGAGGAGAATTGGCGATCCATGGCCCTTTAAAGTGGCCCGGTCGACTCAGGAGTTATCCGGGGTGCGACCTTTTAATTCGGGTGTTCGGTGGGAGACGGCTCTACGCTCCACCGAGTGGTCGTTTATTATCGCTCACCGACCCGGCGCGCAACAATATAAGGGCGTGCTTCAGAGCTCATAAAAGATTTATTGTTGAGGACAATATAAGGGCGGGCTCAAGAGCCTCGTGAAAGACTTATTGCTGAGGAAATATAATAGGCGGCTTCAGAGCTCGTGAAAGAATGTGGCATGATGTGTCTGTCGTAAAGAAAAAAAGCTTCCCAGTAAGAGAGGGGATCTATCCCTTTACCTTCTCAACGCATCACATTCAAGAGTCCATTAGACATGGGATGGGCTAATCTGAACATGCATTTAAGGAAATAACTGTCTGAGGACGTGGATGTGTGGATGCATTCATAAGGACCGGATTCTAAAATTCCTAACAATATATATATAATATATATATATATATATATATATATATATATATATATATAATACATCCATCAGACCTTAACATTAAAGGTGGATACGTTCCTGAAAATGCCATGACATGTTGGGCATTGTTTTATATTTTAATTATTTATTATAATTAGATGTTTTTTTAAATACGATCTATGCTCGCGGAAAGTGAGGACACAGAACAAAAAAATCAAAGGAAGACAGCACCATAACCAAAGGGAGCAGGAGGAGAAATGGGAAAAAGCAACAGCAATGCGGACTGGAAAATGTTGAGATGGACAAACAAGGATGCAGGTAAGCGACTAAGGGTAAGGAGAACACAAAGGGAGGACAAATTAGAAACAACCGGTAGGCGGACATGGGGTAGTGCTACCCAAATAGAACCTGAACGATGGAGCCCGTTCGGATGGGAAATGACCTGAGGATTAAGCACAAGAAATTCATGAATTCTAGCTTCAAGGGTTAATGCTGCAGATGTTTTTTCGTTAAAATAACCCACATTTAGAGTTTTGGCCGTTTGCTAGGCAATCGGAGGGGTCCATAGCAACGGTTCTTTCTCACACAAACTAGGACATACCATGAACCTCCGTACCAGTTTCATGTATATCTGACTCAATAGTCTCTGAGATAATAACGAACTTCGATTTTTTTTTTTTTTAATTGTTTCGACAGGGGTCATTCAAAGTCTATTCTCTGACGTTTTTTCATAGATCCGGCTGGAAATTTGACACATATGGCTGAATGTACTGCCCACAGCGCTCGGGGCCGATTTTTGATTTTCGAAAAAAATAATTTTTTTTATGATTTCAAAAATTCAAAAGTCCCGTTGCAGGCAATCGTGGTGTCGCATAGCACACGGTTCTCATTGGCAGCACAACTAGCGTCATGGTATGAACTACCAACCAAGTTTCATCGACAATCGCCATTGTTTAATGGAAGCACTGGACGAACAGAGGGGAACAGACAGACAGACAGACAGACAACATATGAACGGAAAAGTGATAATAAGGTAGATAAAAATTTCAAAAAAAAATTTTTTTTATTTTTATATTTTCGACTGGATCGACTACCAATATAGGTAAAATTTTGTTCAGCACGCTCACTTTGGTGATTTTATCAAGGTCTGAGGAGAGGAAGAGGCTGCTGCCTGTCTGTAAGGGATGAATATGTATGGCAGAAAAGTGGAGTCATCAGCGCAAAAAGATATAGAGGAATTTTACAGAGAGTCCAGTGAGATCATGATGATGTTTCGGAATAAAAGATGGGGTCTAGAAACTGCCTTAGGGTAACTCCAGCCTTGACAGGGAGAGGAGAAAGAGGATCTCCGTTTGAGATAACACATGTCTTGAGAGTGGAGGAAGTCAGTAATCCAAGAAATGGAGTTGGCCTTTGGATCCCCATATAGGCAGACAGTTTGGAGAGCAAGGAAGGATGACACTGTATCAAAAGCTCTAGATATGTCCAGAGGGAACGCCCTAATCTGTATGTCTGATATTGAGGCTGTTTGTAGAAAAGGAATGATTTTATGTCAACCGTGATGATGGATTCCATGGTCTTCCTGATGACTAAGTAGGATAGATTTGTCTGTAGTTGAGGGAATCTGTTTTTTCTGTGATTATCAATGCGTGGATGATGCTGATTTCAAGCAGATGAAGATGACTATGTAAAAGGACAAGGTGAAAAGGGCAGACAGAGGAAACCACAAGAGCCAGGCAAAGCAGGTTTTTAAGGACCGTTGAGCTATGCCGCCGTGTCCAGTTGCCAGTAAGCCAAGGGTTGCCACAAGCTTCCCCCCGCCCCATATTCAGGTGCAAATGACACAATTCAGGAACAGTTGGGTACGACTGGGAATGGATGGGGCATAGACGGAGGTGTTAGGGACACAAAATTTTGAAGCAAAAACAGAATGAGGCATTCGGCTGATCACGAGTGGAGTCGGCTGTGGGGCCATTTCAAGTGAGGAAAGGGATGGAAGTGAAGGCAACACACTATAGAACAATTTAATAAGGTGTGACCAAGGTTTTGGGGAAGGAGACAAGTTTGAAAGCTCATTCTTGAAGATTGACAGATGTGTTTTCTGGCTCTTCTGAGGGTAGACACACACATTTGTTGGGCGGGTTTTTTGAATGATCCAGAGGTTGCCTTCGTCGGATTGCTTCAAGAGGAGAATGCAAGTTGGTTTAACTTTAAAGCAACTGTCTCAACATAATTCAGAGAACAAAGAGTGGGAGGATGGGTAAGATAACTGAGATGGAGATGGGATTAATCTGTGAATAAGACAAGAACAGTTTTCCTGTGGAAGAATTCCCAGACTGAATCATAATCAGCGTTTGGGTGGCTATAAGAACCAGCCTGAGTGTTTAAAGAAGAAAAATACTGTGAATACATGAAACGCGATGTCGAAGCAAGTCACACTTGATGACCCACGAATACACGGGTTCGCGAATGTCGTGGTCGCGAAGTATCGGTCTGCAGCCAAATAAGTTGCCTAAATCTCAAAATTTTTAGCTCACCTTTTTTTTTTCTTTCTTTTTGTGTGGCACATGTCAAGGATCGTATGAGATGCTAAACAAAGTAAACGCAGCAACAAGGGGGCAGTTAGATTAGAGAAGGTGGGAGAGGGAAGGAAAAAACATGGGGAACAGACAACATTGAAGGAGATCTGTGGAAGGGAGAGGGATGGAGTGATGGAACACGGGTAAACAAGATGGACAAACAGGACTTTCAGGTCCTTACATCAACAGTGAACTTTCCGGGAAAGAAGCAGGGAATTTGACAGGAGGTGGGTTTGGTGGTTAAATGGGGAAGAAATATCGTGGTTTTGGCTGGGGGAAGATAAGAGTGAAGGGAACAGCTGTTTGAAGACTCTGGAGGGAGGTGGGATTAAAGAGAGTGTGGGAGTTTGTTCCAAAGTGGGGAAAAAAAAGAGGAATGAAAAGAGTGAATGGTGAGCAGGATTCGTGATTTTGGTGTTTCACCAGAAGGGGGTTGCTTAGCGGATCTTGAGCACCCTGCGGAAATATGGGGGGGGGACATATCGAGACAGAGCAGGGGGGGGGAGTCCGGAAGGAGACAGTAAAAGACAGAAAAGAGGAGACAGTAAGAAGAACAGAAAGACCTGGAATGTCGTTCTGGGAGGCTTATGGGATGGAGTGTCATCAGTCCATCCTCAGTCGTAACAATTGCAACTTCTTCACTGAAACTGCTGATGGGATTGTGACCCAACTTTATAAAATTATATTTGGTAATGTTGCAACTCAAGTTCATGCTAATTAAAACATCGGATCTAAGGATGTGTCGAGTGACGACCCACCCAGGATGTACTCCAATGCCCAGGAGACTGCTTCGCAAGCGCGACACTACATTACAGAGTAAGTTCCAAATGGATGTCTAAGGAGGTCTACCGTAGGTCAAAGTGGGTCCAGGTTTGACCTCCAAAATATGTATTTGGCTTTTCTCTGACTTGCAAACACCATTTCAATGAAACCTGACACAACTTCATCACCCGGATCGTACCAAAGTTTGTTCATGCATTAAGAAAATTGGGGCGATGGGGTGCACAGGGGATCCAGGTTTTGACCCCCTAAAATAGGTTATTTGTGTTTTCCTCTGAAACTACACACCACTTCCAATGAAACCCGGCCACACCTTCATCACCCGTGATGTACCAAAGTTTGTTCATGGCAATAAAAAACAAACACAATTAAAAATAAAAAATCGGGGCATAAGGGGTTTCTCTTTCCTTCTGGTCTACAGGGAGAGGTGGGGTTGCCCCCCCAAAATATGAATTTGCTTTCTTCTCAAGACAACTACACACACATTCTAATGAACGGCCACAATCTTCATCACTCGTGATGTACCAAAGTTGTTCACAACATTAAAAAAAAATCTGGGCCATAAAATTGGTTCATTTTTGTTTATTCCGTCCCCACGTTGACTTCCTCCTCAGTATCATTATTCTACCAGGTGAGCGCCCAGGGGTATTGCCCCTATTTTTACTTCCTACCATTGAAAGGCACATGACCAGTGAAAAGCATGCCTCGCAATGGCCGACTCTTCTCTGAAACAAAACCAAGTCATAAGCGCTAATTTTAAAGCTCTTTGAGACAGGTATTGCAAGACATCCTCCATGTTTGAGCCAAAATATTTACTTTCACCATCTTGAGCACCAGGAATGCCTTAAAACCACACCTGTGTGTTGGCTGTTGGCCATTCATCCAGTTCATGTCTTTGTCTCTTAAGTACTTGACAAAGAGTACAATTGCAGAAAATGCTACCTTAATACCTGGCTCACTTTGTTCAAAAGACTCGGTTGTCTTCGTCAAAGGAGAGGCTCTGCTTGCATAAATAGTGAGAGAACGCTGGACATTTGAACAACAGGCAACCCTCGTGCGCAGTGATTAAGAGTACATTTAATATAAAGATAAAAGGACAACGTCCCACGCTTCGGCAGGTGAACACATTCCCGAGGAAATTCTCCAGGCCGGGTCCTTCCTGTGCCATTTCTCGGATTATCTAACAGGTTAAAGCCTTCATGTAAAGTCCCATGGCAATAGGTCTCAATAATGTGCTGATGCTGCCTCTTCAACGTTCTCCCCACGAGGTTTCGAGTCTAAGACCGTCCATGACAATTGACATCTCATGACGTCTGCTCTCCGCACACAAGTAAACAGTGGTCAGCTTGCGCTTCCTTCTTGTCTTGCTCCTTCGCCCCTTGCCTCTTACCTCTACCCAACAGTTCCACCTCTCATCCACCACCAATGTCCTAACCGATGTCCCATCACAGTCTTGGTGGCGACAGATGATTCCACATGATGAAATGTGTGTGGTCTTGTGAATAATTGTCACAATGCGTGAAACACAACCAATATGCCATCTAGTGGTGTGGTTTGGTGAAACGCAATGATTTTCAAAATAAATAGGCAAAGAGTAAGCAAGGTACTTTTATTGAGAAACATCTTAATTTTGTAAGATTGCCTGTCACCTTAAATAACCTGGAACAATTGTTTATTTAGATAATAAAATGAACATATATAAAAAAATTGGTATTAATTAATTAGTAAATAACAGGCAACAGACATAATATGTATAATGTGGAAAATTATGCGCCCAGACAGGAATCGAACCAGGTCCAGAGGAACAACAAAAGAGCCGGAGGACGCTGGGTTCGGATTCCTGGTCTGGCGCATAATTTTCCCAACATATACATATTACATTGGTAATTTATATAATGCCTGGTGTGGCTTAATGGTTAGGGTGGTGGGCTTGGATCCTATGATCTGAGTTCAAATCCCACTTGGCTGTTGAAATTAATACAGGTGGGTTGACTCTGGCCTGTCATCCTTCTGAGGTTGGCAAAATGAGTGCCAGCATGCTGGTATAGTGTTGGAGTGCGCGAACCTGTCAGGATTGTGCCCAATAGCCAAGGAGACGCTTGGGGCAGCACCAATGCTCTGCAGCAGAGTATGGTCCCCCAATGGATGGATGAATTGTCAATTCATTTGGTGCTTTTGCTGACGATACAGGTGCTATATATACATATTTTGATTCTGATTGTCCTCTTCTGACATCTGATTTTCTCCACTGATTTACTAGTCAGCTTGATTTTACACTTAGTCATATAATTCGTGCCTTTCAGGTTATGTGAGACAAAGGTGTAAAGTCCTTGAGATTTTTCAAACGTATTGTTCCAAGCTTGTAAGCATCTAATCCATCAACTGTAAACCATTTCCTTTCTCCCGTCAGCCCCTGTCCTAGAGCGGGACATTCCTCATTCCATAACTTTATTGGCGCTCTCATTGAGGGACTTTCGTGTCTTCCTTGAGCTGGCCATCGCTCAGAGGTTGGGCGAAACAGGTAGCTCTGGAGTAGGTCGACACATCCACACCATGTGCTGACCGGGCATTTGGTAAGGAGGGCGGACCTGGGGGGGGGAAGGGGGAGAGCAGAAAAAAAAAAGACTGGGATATTAATTTTCAAAGAAAGCTTGTACAATGAACAACTTAAAGGCCCTAAGTTCCTTAGTTCTGAGGTTAGGCAAAGGTGTCCTTTGGCAGCAGCACATGGTAAAGGACCATTCATCTTCCCTGAAGCTCGACATTGACTTTCCACCTCACAACATTAACATTAACTACCATTACTTAAATGGCACACATTCTTAATCAGGTGAAAAAGCTTCAATGTTCCTCAGATATAGGATTACTTTCTTGTTTGGATTTTCACTCTGATTTCTCAGGTAATATCAGGACCAATTGTTAACACAACAGGTAGCAGGATAATTGGGCATTGCCATGGCTAGCGAGTACTGCGAAAGGGAATTTTGTCAGAATTTTAAGAGGGACAGGATAGTATAGCACGTGCTGTGTGTTATGGGTACTCTTCCTTGTGCTTTCCATTCTTCCTGTGCTCTACTTAGCGTCATCCATCACGTGGATCGTGGTGGTACGTCTACACCGTTTGAGTATCCACTGCTTGGGATTCTGCCCATCAACGGAAAATTCACAAAGGTCCTCATGTCTCCCTCTTCTCCCTACCTTGGTCAATACACGTAACCAATGCACACTGTCACTTCCAATAAGTGTAATTCCTACCCACTGGAACCTTTAAATTCATGTGTTTTTTTTCTTTGAAATAAACCTTCATTTCCAGTGGGCATTCAAGAATACTGTTGGTGAAGAAAAGGGGTAAAGGGCGTATATCTCAAATTGAGGAAGTTTAGTCTAATCGTTGCGAGTTTCAAGATATAACTAGATCAGGCAACTAGGTAGAGAGGCAGACCTCCGCCAGACACTCACAGTTTACGTTTTGTATCCCACGATAGACCGGATCTGCATCCGAACTGAACCAAAATCGAATCAAGCTTGTTCTTGTCGCCTGACCAACTCGTCCACCAGGTTTTGTAATAACCCATCCACAGCTCTTTAGAATACGTGCTACACATAGAGGATACTGTTTATGAGGCCCCTCTCTCAATGGTGAAAAATCACTGGAAAAATTACAGGATCTGGACGGGGAATCAAAATGGGAAATTAGAGAAAAGGGATATGGGGGAAGGGGGATAAAATAGAGTAAAGAAATGGGGGATCTCGCAAAATCGAATTAATCGTCCTTGTCGCACACCCAACCTGCCCCACGTTCATCGAATTCGTCGTCACTATTTGAGATAATCCTGCTCACAGGTTAGACTTTAAACAGACAAACAACAAAGAAACTAGAACGCATATCGGTAGAGCACATACCCCTGCCAGTTGAACAGTTTACCTTTTGTATCCCACTGTGAGGCTGGATCGGAACCAAACATCGAATCGCTTGTTCTGTCACTAACCAACTCATCCCCTAGTGTTGTCATAATCTCCACAACATTTTGAAATATCATTTAGTATTTTTTGTTTTCACGGCTCCACTCTGATCTCAGCGGTAAATAAATGCTTGAAAATTTTATTTTTTAATCTCGTTATCCGCCATCTTTCACCAAAAGTCGATAAATTAGTCGCATACACACATCCAACTGTAGACCGCAAATTCGTTTAAAACTTTTGAGTTATCCTGCCATCACACAACAAACAAAACAACAAACAAACAAACAGACAGACAGACAGACAACAGATGGGGAAAACATAAGCACGGTAATCTTTAGTGGTGGAGGGACAAGATAATGTTCAACTCATTTGAAATGCAAACAGAAAGGTCTTAAAAGCTTTGGTAGATAACAGAGACATCGCTTAATGGGAATTTTTCAAGTTGAGAAGTTTGATAAATACAAAATGAATTCCTTGTTTCTCCTATGTGTCCCACAATTTCAACAAGAGTACCTATCAGAATGCCGATAAGCTTATCCAGTGAACCATTCTGGTAACAGGAAACTCTGGACATCAAGTGGCAAACATAACGAAGGTGGAAACTGATCAGATGGTGGCTAGTCATTTGCCACATATTTGTCTGGTCAATCACATACTGCTTGCACCAGCGTTGGCATTGAGAGCACTGGAAAGGTGTGTTGGAAGTCTACCAAGTGTTTGCGGTTTATAAATGAGCGACCAGGAGCTTTTATCCCTAAATTATCCGGCTATTTTCAAACAATAAAACGTCATTATTGCAATACCTGTGGGGCTAAAGATGCCTCATACATATTAAGAGTCGCAATCTATGATGTCCTACACGGTTGTTCTACATACACAACTCCCATCCCGTACATCATACTCGTTCTGGCTTTCCTGGTGGGGCAAGAGTTTGACATTTAGAAGGACTTTCAGAACGGTCTTCATTACCTGTTCACCCCGACGTAAGTATAAATTTAAACGTACTCGGAGAAACTCCCTTTGCATATGTAAACGAAAGGAAAGAGTACGGCTGAGTAAGGTTAACTATGTGCTAACTCTCATCACTGTAACCTCAGATTCAAATCGCATCGATCTGTGTTTTACTCGCTAATCTCCTCCAATTTATTGTGCCTATCGACAAAGGGGGTTGTTTGTCGCATACATACGACCCAGCGAGCAACACACATTCGAGAAATCTGCTCCTCCTAGCCTTGACCATCTTGGTGGGATTATAAGGCTAGTTTTATCAACGTTAAGGGAGTATTTGGGTCCGAGTTAGTTGGAGATTGGCGGGGCAACGAGGCCTTTCCAGCTGTGTGCTCTGCACTCCAGTGTGACCATTCCTCATTTTCATAAATGCGCAAGGTGGAGGCAATGAAAAAAGCCAAGAATTCACAAGGTTTCCGGAAAAGCGATGATAATAGAAAACCTATACGCCAAGAAACCCTATAGAAAACCAAGACGCAGGTGAACGCAGAAATAGCCAAGATCTTGTGAAAAAAGCAAGGAGCTGGTCACACTGCCTGCACCTGCAGAAGGCGGCGTAGGGTCGTGCATCCCGTGCAATTAATTCCACGGGGCCCCGAGATGACAAGGACCCCCCCCCTCCACGCCGAATCATCGGTTCACAATCTTTCAGACGGAGACCCTGAAGGTGGGGTCTCACTTTGGCCGACAAAACATATCACTTCTCGTGAGTGGAGATAAACATGGCGCAAAAGGGGTCGGCTTCCTCTCAAGGAAAGAAAGCATTGTGACTTAAATGATAGATTAGAACAGTTTTCCTCTGATGTTTAACTCGACAGGACTATTACAAATTGAGGAGGTGAGGTTAGGTTAGTGGACAAGCAGTGGAATTTAAGCTTCGTTTAATGCTTACAAATATGACAATAACCACAAAAAGAGTGGAAATCACCCGAAATTCACTTTTTTTCATCTATCTATAATTCCACATGTGTGGGTGTGTGTTGTGTGTGTGTGTGTGTGTGTGTGTGGTGTGTGTGTGTGTGTGACCGCTGTTTTTCGACAAACCACTAGTCCGATCAATTGAAACTTACGCAGCTATATTGCTGGGGACCTGAGTAATGGCCTTTCAAGGTTTGATATTAATCGGACAAGTCCTTCCCAAGTTATGGCCATTTATTTACGCAACCAATGACTGACACGTTTGCTGGCGTGGGCGTGGCTGCGTAGGCCGGTGCGCGCCGGCCGACGATGACGTCACGGCCGTGCCGGTTACAGTGGCAGCGAAATGTCATGGCAAGAAGACAGGAGTAAACTTGATTTTAATTTGATTTTAATTAACTTGTGGTGGAAGTGTGGTTTCGCGAAGAACGAAGGAACGGCCTGTGTGGTTGTCGTTTCTGGCTCGCGGTTTGAAATGTTATTTATTAACTTTTTTGGCACGTTACCGGACATGCACTACGGGCAACGTGAGCGCGAAGGAAAGGGCTGCTGTGGTTGTTGTTTTCTGGCACGCGTTTTGAAAGTTTTTTTTTTTTTAGTCGCACGCTACGCCACGCACGTACGGCACGCACCTACGGGCATGGCACAGTCACACAATGGGCTGACCAGAAAAGGGTTCCTCGGCCGACACGTGTTGAGTGTGTTCCATTACATCAGCTTGCAGAGTGCTCGCCAAGGGCTTAAGCACTCAAGGAAGCACTCCAACGAAAGTTGGTAAGGAACGGCTAGCTAGGCAAGCGAATAGGCAAGGCTGATTATGAATGGAACACACCCATGGCATCATCTTTTTTCGTGAGTTTGTGGTGACACTGGCGGTGAGATAAGGGAGGTTAGGCGTTATTCGAACCACTAAAATAATTTAAATTTTTTTCACTGAGAGGTGAAGAAGGGATCATGTCATTCTTTTTAATTACTGCAATTATTGTTAATATTATTATGTTATTATATTATTTTTGCAATTCTGTAATATTTAATATTATTATTAATATGCTATGTTAATCATAAGCCTGGTGTGCATGGTGGTTAGGGTGATGGTTGGGATCTAGGGTCCTGAGTTTGAGCCCTGTTGGCTGCTGAATTAACAGCAGGTGGGGTTGACACTCGCTGTCATCCTCCTGAGGTCGCGAAATGAAGTACCAGTGTACCTGGTAGTGCGGCACAGGGCATTAGTGGAAAACGGTGCTCCAAGAAAGTGGTTGGAGTGTGACCTGTCCCAAGGTTGTGCCAAATCGCTCGTTCAAGAAGCGTGGGAAGAAGAAGAAGAAAGAAGAAGAAAGAGAGAAGAAGAAGAAGAAGAAGATCATTATTCTGAGATATCCTTAGGAAAATATGGCATGATAAAGGTGGAATGATGCTCAACGCTGGATTATATATAATATATTATACACCTTTTCCAATTGAAAAGGCAATGAATGAATTCTCCGAATTTTTTTTGCAAATCGAGCAAAGCAACACAGACTAAAGAAAGCGTGAAAATATATGGAGTTCCTCTCACTCGTGATACAATTGAAGGTTATGAAGTCCTTGTATACCCTCTACGACCGCCACTCGGAGCGGTCAGCAGGCGCTACACTAGTTACCGAAGATAATTTGCGTCGCAACCACCCTCGGAATTCCTGGTGAGGAGAGTCCACTTGAGTCGCTGGCAACCTTTGCCATCTGACCCGTAGTCACCTTGGCAAGTTAATTGGTTGAGATTATTGAAGTAACGACTGGAATACCTCGACGACAGACAGACAGACAGACGTCAAAAATGGATATATTAGTGTGAGGACAAATGACAGGTTGATCAGGGGCCCCAAACCGGGCCATTTATTGTGTTCGCATGAGGCCCCCAAGAATGATAACGCCAACCCCCTGGCACTCTGCCTAGGTCCAGGAGTGTTACAGGCGTGTGTACAGCCCCAGAGAGTCCACCCAACCATCCGCAACGTTGATTGGACTTTACACTGAGCAGGCACCGTCACAATTCATCTCAACCCCACCCCAAAATCGCCCATTCGTACCCAGTGCCTTTTAACCCTTCCTCTTCTCTCTCGGTACAACATCGATGTGACAGTCGTTATCAGAGACAAGGTTTCTCATCCTGGGAGATGGGCCGGGAAATTGGTTACACCTTCTATTCACCTATGGAT
>CM068967.1:10035292-10046910 GCA_035128595.1 Eptatretus atami | reverse complement strand
TGGGAGACGGCTCTACTGCTCCACCGAGTGGTCGTTTATCGCCACCGAACCCCGGCCGACAACAATATAAGGGCGGGCTTCAGAGCTCATAAAAGATTATTGTTGAGGAAATATAAGGGCGGGCTTCAGAGCTCGTGAAAGATTATTGCTGAGGAAATATAAAGGCGGGCTTCAGAGCTCGTGAAAGAATGTGCATGAATGTGTCTGTCGTAAAGAAAAAAGCTTCCCATAAGAGAGGGGATCTATCCCTTTACCCTTCTCAACGCATCACATTCAAGATCCCATTAGACATGGGGATGGGGCTAATCTGAACATGCATTTAAGGAAATACTTCTGAGGACCTGGATGTGTGGATGCATTCATCAGACCGGATTCTAAAATCCGTAACAATATATATATATATATATATATATATATATATATATATATATATATATATATAATACATCCGATCAGACCTTAACATTAAAGGTGGATACGTTCCTGAAAAATGCCATGAATGTTGGGGCATTGTTTTTATTTTTAATTATTTATTATAATTAGAATGTTTTTTTAAATACGATCTATGCTCGTGGAAGAGTGAGGACACAGAACAAAAAAAAATCAGGAAAACACACAATAACAAAGACAGGAGGAGAAATGGGAAAAAGCAACAGCATGGCGGATGGAGAAATGGTTGGAGATGGACAAACAAGGATGCAGGTAACGATAAGGGTAAGGGAGAACACAAAGGGAGGACAATATAGATAACAGCCGGTAGGCGGACATGGGTAGTCGCCTACCCAATAGAACCTGACACGATGGGCCCGTTCGATGGGGAATGACCTGAGGATTAAGCACAAGAAAATTCATGATTCTAGCTTCAAGGGTTAATGCTGCAGATTGTTTTTTCGTTAAAATACCACATTTAGAGTTTTGGCCGTTGCTAGCAACGGAGGGGTCCATAGCAACGGTTCTTTCTCACACAAAAACTAGGACATACCATGAACCTACCGTACCAGTTTCATGTATATCTGACTCATAGTCTCTGAGATAAAACGAACTTCGTTTTTTATTGTTTTCGACAGGGGTCATTCAAAGTCTATCTTCTCTGACAGTTTTCATAGGATCCGGCTGGAAATTTTGACAATATGGCTGAATGTACTGCCCACAGTCGCTCGGGGCCCGTTTTTGATTTTCGAAAAAAATAATTTTTTTTTATATTCTCAAAAATTCAAAAGTCCCGTTGCTAGGCAACGTGGTGTCCATAGCAACGTTCTCATTGGCACACAACTAGGTCATGGTATGAACCTACCAACCAAGTTTCATCGAAATCGCCATTGTATTAATGGAAGCACTGGACCGAACAGAGGGACAGACAGACAGACAGACAGACAAACATATCGACGGAAAAAGTGTAATAAGGGTAGAAAAATTTCAAAAAAAAATTTTTTTTTATTTTTATTTTTCGACTGGATCGACTACCCAATATAGGTAAAATTTGTTTCACCACTTTGTGATTTATCAAGGTCTGAGGAGAGGGAAGAGGCTGCTGCCTGTCTGTCAGAGGGATGAAATATGTCATGGCAGAAAAGTGGAGTCATCAGCAAAAAGATATAGAGGATTTTACAGAGAGTCAGTGAGATCATTGATGATGATTTGGAATAAGATGGGGTCTAGAACACTGCCTTAGGGTACTCCAGCCTTGACAGGGAGAGGAGAAAGAGGATTCCGTTGAGAACACACATGTCTATGAGAGTGGAGGAAGTCATAATCAAAAGAATGGAGTTGGCCTTGGATTCCATATAGGCAGACAGTTTGGAGAGCAAGGAAGGATGCCACACTGTATCAAAAGCTCTAGATAGTCCAGAGGGACGGCCCTAATCTTATGTCTGATATTGAGGCTGTTGTAGAAAAGGAATGATTTTATGTCAACCGTGATGATGGATTCCATGGTCTTCCTGAACTGGAAGTAGGATGATTTGTCTGTAGTTGAGGAATCTGTTTTTTCTGTGATTATCAATGCTGATGATGGCTGATTTCCAAGCAGATGAAGATGACCTATGTAAAGGACAAGGTGAAAAGGGCAGACAGAGGAACCACAAGAGCAGCAAAGCAGGTTTTAGGACCGTGAGCTGATGCCGTCCGTGCAGTTGCCAGTAAGAGCCAAGGGTTGCCACAAGCTTCCCCCCCCCCCATATTCAGGTGCAAAAGACACAATTCAGGAACAGTTGGGTACGACTGGGAAGGATGGTGCATAGACGGAGGTGTTAGGGACAACAAAATTTGAAGCAAAAAACAGAATGAGGCATTCGGCCTGATCACGAGTGGAGTCGGCTGTGGGGCCATTTCAAGTGAGGAAAGGGATGGAAGTGAAGCACACACTATAGACAATTTAATAAGGTGTGACCAGGTTTTGGAGGAAGGAGACAAGTTTGAAAGCTCATTCTTGAGATTGGACAGATGTTGTTTTCTGGCTCTTCTGAGGGTAGACACACACACTTGTTGGCGTGGTTTTGAATGATCAGAGGTTGCCTTCGTCGGATTTGCCTTCCAAGAGGAGAATGCAAGTTGGTTTAAACTTTAAAGCAACTGCTCACCACATAATTCAGAGAACAAAGAGTGGGAGGATGGGTAAGATAACTGAAGATGAGATGGGATTAATCTGTGCATAAGAGAGAACAGTTTCTGTGGAAGAATTCCAGACTGAATTCATATCAGCGTGTGGCTATAAGAGACCAGTCCTGAAGTGTTTAAAGAAAAAAATACTGTGAATACATGAAACGCGAATGTCGAAGGCAAGTCACACTTGATGACCCACGAATACACGGGTTCGCGAATGTCGTGGTCCGACAAGTATCAGGTCTCAGCCAATAAGTTGCTAAATCTAAAAAATTTTAGCTCACCTTTTTTTTTTCTTCTTTTTGTGGCACATGGTCAAGGATCGTATGAGAGCTAAACAAAGAACGCACAACAAGGGGGCAGTAGATAGAGAAGGTGGGAGAGGAAGGAAAAAACAATGGGGAACAGACACATGAGGAAGATCTGTGGAAGGGAGAGGGATGGAGTGAGGAACACGGGTAAACAAGATGGACAAACAGGACTTTCAGGTCCTTACACAACAGTGAACTTTCGGGAAAGAAAGCAGGGAATTTGAAGGAGGGTGGGTTTTGGGTGGTTAAATGGGAAGAAAATATCGTGGTTTGGATGGGGGAAGATAAGAAGTGAAGGTGAACAGCTGTTTTGAAAGACTTGGAGAGGAAGGTGGGATTAAAGAGAGTGTGGGAGTTTGTTCCAAAGGTGGGGAAAAAAAGAGGAATGAAAGAGTGAAGTGAGCATGGATTCGTGATTTTGGTGGTTTCACCAGAAGGGGGTTGCTAGCGGATCTTGAGCACCCTGCGGAAATATGGGGGGGGGACATATCGAGACAGAGCAGGGGGGGGAGTCCGGAAGGAGACAGTAAAAGACAGAAAGAGAGGAGACAGTAGAAGACAGAAAGACCTGGAATGTCGTTCTGGGAGCTTATGGGATGGAGTGTCATCAGTCCATCCATCAGTCCGTAAACAATTGCAACTTCTTCACTGAAACTGCTGATGGGATTGTGACCAAACTTAATAAAATTATATTTGGTATGTTGCAACTCAAGTTCATAGCATTAAACATCGGATCTAAGGATGTGTCGGAGTGACGACCCACCCAGGATTGTATCCAATAGCCCAGGAGACTGCTTCAGCAGCGCCGACACTCATTCCAGAGTATGTTCCAAATGGATGGATCTAAGGAGGTCTACCGTAGGTCAAAGTGGGTCCAGGTTTGACCTCCAAAATATGTATTTGCTTTTCCTCTGAAACTGCAAACACACATTTCCAATGAAACCTGACCACAACTTCATCACCCGAGATGTACCAAAGTTTGTTCATGCATTAAGAAAATTGGGGCCGAATGGGGTGCACAGGGGATCCAGGTTTGACCCCCTAAAATAGGTATTTGCTTTTTCCTCTGAAACTACACAACATTTCCAATGAAACCCGACCACAACCTTCATCACCCGTGATGTACCAAAGTTTGTTCATGGCAATAAAAAACAAACACAAATTAAATAAAAAATCGGGGCATAAGGGGTCTACAGGGAGAGGTGGGTTGCCCCCAAAATATGAATTTGCTTTCTTCTCAAAACTACACACACATTCTAATGAAACGGCCACAATCTTCATCACTCGTGATGTACCAAAGTTGTTCACAACATTAAAAAAAATCTGGCCATAAAATTGGTTCATTTTGTTGATTCCGTCCCACGTTGACTTCCTCCCAGTATCATTATTCTACCAGGTGAGCGCCAGGGTATTGCCCCTATTTTACTTCCTACCATTGAGGCACATGACCAGTGAAAAGCATGCCTCGCAATGGCCGATCTCTCTGAAACAAAACCAAGTCATAAGCGCTATTTTAAAGCTCTTTGAGACAGGTATTCAAAGTCATCCATCCATGTTTGACCAAAATATTTACTTTCCATCTTGAGCACAGGAATGCTTAAACCACACCTGTGTGGTTGGCTGTTGGCCATTCTCCAGTTCAGTCTTTGTCTCTTAAGTACTTGACAAAGAGTACAGATTGCAGAAAGCTACCTTAATACTGGCTCACTTTGTTCAAATCGGTTGTCTTCGTCAAGGAGAGGCTCTGCTTGCCATAAAAGTGAGAGAACGCTGACACTTTGAACAACAGCAACCCTCGTGCCAGTGATTAAGGTACATTTAATATCAAAAGATAAAAGGACAACTCCCACGCTTCGGCAGGTGACACATTCCCGAGGAATTCTCCAGAGCCGGGTCCTTCCTTGCCATTCTCGGATTATAACAGTGTTAAAGGCCTTCATGAAAGTCCATGCAATATGGTTCTCAATAATGTGCTGATGCTGCCTCTTCCAACGTTCTCCCCACGAGGTTGTCGAGTCTAAGACCGTCCATGGACATTGACATCTCATGACGTCTGCTCTCCGCACACAGTAAAACAAGTTGGTGCTTCGCGCTTCCTTCTTGTCTTGCTCCTTCTGCCCCTTGCCTCTTTACCTCTACCCAAACAGTTCCTACCTCTCATCCACCACCAATGTCCAACGATGTCCCATCAAGTCCTTGTGTGCGCAGATGATTCCACATGATAAATGTGTGTGGTCTTTGTGGAAGTAATTGTCACAATGCGTGAACACACCAATATTGCCATCTAGTGGTTGTGTTTGGTGAAAGCAATGATTTTCAAAAATATAATAGCAAAAGAGTAGCAGGTATTTTATTCGAGAAAACAATCTTAATTTTGTAAGATTGCCTGTCACCTTAAATAACCTGGACAACTTGTTTATTTAGTAATAATAATAATAACATAATAATAAAAATTGAATTAATTAATATAAATAACAGGCAACAGACATAATATGTATAATGTGGAAAATTATGCGCCCAGACAGGAATCGAACCCAGGTCCAGAGGAACAAAAAAAGAGCCGGAGGACCTGGGTTCGGATTCCTGGTCTGGCGCATAATTTTCCCACATATACATATTACAATTGTAATTTATATAATGCCTGGTGTTGGCTTAATGGTTAGGGTGGTGGGCTTGGGATCCTATGATCCTGAGTTCAAATCCCACTTGGCTGTTGAATTAATACCAGGTGGGGTTGACTCTGCCTGTCATCCTTCTGAGGTTTGGCAAAATGAGTGCCAGCATGCTGGTATAGTGTTGGAGTGGGACCTGTCAGGATTGTGCCCAATAGCCAAGGAGACTGCTTGGGCAGCACCAATGCTCTGCACAGAGTATGGTCCCAATGGATGGATGAATTGTATTCATTTGGTGCTTTTGCTGACGGATACAGGGTGCTATATACATATTTTGATTCTGATTGTCCTCTTTCTGACATCTGATTTCTCCACTGATTTACTAGTCACTTGATTTTACACATCTAGTCATATATCGTGCCTTCTTCAAGGGTTATGTCAGACAAGGTGTAGTCCTTGAGATCTTTTTCAAAAACTATTGTCCAAGGCTGAACATCTAATCCACAACTGTAATACATTTCCTTTTCCATCCCTCACCCCCTGTCCCTAGAGCCATTCCTCATTCCATACTTTATTGGCGCTCTCATTGAGGACTTCCGGTGTTCTTCCTTGAGCTGGCCATCGCTCAGAGGTTGGGCGAAAGGTAGCCTTGGAGTATGGTCGACCATCCACACCATGTCTGACCGGCATTGTAAAGGAGGGGGACCTGGGGGGGGGGGGGGAGAGCAAAAAAAAAAAACTGGGATATTATTTCAAAGAAACTTGTACAAGCATACTTAAAGGCCCTAAGTTCCTTATTCTGAGGTTAGGCAAAGGTGTCCTTTGGCACAGCACATGGTAAAGACCATTCATCTTCCCTGAAGCTCGACATTGACTTTCCAACCTCACAACATTAACATTAACTACCATTATTAAATGGCACACATTCTTATCAGGATGAAAAAGTTAATGTTCCTCAGATAATAGGATTAATTATCTTGTTTGAGATTTTCCTTGTTTCTCAAGGTAATATCAGGACAATTCGTTAACAAACAGGTACAGGATAACTTGGGCATGCCATGGGCAGCAGAGTAACTGCGAAAGGGAATTTGTCAGAATTTTAAGAGGGACAGGATAGTATAGCACGTGCTGTGTGTTATGGGTACTCTTCCTTGGTGCTTTCATTCTTCCTGTGCCTCTACTTCAGCGTCAATCCATCACGTGGATCGTGTGGTACCTCTACACCGTTTGAGTATCCACTGCCTTGGGATTCTGCCAATCAACGAAAATCACACAGGTCCTCATGTCTCCCTCTTCTCCCTACCTTGGTCAATACACGTAACCAATGCACACTGTCACTTCCAAAATGTAATTCCTACCACTGTGAACTTTAAATTCATGTGTTTTTTTTCTTTGAAATAAACCTTCATTTCCAGTGCATTCAAGAATACTTTGTGAAGAAAAGGGGTAAAGGGCGTATATCTCAAATTGAGGAAAGTTTAGTCTAATCGTGGCGAGTTTCAAGATAATAACTAGATCAGCATCTGGGTAGAGAGCAGACCTCCGCCAGACATACAGTTTACGTTTTGTATCCCACTGATAGACCGCGATCTGCATCCGAACCTGAACCAAAATCGAATCAGCTTGTTCTTGTCGCCTGACCAACTCGTCCACCAGGTTTTGTAATAACCCATCCACAGCTCTTTGAGATATCGTGCTACACCATAGAGGATATCTTTTTGGGCCCCATCTCTCAATGGTGAAAAATCACTGAGAAAAATTACAGGATCTGGACGGATCCTCAGCAAAATCGAATTAATTCGTCCTTGTCGCACCACCTGCACCACGCCCCACGTTTCATCCGAATTCGTCCGTCACTATTTGAGATAATCCTGCTCACAGGTAGACTAACAGACAAACATACAAAGAAACTAGAACGGCAATCCGGTAGAGCACATACCCCTGCCAGGTTGAACAGTTTACCTTTTGTATCCCACTGATGGGCTGGATCGAACCAAATCGAATCCGCTTGTTCCTGTCACTAACCAACTCATCCACCTAGTGTTGTCATAATCATCCACAACATTTTGAAATATCATTATATATTTTGTTTCCTGCCCACTCTGATCTCAGCGGTAAATAATCGCTTGAAAATTTATTTTTTAATCTCGTATCCGCAATCTTCACCAAAGTCGAATAATTAGTCCATATCACACATCCAACCTGTAGACGCAAATTCGTTTAATAACTTTTGAGTTATCCTGCCACACACAACAAACAAACAACAAACAAACAAACAGACAGACAGACAGACAGACAGATGGGGAAAACATAAGCACGGTCAATCTTTAGTGGTGGAGGGAGCAAATATGTTCAACTCATTTGAAAATGCAAACAGAAGTCTTAAAAGCATTTGTAGATAACAGAGACATCGCTTAATGGGAATTTTTCAAGTTGAGAAGTTTGATAAATACCAAAATGAATTCCTTGTTTCTCCTATGTGTCCCACATTTCAACAGAGTACCTATCAGAATGCCGGATAAGCTATCAGTGAACTATTTCTGGTACAGGAAAACTCTGGACATCAGTGCAAACATCAACGAAGGTGGAACTGTCAGATGGTGGCTAGTCATTCTGCCACATATTTGTCTGGTCAATCACATACTGCTGCACCAGTCGTGGCATTGAGAGCACTGGAAAGGTGTGTTGGAAGTCTACCAATGTTTGGGTTATAAATGAGCGACCAGGAGCTTTTATCCTCAAATTATCCGGCTATTTCAAACAATAAAACGTCATTAATTGCAATACCTGTGGGGCTAAAGATGCCTCATACATATTAAGAGTCCAATTATGATGCCTACCAGGTTGTCTACATACACAACTCCCATCCCGTACATCATACTCTTCTGCTTCCTGGTGCAGGTTTGACATTAGAAGGACTTTCAGACGGTCTTCATTACCTGTTCACCCCGACGTAGTATTAATTAACACTCGGAGAAAACTCCCTTTGCATATGTAAACGAAAGGAAAGAGTACGGCTGAGTATCGGTGTAACTATTGTGCTAACTCTCATCACTGTAAACCTCAGATTCAAATCTGCATCGATCTGTGTTTTACTCGCTAATCTCCTCCAATTTATTGTGCCTCATACAAAGGGGGTTGTGCCTACATACGACCCAGCGAGCAACACAATCTCGAAGAAATCTGCTCCTTCCTAGCCTTTGACCATCCTTGGTGGGATTATCAAAGGCTAGTTTTAGTCAAACGTTAAGGGAGTATTTGTCGAGTTAGTTGGAGATTGCGGGGCAACTGAGGCCTTTCCAGCTGTGTGCTCTGCAACTCCAGTGTGACCATTCCTCATTTTCATAAATGCCAAGGTGAGCCAATGAAAAAAGCCAAGAATTCACAAGGTTTCGGAAAAAGCGATGAAAATAGAAAACCTATACGCCAAGAAACCCTATAGAAAACCAAGACGCCAAGGTGAACCAAGAATAGCCAAGATCTTGTGAAAAAAGCCAAGGAGTGGTCACACTGCTGCACTCTGCAGAAGGCGGCGTTAGGTCGTGCATCCCGTGCAATTAATTCCACGGGGCCCCGAGATGACAAGGACCCCCCCCCCTCCACGCCGATCATCGGTTCAACATCTTTCCAGACGGGACGCCTGAAGGTGGGGTCTCACTTTGGGCCGACAAAACATATCACTTCGTCGTGAGTGGAGATAAACATGGCGCAAAAGGGGTCGGCTTCCTCTCAAGGAAAGAAAGCATTGTGACTTAAATGATAGATTAGAACAGTTTTCCTCTGATGTTTAACTCGACAGGACTATTACAAATTGAGGAGGTGAGGTTAGGTTAGTGGACAAGCAGTGGAATTTAAGCTTCGTTTAATGCTTACAAATATGACAATAACCACAAAAAGAGTGGAAATCACCCGAAATTCACTTTTTTTCATCTATCTATAATTCCACATGTGTGGGTGTGTGTTGTGTGTGTGTGTGTGTGTGTGTGTGGTGTGTGTGTGTGTGTGACCGCTGTTTTTCGACAAACCACTAGTCCGATCAATTGAAACTTACGCAGCTATATTGCTGGGGACCTGAGTAATGGCCTTTCAAGGTTTGATATTAATCGGACAAGTCCTTCCCAAGTTATGGCCATTTATTTACGCAACCAATGACTGACACGTTTGCTGGCGTGGGCGTGGCTGCGTAGGCCGGTGCGCGCCGGCCGACGATGACGTCACGGCCGTGCCGGTTACAGTGGCAGCGAAATGTCATGGCAAGAAGACAGGAGTAAACTTGATTTTAATTTGATTTTAATTAACTTGTGGTGGAAGTGTGGTTTCGCGAAGAACGAAGGAACGGCCTGTGTGGTTGTCGTTTCTGGCTCGCGGTTTGAAATGTTATTTATTAACTTTTTTGGCACGTTACCGGACATGCACTACGGGCAACGTGAGCGCGAAGGAAAGGGCTGCTGTGGTTGTTGTTTTCTGGCACGCGTTTTGAAAGTTTTTTTTTTTTTAGTCGCACGCTACGCCACGCACGTACGGCACGCACCTACGGGCATGGCACAGTCACACAATGGGCTGACCAGAAAAGGGTTCCTCGGCCGACACGTGTTGAGTGTGTTCCATTACATCAGCTTGCAGAGTGCTCGCCAAGGGCTTAAGCACTCAAGGAAGCACTCCAACGAAAGTTGGTAAGGAACGGCTAGCTAGGCAAGCGAATAGGCAAGGCTGATTATGAATGGAACACACCCATGGCATCATCTTTTTTCGTGAGTTTGTGGTGACACTGGCGGTGAGATAAGGGAGGTTAGGCGTTATTCGAACCACTAAAATAATTTAAATTTTTTTCACTGAGAGGTGAAGAAGGGATCATGTCATTCTTTTTAATTACTGCAATTATTGTTAATATTATTATGTTATTATATTATTTTTGCAATTCTGTAATATTTAATATTATTATTAATATGCTATGTTAATCATAAGCCTGGTGTGCATGGTGGTTAGGGTGATGGTTGGGATCTAGGGTCCTGAGTTTGAGCCCTGTTGGCTGCTGAATTAACAGCAGGTGGGGTTGACACTCGCTGTCATCCTCCTGAGGTCGCGAAATGAAGTACCAGTGTACCTGGTAGTGCGGCACAGGGCATTAGTGGAAAACGGTGCTCCAAGAAAGTGGTTGGAGTGTGACCTGTCCCAAGGTTGTGCCAAATCGCTCGTTCAAGAAGCGTGGGAAGAAGAAGAAGAAAGAAGAAGAAAGAGAGAAGAAGAAGAAGAAGAAGATCATTATTCTGAGATATCCTTAGGAAAATATGGCATGATAAAGGTGGAATGATGCTCAACGCTGGATTATATATAATATATTATACACCTTTTCCAATTGAAAAGGCAATGAATGAATTCTCCGAATTTTTTTTGCAAATCGAGCAAAGCAACACAGACTAAAGAAAGCGTGAAAATATATGGAGTTCCTCTCACTCGTGATACAATTGAAGGTTATGAAGTCCTTGTATACCCTCTACGACCGCCACTCGGAGCGGTCAGCAGGCGCTACACTAGTTACCGAAGATAATTTGCGTCGCAACCACCCTCGGAATTCCTGGTGAGGAGAGTCCACTTGAGTCGCTGGCAACCTTTGCCATCTGACCCGTAGTCACCTTGGCAAGTTAATTGGTTGAGATTATTGAAGTAACGACTGGAATACCTCGACGACAGACAGACAGACAGACGTCAAAAATGGATATATTAGTGTGAGGACAAATGACAGGTTGATCAGGGGCCCCAAACCGGGCCATTTATTGTGTTCGCATGAGGCCCCCAAGAATGATAACGCCAACCCCCTGGCACTCTGCCTAGGTCCAGGAGTGTTACAGGCGTGTGTACAGCCCCAGAGAGTCCACCCAACCATCCGCAACGTTGATTGGACTTTACACTGAGCAGGCACCGTCACAATTCATCTCAACCCCACCCCAAAATCGCCCATTCGTACCCAGTGCCTTTTAACCCTTCCTCTTCTCTCTCGGTACAACATCGATGTGACAGTCGTTATCAGAGACAAGGTTTCTCATCCTGGGAGATGGGCCGGGAAATTGGTTACACCTTCTATTCACCTATGGAT
>CM068967.1:10012526-10035267 GCA_035128595.1 Eptatretus atami | reverse complement strand
ATAGAAGAGAGATCAGAGTGCACGCAATGTGACCACTCCTTGGCTTTTTTCACAAGATCTTGGCTATTCTTGCTTCACCTTGGCGTCTTGGTTTTCTATAGGTTTTCTTGGCGTATAGGTTTTCTATTATCATCGCTTTTTCCGAAACTCTTGTGAATTCTTGGCTTTTTTCATTGGCTCACCTTGGCATTTATGAAAATGAGGAATGGTCACACTGGAGTTGCAGAGCACACAGCTGGAAAGGCCTCAGTTGCCCCGCAATCTCCAACTAACTCGCAAATACTCCCTTAACGTTTGACTAAAACCTAGCCTTTGATAATCCCACCAAGGATGGTCAAAGGCTAGGAAGGAGCAGATTTCTTCGAGATGGTGTTGCTCGCTGGGTCGTATGTAGTGCACAAACCCCCTTTGTCATGAGGCCACAATAAATTGGAGGAGATTAGCGAGTAAAACACAGATCGATGCAGATTTGAATCTGGAGGTTTACAGTGATGAGAGTTAGCACAATAGTTACACCGATACTCAGCCGTACTCTTTCTTTCGTTTACATATGCAAAGGGAGTTTTCTCCGAGGTACTTAATAACTACGTCGGGGTGAACAGGTAATGAAGACCGTCTGAAAGATCCTTCTAATGTCAAACTCTGCACCAGGAAGCAGAAGAGTATGATGTACGGGATGGGAGTTGGTGATGTAGACAACCTGTGTAGGACATCATAATTGGACTCTTAATATGTATGAGGCATCTTAGCCCACCAGGTATTGCAATTAATGACGTTTTATTGTTTGAAATAGCCGGATAATTTGAGGGATAAAAGCTCCTGGTCGCTCATTTATAACCGAAATTGGTAGACTTCCAACACCACCTTTCCAGTGCTCTCAATGCCACGACTGGTGCAGCAGTATGTGATTGACCAGACAAATATGTGGCAGATGACTAGCCACCATCTGACAGTTCCACCTTCGTTGATGTTTGCACTGATGTCCAGAGTTTTCCTGTACCAGAAATAGTTCACTGATGAGCTTATCCGGCATTCTTGATAGGTACTCTGTTGAAATGTGGGACACATAGGAGAAACAAGGAATTCATTTTGGTATTTATCAAACTTCTCAACTTGAAAAATTCCCATTAAGCGATGTCTCTGTTATCTACAAATGCTTTTAAGACCTTCTGTTTGCATTTTCAAATGAGTTGAACATATTTAGCTCCCTCCACCACTAAAGATTGACCGTGCTTATGTTTTCCCCATCTGTCTGTCTGTCTGTCTGTCTGTTTGTTTGTTTGTTGTTTGTTGTTTGTTTGTGAGCAGGATAACTCAAAAGTTATTAAACGAATTTGCGTGTACAGGTTGGATGTGTGATATGGACTAATTATTCGACTTTGGTGAAGATTGCGGATACGAGATTAAAAAATAAATTTTCAAGCGATTATTTACCGCTGAGATCAGAGTGGGGCAGGAAACAAAATATATAATGATATTTCAAAATGTTGTGGATGATTATGACAACACTAGGTGGATGAGTTGGTTAGTGACAGGAACAAGCGGATTCGATTTGGTTCGGATCCAGCCCATCAGTGGGATACAAAAGGTAAACTGTTCAACCTGGCAGGGGTATGTGCTCTACCGGATTGCCGTTCTAGTTTCTTTGTATGTTTGTCTGTTGAGTCTACCTGTGAGCAGGATTATCTCAAATAGTGACGGACGAATTCGGATGAAACGTGGTGGAGCAGGTTGGTGTGGCGACAAGGACGAATTAATTCGATTTTGCTGAGGATCCGTCCAGATCCTGTAATTTTTTCAGTGATTTTTCACCATTGAGAGATGGGCCCAAAAACGATATCCTCTATGTGTAGCACGATATCTCAAAGAGCTGTGGATGGGTTATTACAAAACCTGGTGGACGAGTTGGTCAGGCGACAAGAACAAGCTGATTCGATTTTGGTTCAGGTTCGGATGCAGATCGCGGTCTATCAGTGGGAATACAAAACGTAAACTGTTGATCTGGCGGAGGTCTGCTCTCTACCAAGTGCTGATCTAGTTATTATCTTGAAACTCGCAACGATTAAGCTAAACTTTCCTCAATTTGAGATATACGCCCTTTACCCCTTTTCTTCACAAAGTATTCTTGAATGCACTGGAAATGAAGGTTTATTTCAAGAAAAACCACATGATTTAAAGTTCACAGTGGTAGGAATTACATTTTTGGAAGTGGCAGTGTGCATTGGTTACGTGTATTGACCAAGGTAGGGAGAGAGAGAGGGATGAGGACCTGTGTGATTTTCGTTGATTGGGCAGAATCCCAAGGCAGTGGATACTCAAACGAGTGTAGAGGTACCACACGATCCACGTGATGATTACGCTGAAGTAGAGGCACAGGAAGAATGAAAGCACCAAGGAAGAGTACCCTAAACACACAGCACGTGCTATACTATCCTGTCCCTCTTAAAATTCTGACAAATTCCCTTTCGCAGTTACTCTGCTGCCCATGGCATGCCCAAGTTATCCTGTACCTGTTTTGTTAACAATTGTCCTGATATTACCTTGAGAAACACAGGAAAATCTCAAACAAGAAATTAATCCTTATATCTGAGGAACATTAACTTTTTCATCCTGATAAGAATGTGTCCATTTAAGTAATGGTAGTTAATGTTAATGTTGTGAGGTTGGAAAGTCTAATGTCGAGCTTCAGGGAAGATGAATGGTCTTTACCATGTGCTGTGCCAAAGGACACTTTGCTAACCTCAGAACTAAGGAACTTAGGCCTTTAAGTATGCTTGTCAAGTTTCTTTGAAATAATATCCCAGTTTTTTTTTTTTTTGCTCTCCCCCCCCCCCCCCCCAGGTCCCCCTCCTTTACCAATGCCGGTCAGACTAGGGTGGATGGTCGACCATACTCCAAGGCTACCTTTCCGCAACCTCTGAGCGATGGCCAGCTCAAGGAAGAACACGGAAAGTCCTCAATGAAGAGCGCCAATAAAGTATGGAATGAGGAATGCTCCTAGGGACAGGGGGTGAGGGATGAAAGGAAATGGATTACAGTTGTGGATTAGATGTTACAGCTTTGGACAATAGTTTTTGAAAAAGATCTCGAGGACTACACCTTGTCTGACATAACCCTTGAAGAAGGCACGAATATATGACTAGATGTGTAAATCAAGTGACTAGTAAATCAGTGGAGAAAATCAGATGTCAGAAAGAGGACAATCAGAATCAAAATATGTATTAGCACCCTTGTATCCGTCAGCAAAAGCACCAAATGAATTACAATTACATCCATCCATTGGGACCATACTCTGTGCAGAGCATTGGTGCTGCCCAAGCAGTCTCCTTGGCTATTGGGCACAATCCTGGACAGGTCGCCACTCCAACACTATACCAGCATGCTGCACTCATTTTGCCAAACCTCAGAAGGATGACAGGCAGAGTCAACCCCACCTGGTATTAATTCAAACAGCCAAGTGGGATTTGAACTCAGGATCATAGGATCCCAAGCCCACCACCCTAACCATTAAGCCAACACCAGGCATTATATAAATTACAATGTAATATGTATATGTGGGAAAATTATGCGCCAGACCAGGAATCGAACCCAGGTCCTCCGGCTCTTTTTTTGTTCCTTTGGACCTGGGTTCGATTCCTGTCTGGGCGCATAATTTTCCACATATACATATTATGTCTGTTGCCTGTTCATTTATATTATTAATACAATTTTTATTATTATTGTTATTATTATTATAATTATTCTAAATAAACAAGTTGTCCAGGTTAATTTAAGGTGACAGCAATCTTACAAATTAAGATTGTTTTCTCAATAAAATACCTGCTACTTCTTTGCTATTTATTTTTGAAAATCATTGCTTTCACCAACACAACCACTAGATGGCATATTGGTGTGTTCACGCATTGTGATCAATTACTTCCACAAGACCACACACATTTATCATGTGGAATCATCTGACGCACACCAGGACTTGATGGGACATCGTTGGACATTGGTGGTTGGATGAGAGGTAGGCAACTGTTGGGTAGAGGTAAAGAGGCAAGGGGCAGAAGGAGCAAGAACAAGAAGGAAGCGCGAAGCACCAACTTGTTTACTGTGTGCGAGGAGCAAGACGTCATGAGATGTCAATGTCCATGGACGGTCTTAGACTCGACAACCCTCGTGGGGAGAACGTTGAAGAGGCAGCATCAGCACATTATTTGAGAACCATATTGCATGAGATACTTTACATGAAGGCCTTTAACACTGTTATAATCCGAGAATGGCAAGAGAAGACCCGGCTCTGGAGAATTCCTCGGGAATGTTGTCACGCTGCGAAGCGTGGGAAGTTGTCCTTTTATCTTTTGATATTAAATGTACCTTAATCACTGCACGAGGGTTGCTGTTGTTCAAAGTGTCAGCGTTCTCTCACTTTTATGGCAAGCAAGAGCCTCTCCTTGACGAAGACAAACCGATGTTGAACAAAGTGAGCCAGTATTAAGGTAGCATTCTGCAATCTTGTACTCTTTGTCAAGTACTTAAGAGAACAAAGATGAACTGGAGAATGGCCAACAGCCAACACACAGGTGTGGTTTTAAGGCATTCCTGGCTCAAGATGGAAAGTAAATATTTTGGTCAAACATGGATGGATGACTTTGAATACCTGTTCCAAAGAGCTTTAAAATAGGCCTTATGACTTGGTTTTGTTTCAGAGAGATCGGCCATTGCGAGGCATGCTTTTCACTGGTCATGTGCCTCAATGGTAGGAAGTAAAATAGGGGCAATACCCTGGGCGCTCACCTGGTAGAATAATGATACTGAGGAGGAAGTCAACGTGGGACGGAATCAAACAAAATGAACCAATTTTATGGCCAGATTTTTTTTAATGTTGTGAACAACTTTGGTACATCACGAGTGATGAAGATTGTGGCCGTTTCATTAGAATGTGTGTGTAGTTTCTGAGAAGAAAGCAAATTCATATTTTGGGGGCAACCCCACCTCTCCCTGTAGACCCCTTATGCCCCGATTTTTTATTTTTAATTTGTGTTTTGTTTTTATTGCCATGAACAAACTTTGGTACATCACGGGTGATGAAGGTTGTGGTCGGGTTTCATTGGAAATGTGTGTGTAGTTTCAGAGGAAAAAGCAAATACCTATTTTAGGGGGTCAAACCTGGATCCCCTGTGCACCCCATTCGGCCCCAATTTTCTTAATGCATGAACAAACTTTGGTACATCTCGGGTGATGAAGTTGTGGTCAGGTTTCATTGGAAATGTGTGTTTGCAGTTTCAGAGGAAAAAGCAAATACATATTTTGGAGGTCAAACCTGGACCCACTTTGACCTACGGTAGACCTCCTTAGATCCATCCATTTGGAACATACTCTGTAATGAGTGTCGGCGCTGCTGAGCAGTCTCCTGGGCTATTGGATACAATCCTGGGTGGTCGTCACTCCGACACATCCTTAGATCCGATGTTTAATGCTATGAACTTGAGTTGCAACATACCAAATATAATTTTATCCAGTTTGGTCACAATCCCATCAGCAGTTTCAGTGAAGAAGTTGCAATTGTTTACGGACTGATGGATGGACTGATGACACTCCATCCCATAAGCTCCCAGAACGACATTCCAGGTCTTTCTGTCTTCTACTGTCTCCTCTCTTTCTGTCTTTTACTGTCTCCTTCCGGACTCCCCCCCCTGCTCTGTCTGCGATATGTCCCCCCCCCATATTTCCGCAGGGTGCTCAAGATCGCGCTAGCAACCCCCTTCTGGTGAAACCACCAAAATCACGAATCACTGCTCACCTTCACTCTTTCATTCCTCTTTTTTTCCCCACCTTTGGAACAAACTCCCACACTCTCTTTAATCCCACTCTTCCTCCAGGTCTTTCAAAACAGCTGTTCACTCTTCACTCTTATCTTCCCCCATCCAAACCAACGATATTTTCTTCCCATTTAATCCACCCAAACCCACCTCCTTCAAATTCCCTGCTTTCTTTCCCAAAAGTTCACTGTTGTGTAAGGACCTGAAAGTCCTGTTGTGTCCATCTTGTTTATCCGTGTTCCTCACTCCATCCCTCTCCCTTCCACAGATCTCCTCATGTGTCTGTTCCCCATTTGTTTTTTCCTTCCCTCTCCACCTCTCTTATCTACTGCCCCCTTGTTGTGCGTTCTTTGTGTTAGCTCTCATACGATCCTTGACCATGTGCACAAAAAAGAAGAAAAAAAAAAGGTGAGCTAAAATTTTTAGATTTAGCAACTTATTGGCCGAGACCGATACTGTCGGACCACGACATTCGCGACCCCGTGTATTCGTGGGTCATCAAGTGTGACTTGCTTCGACATTCGCGTTTCATGTATTCACAGTATTTTTCTTTTAAACACTTCAGGACTGGTCTCTTATAGCCACCACCGCTGATATGAATTCAGTCTGGAATTCTTCCACAGAAACTGTTCTCTCTTATGCACAGATTAATCCCATCTCATCTTCAGTTATCTTACCCATCCTCCCACTCTTGGTTCTCTGAATTATGTGGTGAGGCAGTTGCTTTAAAGTTTAAACCAACTTGCCATTCTCCTCTTGGAAGGCAAACCGACGAAGGCAACCTCTGATCATTCAAAAGCCGCAACAAGTGTGTGTCTACCCTCAGAAGAGCCAGAAAACAACATCTGTCCAATCTCAAGAATGAGCTTTCAAACTTGTCTCCTTCCTCCAAAACCTGGTCACACCTTATTAAATCTGTCTATAGTGTGTGCTTCACTTCCATCCCTTTCCTCACTTGAAATGGCCCCAAGCCGACTCCACTCGTGATCAGGCCGAATGCCTCAATTCTGTTTTTTGCTTCAAATTTTGTGTCCCTAACACCTCCGTCTATGCACCCATCCTTCCCAGTCGTACCCAACTGTTCCTGAATTGTGTCTTTTGCACCTGAATATGGGGGGGGGGGAAGCTTGTGGCAACCCTTGGCTCTTACTGCAACTGGACCGGACGGCATCAGCTCACGTGTCCTAAAACCTGCTTTGCTGCTCTTGTGGTTCCTCTGTCTGCCCTTTTCACCTTGTCCTTTACATAGGTCATCTTCCATCTGCTTGGAAATCAGCCATCATCACAAGATTGATAATCACAGAAAAAACAGATTCCTCAACTACAGACAAATCATCCTATTCCAGTCATGGAGACCATGGAATCCATCATCACGGTTGACATAAATCTTCCTTTCTACAACAGCCTCAATATCAGACATCAAGATTAGGGCCGTCCCTCTGGCTATCTAGAGCTTTTGATACAGTGTGGCACCTTCCTTGTGCTCCCAAACTGTCTGCCTATATGGAATCCAAGGCCAACTCCATTCTTGGATTATGACTTCCTCCACTCTCATAGACATGTGTTCTAACGGAATCCTCTTATCTCCTCTCCCTGTCAAGGCTGGAGTACCCTAAGGCAGTGTCTAGACCCCATCTTATTCCAAATCATCATCAATGATCTCACTGACTCTCTGTAAAATCCTCTATATCTTTTTGCTGATGACTCCACTTTTCTGCCATGACATATTTCATCCCTCTGCAGACAGGCAGCTCTTCTCTCCTCAGACCTTGATAAATCACAAAGTGGTGAACAATTTTACCTATATTGGGTAGTCGATCCAGTCGAAATAAAAATAAAAAAAATTTTTTTTTGAAATTTGTTCTACCCTTATTATACTTTTTCCGTCGATATGTTTGTCTGTCTGTCTGTCTGTCTGTCCCTCTTGTTCGGTCCAGTGCTCCATTAATACAATGGCGATTTCGATGAAACTTGGTTGGTAGGTTCATACCATGACCTAGTTGTGTGCCAATGAGAACGTTGCTATGGACACCACGTTGCCTAGCAACGGGACTTTGAAATTTTTGAAAAATCATAAAAATTATTTTTTTCGAAAATCAAAAATCGGGCCCCGAGCGACTGTGGGCAGTACATTCAGCCATATTGTCAAAATTTCCAGCCGGATCCTATGAAAACTGTCAGAGAAGATAGACTTTGAATGACCCTGGTCGAAAACATAAAAAACGAAGTTCGTTATATCTCAGAGACTATGAGTCAGATATACATGAAACTGGTACGGTAGGTTCATGTATGTCCTAGTTATGTGTGAGAAAGAACCGTTGCTATGGACCCCTCCGTTGCTAGCAACGGCCGAAAAACCTCTAAATGTGGGGTATTTTAACGAAAAAACAATCTGCAGCATTAACCCTTGAAGCTGAATCATGAATTTTCTTGTGCTTAATCCTCAGGTCATTCCCCATCGAACGGGCCCATCGTGTCAGGTTCTATTGGGTAGGCGACTACCCATGTCCGCCTACCGGCTTGTATCTATATTGTCCTCCCTTTGTGTTCTCCCTTACCCTTATCGTTACCTGCATCCTTGTTTGTCCATCTCCACCATTTTCTCCATCCGCCATGCTGTTGCTTTTTCCCATTTCTCCTCCTGTTCCTTTGTTTATGGTGTGTCCTGATTTGTTCTGTGTCCTCACTCTTCCACGAGCATAGATCGTATTTAAAAAAACATTCTAATTATAATAAATAATATAAAATAAAAACAATGCCCCCATTCATGGCATTTTTCAGGAACGTATCCACTTTAATGTTAAAGGTCTGATCGGATGTATAATATTATATTATATATATATATATATATATATATATATATATATATATATATATATATATATACATCCGATCAGACCTTAACATTAAAGGTGGATACGTTCCTGAAAAATGCCATGAATGTTGGGGCATTGTTTTTATTTTATTTTAATTATTTATTTATAATTAGAATGTTTTTTTTAAATACGATCTATGCTCGTGGAAGAGTGAGGACACAGAACAAATCAGGACACACCATAACAAAGGGAACAGGAGGAGAAATGGGAAAAAGCAACAGCATGGCGGATGGAGAAAATGGTTGGAGATGGACAAACAAGGGATGCAGGTAACGATAAGGGGTAAGGGAGAACACAAAGGGAGGACAATATAGATACAAGCCGGTAGGCGGACATGGGTAGTCGCCTACCCAATAGAACCTGACACGATGGGCCCCGTCGAGGGGAATGACCTGAGGATTAAGCACAAGAAAATTCATGATTCAGCTTCAAGGGTTAATGCTGCAGATTGTTTTTCGTTAAAATACACCACATTTAGGTGTTTTCGGCCGTTGCTAGGCAACGGAGGGGTCCATACAACGGTTCTTTCTCACACATAACTAGGACATACATGAAACCTACCGTACCATTTTTCATGTATATTCGACTCATAGTCTCTGAAGATATAACGAACTTCGTTTTTTATTGTTTCCAGGAGGTCATTCAAAGTCTATCTTCTCTGACAGTTTTCATAGGATCGGCTGGAATTTTTGACAATATGGCTAATGTACTGCCCACAGTCCCGCTCGGGCCCGATTTTTGATTTTCGCAAAAAATAATTTTTTTTTATGATTTTTCAAAAATTTCAAAGTCCCGTTGTAGCAAATCGTGGTGTCCATAGCAACGGTTCTCATTGGCACACAACTAGGTCATGGTATGAACCTCCAACCAAGTTTCATCGAAATCGCCATTGTATTAATGGAGCACTGGACCGAAAACAGAGGGACAGACAGACAGAATCCAGACAGACAAACATATCGACGGAAAAAGTGATAATAAGGGTAGAACAAATTTCAAAAAAAAAATTTTTTTTTATTTTTTATTTTTCGACTGGATCGACTACCCAATATAGGTAAAATTTTGTTTCACCACTTTGTGATTTTATCAAGGTCTGAGGAGAGGGAAGAGGCTGCTGCCTGTCTGTCAGAGGGATGAAATATGTCATGGCAGAAAGTGGAGTCATCAGCAAAAAGATATAGAGGATTTTACAGAGAGTCAGTGAGATCATTGATGATGATTTGGAATAAGATGGGGTCTAGAACACTGCCTTAGGGTACTCCAGCCTTGACAGGGAGAGGAGATAAGAGGATTCCGTTGAGAACCACATGTCTATGAGAGTGGAGGAAGTCAGTAATCCAAGAATGGAGTTGGCCTTGGATTCCATATAGGCAGACAGTTTGGAGAGCAAGGAAGGATGCCACACTGTATCAAAAGCTCTAGATATGTCCAGAGGGACGGCCCTAATCTTATGTCTGATATTGAGGCTGTTGTAGAAAAGGAATGATTTTATGTCAACCGTGATGATGGATTCCATGGTCTTCCTGATGACTGGAAGTAGGATGATTTGTCTGTAGTTGAGGGAATCTGTTTTTTCTGTGATTATCAATGCTGTGATGATGGCTGATTTCCAAGCAGATGGAAGATGACCTATGGTAAAGGACAAGGTGAAAAGGGCAGACAGAGGAACCACAAGAGCAGCAAAGCAGGTTTTTAGGACACGTGAGCTGATGCCGTCCGGTCCAGTTGCAGTAAGAGCCAAGGGTTGCCACAGAGCTTCCCCCCCCCCCCCATATTCAGGTGCAAAAGACACAATTCAGGAACAGTTGGGTACGACTGGGAAGGATGGGTGCATAGACGGAGGTGTTAGGGACACAAAATTTGAAGCAAAAAACAGAATTGAGGCATTCGGCCTGATCACGAGTGAGTCGAGCTTGGGGCCATTTCAAGTGAGGAAAGGGATGGAAGTGAAGCACACACTATAGACAGATTTAATAAGGTGTGACCAGGTTTTGGAGGAAGGAGACAAGTTTGAAAGCTCATTCTTGAGATTGGACAGATGTTGTTTTCTGGCTCTTCTGAGGGTAGACACACACTTGTTGCGGGCTTTTTGGAATGATCAGAGGTTGCCTTCGGTCGGATTTGCCTTCCAAGAGGAGAATGCAAGTTGGTTTAAACTTTAAAGCAACTGCCTCACCACATAATTCAGAGAACCAAGAGTGGGAGGATGGGTAAGATAACTGAAGATGAGATGGGATTAATCTGTGCATAAGAGAGAACAGTTTTCTGTGGAAGAATTCCCAGACTGAATTCATATCAGCGGTGGTGGCTATAAGAGACCAGTCCTGAAGTGTTTAAAAGAAAAAATACTGTGAATACATGAAACGCGAATGTCGAAGCAAGTCACACTTGATGACCCACGAATACACGGGGTTCGCGAATGTCGTGGTCCGACAGTATCGGTCTCAGCCAATAAGTTGCTAAATCTAAAAATTTTAGCTCACCTTTTTTTTTTCTTTCTTTTTTGTGCACATGGTCAAGGATCGTATGAGAGCTAACACAAAGAACGCACAACAAGGGGGGCAGTAGATAAGAGAGGTGGGAGAGGGAAGGAAAAAACAATGGGGAACAGACACATGAGGAGATCTGTGGAAGGGAGAGGGATGGAGTGAGGAACACGGGATAAACAAGATGGACACAACAGGGACTTTCAGGTCCTTACACAACAGTGAACTTTTGGGAAAGAAAGCAGGGAATTTGAAGGAGGTGGGTTTTGGGTGGATTAAATGGGGAAGAAAATATCGTGGTTTTGGATGGGGGAAGATAAGAGTGAAGGTGAACAGCTGTTTTGAAGACCTGGAGGGAAGAGTGGGATTAAAGAGAGTGTGGGAGTTTGTTCCAAAGGTGGGGAAAAAAAGAGGAATGAAAGAGTGAAGGTGAGCAGTGATTCGTGATTTTGGTGGTTTCACCAGAAGGGGGTTGCTAGCGGATCTTGAGCACCCTGCGGAAATATGGGGGGGGGGACATATCGCAGACAGAGCAGGGGGGGGGAGTCCGGAAGGAGACAGTAAAAGACAGAAAGAGAGGAGACAGTAGAAGACAGAAAGACCTGGAATGTCGTTCTGGGGAGCTTATGGGATGGAGTGTCATCAGTCCATCCATCAGTCCGTAAACAATTGCAACTTCTTCACTGAAACTGCTGATGGGATTGTGACCAAACTTGGATAAAATTATATTTGGTATGTTGCAACTCAAGTTCATAGCATTAAACATCGGGATCTAAGGGATGTGTCGGAGTGACGACCCACCCAGGATTGTATCCAATAGCCCAGGAGACTGCTTCAGCAGCGCCGACACTCATTACAGAGTATGTTCCAAATGGATGGATCTAAGGAGGTCTACCGTAGGTCAAAGTGGGTCCAGGTTTGACCTCCCAAAATATGTATTTGCTTTTTCCTCTGAAACTGCAAACACACATTTCCAATGAAACCTGACCACAACTTTCATCACCCGAGATGTACCAAAGTTTGTTCATGGCATTAAGAAAATTGGGGCCGAATGGGGTGCACAGGGGATCCAGGTTTGACCCCCTAAAATAGGTATTTGCTTTTTCCTCTGAAACTACACACACATTTCCAATGAAACCCGACCACAACCTTCATCACCCGTGATGTACCAAAGTTTGTTCATGGCAATAAAAAACAAACACAAATTAAAAATAAAAAATCGGGGCATAAGGGGGTCTACAGGGAGAGGTGGGGTTGCCCCCCAAAATATGAATTTGCTTTCTTCTCAGAAACTACACACACATTTCTAATGAAACGGCCACAATCTTCATCACTCGTGATGTACCAAAGTTTGTTCACAACATTAAAAAAAAATCTGGGCCATAAAATTGGTTCATTTTGTTGATTCCGTCCCACGTTGACTTCCTCCTCAGTATCATTATTCTACCAGGTGAGCGCCCAGGGGTATTGCCCCTATTTTTACTTCCTACCATTGAGGCACATGACCAGTGAAAAGCATGCCTCGCAATGGCCGATCTCTCTGAAACAAAACCAAGTCATAAGGCTATTTTAAAGCTCTTTGAGACAGGTATTCAAAGTCATCCATCCATGTTTGACCAAAATATTTACTTTCACATCTTGAGCCAGGAATGCCTTAAACCACACCTGTGTGTTGGCTGTTGGCCATTCTCCAGTTCATCTTTGTCTCTTAGTACTTGACAAAGAGTACAGATTGGCAGAAATGCTACCTTAATACTGGCTCACTTTGTTCAAATCGGTTTGTCTTCGTCAAGGAGAGGCTCTGCTTGCATAAAGTGAGAGAACGCTGACACTTTGAACAACAGGCAACCCTCGTGGCAGTGATTAAGGTACATTAATATCAAAGATAAAAGGACAACATTCCCACGCTTCGGCAGGTGACAACATTCCCGAGGAATTCTCCAGAGCCGGGTCCTTCCTCTGCCATTCTCGGATTATAACAGTGTTAAAGGCCTTCATGCAAAGTCTCATGCAATATGGTTCTCAATAATGTGCTGATGCTGCCTCTTCCAACGTTCTCCCCACGAGGTTGTCGAGTCTAAGACCGTCCATGACATTGACATCTCATGACGTCTGCTCCTCGCACACAGTAAACAAGTTGGTGGCTTCGCGGCTTCCTTCTTGTCTTGCTCCTTCTGCCCCCTTGCCTCTTTACCTCTACCCAACAGTTGCCTACCTCTCATCCAACCACCAATGTCCCAACAATGTCCCATCAAGTCCTTGGTGTGCGTCAGATGATTCCACATGATAAATGTGTGCTGGTCTTTGTGGAAGTAATTGTCACAATGCGTGAACACACCAATATGCCATCTAGTGGTGTGTTTGGTGAAAGCAATGATTTTCAAAAATAAATAGCAAAGAGTAGCAGGTATTTTATTCGAGAAAACAATCTTAATTTTGTAAGATTGCTGTCACCTTAAATAACCTGGACAACTTGTTTATTTAGTAATAATAATTAATAATAATAATAACAATAATAATAAAAATTGTATTAATAATTATAAATGAACAGGCCAACAGACATAATATGTATATGTGGGAAAATTATGCGCCCAGACCAGGAATCGAACCCAGGTCCAAAGGAACAAAAAAAGAGCCGGAGGACCTGGGTTCGATTCCTGGTCTGGGCGCATAATTTTCCCACATATACATATTACAATTGTATTTATATAATGCCTGGTGTTGGCTTAATGGTTAGGGTGGTGGGCTTGGGATCCTATGATCCTGAGTTCAAATCCCACTTGGCTGTTGAATTAATACCAGGTGGGGTTGACTCTGCCTGTCATCCTTCTGAGGTTGGCAAAATGAGTGCCAGCATGCTGGTATAGTGTTGGAGTGGCGACCTGTCCAGGATTGTGCCCAATAGCCAAGGAGACTGCTTGGGCAGCACCAATGCTCTGCACAGAGTATGGTCCCAATGGATGGATGTAATTGTATTCATTTGGTGCCTTTTGCTGACGGATACAAGGTGCTATATACATATTTTGATTCTGATTGTCCTCTTTCTGACATCTGATTTTCTCCACTGATTTACGAGTCACTTGATTTACACATCTAGTCATATATTCGTGCCTTCTTCAAGGGTTATGTCAGACAAGGTGTAGTCCTCGAGATCTTTTTCAAAAACTTATTGTTCCAAGCTGAACATCTAATCCACAACTGTAATCCATTTCCTTTTCATCCCTCACCCCCTGTCCCTAGGAGCATTCCTCATTCCATACTTTATTGCGCTCTTCATTGAGGGACTTCCGGTGTTCTTCCTTGAGCTGGCCATCGCTCAGAGGTTGCGGAAAGGTAGCCTTGGAGTATGGTCGACCATCCACCCGTGTCTGACCGGCATTGGTAAAGGAGGGGGACCTGGGGGGGGGGGGGGAGAGCAAAAAAAAAAAAAACTGGGATATTATTTTCAAAGAAACTTGTACAAGCATACTTAAAGGCCTAAGTTCCTTAGTTCTGAGGTTAGCAAAGGTGTCCTTTGGCACAGCACATGGTAAAGACCATTCATCTTCCCTGAAGCTCGACATTAGACTTTCCAACCTCACAACATTAACATTAACTACCATTACTTAAATGGACACATTCTTATCAGGATGAAAAAGTTAATGTTCCTCAGATATAAGGATTAATTATCTTGTTTGAGATTTTCCTTGTTTCTCAAGGTAATATCAGGACAATTGTTAACAAACAGGTACAGGATAACTTGGGCATGCCATGGGCAGCAGAGTAACTGCGAAAGGGAATTTGTCAGAATTTTAAGAGGGACAGGATAGTATAGCACGTGCTGTGTGTTTAGGGTACTCTTCCTTGGTGCTTTCATTCTTCCTGTGCCTCTACTTCAGCGTCATCATCACGTGGATCGTGTGGTACCTCCTACACTCGTTTGAGTATCCACTGCCTTGGGGATTCTGCCCAATCAACGAAAATCACACAGGTCCTCATGTCTCCCTCTCTCTCTCCCTACCTTTGGTCAATACACGTAACCAATGCACACTGTCCACTTCCAAAAATGTAATTCCTACCACTGTGAACTTTAAATCATGTGGTTTTCTTTGAAATAAACCTTCATTTCCAGTGCATTCAAGAATACTTTGTGAAGAAAAGGGGTAAAGGGCGTATATCTCAAATTGAGGAAAGTTTAGTCTAATCGTTGCGAGTTTCAAGATATAACTAGATCAGCACTTGGTAGAGAGCAGACCTCCGCCAGATTCAACAGTTTACGTTTTGTATCCCACTGATAGACCGGATCTGCATCCGAACCTGAACCAAAATCGAATCGGCTTGTTCTTGTCGCCTGACCAACTCGTCCACCAGGTTTTGTAATAACCCATCCACAGCTCTTTGAGATATCGTGCTACACATAGAGGATATCGTTTTTGGCCCCATCTCTCAATGGTGAAAAATCACTGAAAAAATTACAGGATCTGGACGGATCCTCAGCAAAATCGAATTAATTCGTCCTTGTCGCACACCCAACCTGTCCACCACGTTTCGTCCGAATTCGTCCGTCACTATTTGAGATATCCTGCTCACAGGTAGACTAACAGACAAACATACAAAGAAACTAGAACGGCAATCGGTAGAGCACATACCCCTGCCAGGTTGAACAGTTTACCTTTTGTATCCCACTGATGGGCTGGATCCGAACCAAAATCGAATCCGCTTGTTCCTGTCACCTAACCAACTCATCCACCTAGTGTTGTCATAATCCATCCACAACATTTTGAAATATCATTATATATTTTGTTTCCTGCCCCAATCTGATCTCAGCGGTAAATAATCGCTTGAAATTTATTTTTTAATCTCGTATCCGCATCTTCACCAAAGTCGAATAAATTAGTCCATATCACACATCCAACCTGTACACCAAATTCGTTTATAACTTTTGAGTTATCCTGCTCACACACAAACAAACAAACAACAAACAAACAAACAGACAGACAGACAGACAGACAGATGGGGTGAAAACATAAGCACGGTCAATCTTTAGTGGTGGAGGGAGCTAAATATGTTCAACTCATTTTGAAAATGCAAACAGAAGGTCTTAAAAGCATTTGTAGATAACAGAGACATCGCTTAATGGGAATTTTCAAGTTGAGAAGTTTGATAAATACCAAAATGAATTCCTTGTTTCTCCTATGTGTCCCACATTTCAAACAGAGTACCTATCAGAATGCCGGATAAGCTCATCAGTGAACTATTTCTGGTACAGGAAAACTCTGGACATCAGTGCAAACATCAACGAAGGTGGAACTGTCAGATGGTGGCTAGTCATCTGCCACATATTTGTCTGGTCAATCACATACTGCTGCACCAGTCGTGGCATTGAGAGCACTGGAAAGGTGTGTTGGAAGGTCTACCAATGTTTGCGGTTATAAATGAGCGACCAGGAGCTTTTATCCCTCAAATTATCCGGCTATTTCAAACAATTAAAACGTCATTAATTGCAATACCTGGTGGGCTAAGAGTGCCTCATACATATTAAGAGTCCAATTATGATGTCCTACACAGGTTGTCTACATCACAACTCCCATCCCGTACATCATACTCTTCTGCTTCCTGGTGCAGAGTTTGACATTAGAAGGATCTTCAGACGGTCTTCATTACCTGTTCACCCCCGACGTAAGTTATTAAGTACCTCGGAGAAACTCACCTTTGCATATGTAAACGAAAGGAAAGAGTACGGCTGAGTATCGGTGTAACTATTGTGCTACTCTCATCACTGTAAACCTCCAGATTCAAATCTGCATCGATCTGTGTTTTACTCGCTAATCTCCTCCAATTTATTGTGGCCTCATGACAAAGGGGGTTTGTGCATACATACGACCCAGCGAGCAACACCATCTCAGAGAAATCTGCTCCTTCCTAGCCTTTGACCATCCCTTGGTGGGATTATCAAAGGCTAGGTTTTAGTCAAACGTTAAGGGAGTATTTGTCCGAGTTAGTTGGAGATTGCGGGGCAACTGAGGCACTTTCCAGCTGTGGTGCTCTGCACTCCAGTGTGACCATTCCTCATTTTCATAAATGCCAAGGTGAGCCAATGAAAAAAGCCAAGAATTCACAAGGTTTCGGAAAAGCGATGATAATAGAAAACCTATACGCCAAGAAAACCTATAGAAAACCAAGACGCCAAGGTGAACAATGAATAGCCAAGATCTTGTGAAAAAAGCCAAGGAGTGGTCACATTGCTGCCCTCTGCAGAGGCGGCGTTAGGGTCGTGCATCCCGTGCAATTAATTCCACGGGGCCCCGAGATGACAAGGACCCCCCCCCCTCCACGCCGATCATGGTTCACAATCTTTCGAGACGGGACCCTGAAGGTGGGGTCTCACTTTGCTGACAAAACATATCACCTCGTGAGTGGAGATAAACATGGCGCAAAGGGGCCATTCCATCTCAAGGAAAGAAAGCAATGTGACTTAGGCCTGTCCACATTTGCTCTACGGCGAGATACGGCGGCTGTACGCCCTCCGAATTGACAAGAAACGTCGGCGGCTGCAGAGTTTCTGCGGTGGCCTCAGGGTGGCCCTACGCCGTTGGCTATCTTTTACAGGCCGTAGAGGTCGCCGTGGAATTATAACTTTTTTCATTTCTACGTAGCAATTCGACAAGCCCAAAAAAAAAACTGGTAAAAATAAAAAAAATTAACCCATTCGTTACCGTCCGTCTGGCCGCACATTCGCCTTAGAGCCCCCCTGCGTCGCCTTGCGGGCACCTTGAGGCTACTTGCGTCTGCCTTGAAAATTCTATAGGCCGCCGCACGGGCCCCTTAAGGTCACCTTGTGACATCAAATCAAAGACCGTACGGCAACCCCACGTTTTCGGTCTCCACAATTTCTAAATACCCCGTGCGGGCTCCCCGAAAATATAAAAACATATGTGACTGCTACATTGTGTGCCGTGGAAATACTGCGGGCGCCGTAAATTGCTCGTGGCCATAGATTTTGGAGACCCCACGCGCCGCCGTGGCAAATGTGACTTAGGCCTTACCTCGTGTTTTCACCTTGATTTGTGTTTTTTTTTTTTTTTTACTCATCTTGTGTTTTAATTAATAACAAAAAAAGCAATCGATCACGTGCATGTGACGGCACTGTCGGCAGGATTTAATTTCACAGAAAAACCGGTTGTAATTTTGGAATATCCATGATTACCTCAGCCCGATGCGTTTGATGAAAGTGATTGTGGTTCTGGGGGCATCATGTTTGATGAGCTGCCTGGGGGCAGCGCTCGCAGAGTGCGCGAGCGATCAGAACCAGGCCGGAGCTCGAGCCTGTGTGAACCTTTGGATGTGGTGTGATTACCAGTTTACATACAATACACGTCACCGAAGGTCATTTACTCATCTTATTTTACCTTAAACATGGGGAATTTCAGTTGAAAGTGTCTTGAAAGTGGGTTTTTTTGGGGTCCAGGAACAGATTAATTCACTCCATTATTTCTTATTGGGAAAATAGTTTGGGAATCAAACTTTTTGCAATCCGAACAGCCTCCTGGAACGAATTAAATTTGGATTCTGGGGGCACCACGTACTGGTATATTCCGAACTGTTATATTTTTATTTCAGTAAAAAAAAGAACTGGTATATATACCCACTCGTTACCATCCATTCTGGCCGCACTTTGCCTTAGGGCCCCTGCGCGTCCCCCTGCGGTCGCCTTGCGGGCACCTTGAGGCTACTTGCGTCTGCCTTGAAAAATTCTATGGCCGCCGCAGGATGCCCTAAGGTCACCGTGCGAAATCAAATCAAAGACCGTACGGCAACCCCACGTTTTCGGTCCCCACAATTTCTAAATACGCTGTGCGGCTCCCCGAAAAATAAAACATATGTGACTGCTACATTTGTGTGACCGTGGAATACTGCGGCCCGCCTATAATTGCTAGTGGCGCGTAGATTTGGAGACCCCACGGCCGCCGTGCCAAATGTGACAGCGCCCTTAATGATAGATTAGAAACATGTTTTCCCTGATGTTTAACTCGACAGGACTATTACAAAATTGAGGAGGTGAGGTTAGGTTAGTGGAGCAAGCAAGTGGAATTTTAACTTCGTTTAATGCTTACAAATATGACAATAACCACAAAAAAGATGGAAAGTCACCCGGAAATTCACTTTTTTTTCATCGTATCTACTAATTCCAGCATGTGTGTGTCTCGTGGGTTGTCGCGGCGTGTCTGGAATGGTGTGTGTTGGTGTGTTGTGTGGTTGTGGTGTGTGTGTGGTGTTGACCGCTGTTTCTCGACAACCACTAGTCCGATCCAATTGAAACTTACCAGCTATATTGCTGGGGACCTGAGAGTGTGCCTTTTCAAGGTTTTGATATTAATCGGACAAGTCCTTCCCAAGTTATGGCCATTTATTTACCAACCATGACATGAACACGTTGCGCGTGCGTGGCTGGTAGGCGGTGCGCGCGCCGGCGACGATGACGTCACGGGCCGTGCGCGGTTACATGGGCAGGAATGTCATGGCAAGCAAAGACAAGGGGTAAACTTGATTTTAATTTGGATTTAATTAACTCTGTGTGTGGAAGTGTGTTGTCGCGAGAACGAAGGAACGGCTGTGTGTGGTTGTCGTTTGGCTCTGCGGTTTGAAAGTTTATTTATTTACTTTTTGCGCGTACGGACAGCACGTACGGGCACGTGAGAGCGAAGGAACGGCCTGTGTGGTTGTTTGTTTTCTGGCACGCGGTTTGAAAGTTTTTTTTTTTGTTTTTTTTTTTGTTCGCACGTACGGCCACGCACGTACGGCACGCCACACCTACGGGGCATGCACTAGTCACACAACAATGGCTCTGAACCAGAAAAGGGTTCCTCGGCCGAGCACGTGTTGAGGTGTGTTCCATTACCAATCAGCTTGCAGAGTGCTCGCCAAGTGGCTTAAGCACTCAAGGAAGCACTCCAACGAAAGTTGGTAAGGAATGGCCATTTAGGCAAGCAATAGCAAGCTGATTAATAATGGAACACACCCCATGGATCATCTTTTTTCGTGAGTTTGTGTTGACAGCTGGCGGTGAGATAAGGAGGTTAGCGTTATTCGAACCACATAAAATAATTTAAATTTTTTTCAACTGGAGAGGTGAAGAGGGATCATGTCATTCTTTTTATTACTGCCAATTATTGTTAATATTATTATTGTTATTATTATTTTGCAATTCTGTAATATTTAATATTATTATTAATATGCTATGTTATCATAAGCCTGGTGTTGGCATGGTGGTTAGGGTGGATGGCTTGGGATTCTAGGGTCCTGAGTTTGAGCCCTGTTGGCTGCTGAATTAACAGCAGGTGGGGTTGACTCGGCCTGTCATCCTCCTGAGGTCGGCGAAATGAGTACCAGTGTACTGGTAGTGCGGCACAGCATTAGTGGAACAACGGTGCTCCAAGAAATGGTTGGAGTGGTGACCTGTCCAAGGTTGTGCCAAATCGCTCTGTTCAAGAGCGTGGGAAGAAGAAGAAGAAGAAGAAGAAGAAGAAGAAGAAGAAGAAGAAGAAGAATCATTATTCTGAGATATCCTTGGAAAAATGGCATGATAAAGGTGGAATGATGCTCAAACTGCTGTATATATATATATATATATATACACCTTTCCAATGTGAAAAGGCAATGAAATGGAAATTCCTCCGAATTTTTTTTGCAATCGAGGCTAAAGCAACACAGACTAAAGAAGCGTGAAAATAATATGGAGTCCTCTCACTCGTGATACAATTGAAGGTTATGAAGTCACTTGTAATACCCTCTACCACCGCCACCGGGAGCGGCTCCACGCGCTACACAGTTACGAAGATAATTTGCGTCGCACCACCCTCGGAATTCCTGGTGAGGAGAGCAACTTGAGTCGCTGCAACCTTTGCCATATGACCCGTAGTCCCCTTGGCAAGTTTAATTGGTTGAGATTTATTGAAGTAACGACTGGATACATCGACGACAGACAGACAGACAGACGTCAAAATGGATATATTAGTGTGAGGACAGATTGACAGGTTGACAGGGGCCCCACCGGGCCATTATTGTGTTTCGCATGAGGCCCCCAAATGACTAACGCCACCCCTGGCACTCTGCTAGGTCCAGGAGTGTTACAGGCGTGTTACAGCCCAGAGAGTCCACCAACCACCGCACAAAGTTGATTGGACTTTACACTGAGCAGGCACCTCACAATGCATCTCCAACCCCCCACCCCAAATCGCCCCATTCGTACCCAGTTGCCTTTTACCCTTCCTCTTCTCTCTCGGTACAACATCGATGTGACAGCGTTATCAGAGACAAGGTTTCTCATCCCTGGGGATGCACAGGAATTGGATTACACCTTCTATTCACTATTGGATGGCCTGCTCTGCAGATAATGCAGGCATGTCTGGCATTGGGTTTGCAAGTCCAACAAGCTGATGAAAAAATCTCACGGAGTTACCAAAGCCAATCTGCGATCGCGTTAGGACCTTGCGTTTCCCAGTCAATAATACAATCTTTGCCACGCTGGTAAGTGCCTCTGCTCCCACACTTCCAAGTGTTGATGATGCAAAAGATGTTGATGTTGATGTGTTGCTTGGGCAGGCCGGAAAAAAACATGGCGGCTACAGACCCCAGCAAGGTTCTTCAAGAAATGCCTTAAGACCGCAAGGAGAGCGAGTGGCCAAGTTGATGTGCCTGATTAAAAGGATTATAATTAAAAGGCCGGGTTTAATTATGCTTTTTCAAAAAGGGGTGTTTTAATTAGCCCAAACAACAATTTTTACTCCTGCACTTCCTTGGAGTTCCCGAGTATGCATGCAACGTTCGGCTGCTAGGTGTCATGGTTTTGGAGTTATGGAGGGAGACACACTGACACACTGAACACCCACACACACCACAGAACACACACACACATCACACCACCGGCACAGCACAGCCACAGCACACACACACACACACACTGACATTTATTAGAATAAGATGTATATAGATTTGGTATATATATATGAACCACAATACATAAAAAATCTTACCTGATCATATATGTGTAATGTCATTTTTAAAAATGTCATTAAAATCGTTATTTTATGAAAATGAAAGTACCACTGCGTGGGGGTATCGTGTTCTATGAACTCTCTCGTTACTTCTGCCGCTGAAGGTGGAAGGTTATGTTTTCACCCCTGTCTGTCTGTTTACTTGTGTCTGTTTAAAAGTTGTGGACAGATCGGGATGAAATTTGGTGGGCAGATTCGGTGTGTGACAAGGACGAACTGATTCGATTTTGGTGTAGATCCGGATCTGACTACTCGAATTTTTAAAGTGATTCTTCACCATTGAGAGATCTGGCCAAAAACGATTTTTTTTCTTTTTTTTGTATACCTTGTCGAGGCTCGTGTGAGAGCTAACACACAACGCACATCAAGGGGGCATGAGACAAGAGGGGCGGGGTGGGAGGGACATAACACAGTGGGAACCAGACACAGGAGATCTGTGGGGAAGGAGAAGGATGGGACGAGGAACATGGGGATAGAAGGATGGACATTACAGGACTTTCAGGAAGGAAAGCAGGGAATTTTGAAGGGGTGTGCTTGGGGTGGGC